>CM076575.1:147224552-147239552 GCA_034641835.2 Pinus albicaulis
AATGAAAAATTGTTCCTTGAAGGCTCAAAACAGATTTAGCCACCTTTTGGTATAACAAAATAATATAGGTGGCTAACGGTACCAGGTCACGATGCTGATAAGGAAAATCGTTTACGTCAGAGTATATGGTCTTGAGTGTGAGGAGCGAGTGCAGCAGGGAGGGAAACCTGAGATCGTGACCCGGTGGTTTAGTTGACTTAGCGGTAGTGAACTCTAAGTCAAACTCTGCTGAGATCACAATCCATTTGATGCTGCCCTAGTAATTTTCTAGAGAGAATATACGTCATAGGGTTGCGATGCAGAAACCCTTTGTTATAAATGCATGAAAGAGATGTAATAATGACGGCACGCACGAGGCGTGTCTTCTTTGTAATGCCAACTTCTCGACATGAGCATAACGCGTTTCTGGATCGAGAAGGTTCCGTGACAGATAATAAACAACATGTTCATCACCGTCATCGTCATCCTGCACCAAGACCATGGCTATGGTGCTAAATGCGACGGCAAGATATAAAGTGAAGTCGCGGTGGTAGTCCGGAGGATGAAGCAACAGAGCATTGACAAGCAACGTCTTCAGCTTCTCAAAGGATTGCTGAGCGATTTTTTCCCAATGGAAGGGAACGTTCTATTTTAATAAACGAGTGAATCCTTTGGCCACCTCGGCATAATTCGGGATAAAGCGCCGAAGAAAGTTCGCTTTCCCTTGCAGACTCTGTAATTGATATAGGGAGGAGGGTGATGGGAGATTTATGATGGCCTCGACCTTTAAAGGGTCAAGGCGAATTCCGTCTTTCGAGACTATGAATCCTAAAAGACGGCCAGAATCAACGCAGAAGACGCATTTATGAGGATTGAGCCTGATGTTGTAGCGCCTGCAACGAAGAAAGATCTGGCGGAGATGCTCAGGATGGTCCTCTCGCTTAGCCGAATGGGCTGGCAAGTCATCCAGATAAGGCTGAACGATATGGCGAATGTCATGAAAAGCATAGGACATCGCACACTGAAAAGTGGCTCCAACGTTCTTCAAGCCGAACGGGAGCTTTTTATATGCGAAAGTACCCCACGGACAGATGAATGTGGTATTGTGTTGATCCTCAGGTGCAATATTGATCTGATTATATCCTGAGAAACTGTCCATTAAGGAATATATCTCACTTCCGTCACATTCGTCGATGATCTGGTCTATAAACGGAGTGGGATAATTATCCTTTGGACAGGCGCAATTGATGTCGCGATAATCAACACAGACTCTAATCGTACCCTGCTTTTTATCGACAGGGACAATGTTAGACACCCATTCTGTGAGGGGGATGGGATAAATAAAGCCCGCGTTCAGAATTTTTTCAACTTCTGCCTTGATGGCAGCGGCTTTCCGAGGATGCATGGGGCGTAAGCGTTGGCGCACGGGTTTCGCACCTGGATAGGTTGGAATCTCATGCACTACGATACTGGGATCAATCCCCGGCATTTCCTCGTAGGACCACGCGAAAACATCTCTGAATTCCTTAAAAAGCTCAGTATAGACTTGAATCTCATTGGGAGAACAAGTCACACCCACATGAATATTCTCAACGATCCCCGGTTTAACGGAGATGTTGATCGGGATGGTTTGAGTAATGTTACTCAGGTTACCCTCCGAAAAAACCTCGTGCGTCAAAATGGGCGTTTGAAGAGGAGGGGTAGGAACCTGAGTAGCATAACGCTCCAGACAGTCAGTCATTGCCCCCAAGCTAGGCATAAAAGAGGAGTGATGATGTCCATCGCCCCAAGGCAGCTCCTCAAGAGACATAGTTTCAATGATGGCCTCATCGGAAGGAAAAGTCTCTTTGAGAGGATCAGGTGAATCGGCCTGACCAAGCCAGGGGGATTGAGAGTAGATGTCGAGAGCCATGCTCAAAGGAGCATGCTGAGGAGGTGGAGGATCAGATGCGGCAACAATTTCACAGTAGCTGATCTCTACTAGCGTCAAGGGCATTGATTCTCCAAACTCAAACACCTGCTCAGGCATAGGAATAAGCCAGGGGTCATCGGACCTGGACATCATGTTGACTTGAGCGGTGTGCGGTGGCGGTGCAGGAAAAATACCCATGAGGACCGGGTCTTTGAAGAGACCAGGTCCTACACTGTCCAGGGGATTCGGGATCTGATCCACGTATGGCACGTTGTTCTCAGAGGTAGAGGTGAAAAATGAAAACTGATCCACCGTGACAATTTTGCCCTCGTGAGGGAACTTAATGAATCGAAAGATGGTGGACGGCACGCAGAGCATGGCATGGGTCCAGCTGCGGCCAAGAAGTATATTGTAGTTGAGTTTAGCGTCAACCACTTCCACTTCCACGTTGACAGTTTTCCCCTGTAATGTGATCGCTAGACTCTCGAGAACACCCAGGGGTTTGGATTCCCGACCATCAAATGCCTCAAGGGCATTGGGAGATGACGAAAGGGATGGAGAGCCGATGGCCTTCCAGCAAGCGGAGGACATAACGCAGGTAGATGCACCTTCATCCATGACGGCCCTATGAATGTTCAGACCGTTAATCCCGACTTGAATAATAAGAGCGATTTGATGTGGAAGCCGGGGAGTGAAATTCTCTAAATCGAAGGTGAGAAGACTCGAGTCGGTGGGATCAATGCCCCCGATCGCAGACAATAAAGCCTTCCGTTGCGAAGGAAAACTTTGAAGAACTTCTAGCGCAGACATAGCGGACGGCGCCTGTGCCAAATCCTCAACAATGATGTAATGTTGAGCGGCACGAGCATTCGGATTATAAGAAGATCTTCGTAAGACACCTTTAGAAGGTGGCTTCACAACGGGTTCAGGAGTAGGCTTCTCGATTTCCAACGAACCGGAGGCAGGTAGGGGAGGCGGTCCATCCGCAACTGCCTTCCTAGGTGCCTGCCGCAATTCGTTGTAATCCTTCGACCGCGTAGCGACAGAGATAGGTGCAACACTCTTCATCATGAAAACTTGGGACCCAAATGGTGCAGATGGTGATGGCTGTTCGACCATCTGGGTCTCCTGAGATGGAAATGGCTCTTTTAGAATAGCCGGAGTCCCTTTAGGGCCCTTAAGAATTTGACTCACCTCGGATCGTCGTGGACAATCCTTAGTATAATGGTCCCCTTCACAAATGAGGCAAGGGTACTTCGGTTTACGCTGAGAGCCATCCTCAGTGCGAGATTTAGATTCTGGCTTTGGGGCATCAGATTTAGATTTGCCTTTGCCCTTCTTTTTCCCCTTGGAAGTTTTCTCCGTAGGATTGGCCTGAACGGCATTCACTTCCACGGTTTTACCAGAATCGGAGGGGGCGGGATTAGCAGGAGCATTGTTGGAAGAATTAGACTTCTGCTTCCCATTCGAAGATTTCTTCGAATTCTGAGAGACAGAACCAATGACACCATCCACTGCAGGGGTAGGCAGAGCCTTAGAGGTTCCGGACCGCGGGGCATCAGGCAAGATATCATAAAGCGTGTCGGACTGAGAATATACAAGATCCAGATATTGGGCACGCGCAATGGCTTGTTCCTCCATCACACACGCTCCCATCGCAATATCCTGAGCGATTTTATTCACAAAGGAGGTGGTGAACCAGTGAGTCAGTATCTGATCAGGTATGTGAAACTTGATCAGTCTACGACGGCACCGCCACTCATGAATGTGATTAGAGATGTGAGTGGCTTTGTCCTGCTTCAGAGAAGTCAGGAGGTGCGTCCCGGCTTCATAACGAACCGGTAACTGGAAGTGTGTGAGGAAAGCCATGGCTAAAGAATTGAAATCTTGGAAAATGCCGCGGGATAACTCTATGTACCACTTAGCAGCAGCTCCAGTTAAAGTACGCTGGAAGAGGCGTAGGCGAATCGAATCGTCGACCCAAGAGTTAGACGAACACCAAAGATGATACGTCATCACATGCGCCTGGGGGTCCTCTCCAACTTTTCCCTCAAACTTGGGGCAATCACCTGGTATCTTGGTGGGAACCGGAGGCCAATATGGATTATGTAAAATCAGATCATTGGTCAACTTTGAAACATCCGGCAACTCCAAGGTGGCCAGGAACGGCAATGGCGGATTGACCGGCATGCCAGACCCAGGATGAGGACCGTTACCTGTACTCCACAATGGTTGTGAATATCCTTGCCCCCATGGGTTCTGTCCCGTAGGATTCTGACCATAGGGGGTGTAGGTCGTATAACCAGACTGATTTGGATGCTAGTAACCAGAGTGTGGGGCCTGATAACCAGGGTACGGACCCTGATTATATGTCGGCCTGGTGTAAGCAGCGTTTGGATTTGGCTGCTGAGTATAGGTAAAACCGGGTGGAGGAGGATAATACTGAGAGCCTCTGGGGTGGTTATAGTTCGGTTGAGATTGACCATGAGGATAATAACCACCCTGAGGATGAGTAGGCTGCTGAAAAGTGGAACCCTGCGGAGCCTGATAAGTAGGGCGCAACTGTTGATTTGGCTGCGGCATTGAATTAGTCATTTGTTAATGGGGTTAATAGAATGAAAGCGAAAATTTATACAGTGAAACGAGTTATTGTACGTGAGAAAGTGGGTAAACAGTTGACCGGATAAGCAATTAGCGTCGATTCAAAACAGAGGTGACTGGTTATTAGATGAGCCCGGTTGTCACAGGATGGGTTGGCACAGAGCGAAGCCTGGAATTATCTTGGATGGGCAGTTGGCACAGTGATGGAAACAGGAGCTAGGTGCTTTACTTGGAAGAGCAGTTTGACCCAAAGCGGAACCATAGGATGGTCCTGGCTGATATGCAACGTTAGAAGCAACAGGATACTACGGTTGCATTGGTAAAGAAGGCTGGATTTTCCCCCCAGGACCATAGACCGGTCCCGGTTGATACCCCGGCTCAGGCTGAACAGGTTGACCAGAAGGGCTATAATACTGTCCTTGCAGACCGTACGATGGCCCTTGTTAGCCGACAGGATAGCCTTGCATGGGCTGCCCCTATGGATCATAAAGATAGCCCAGTTGGCCCGAAGGTTGGCCTTGGAAAGGCTGTCCTTGCGGGTTGTAAGCCTGGTTATAAGGTAAACCTTGAGCATAGAGGTAAGCCTCAGGAGCGGGTAGACGTAAAATCTCCCCGTGCTCATCATACTGACCTGGGAAAGCATACACGGGTGTACCATCCTGTGCATAGTGCGAAAAGTAAGAGCGGTTGGGATCTTGGGAGGATGGTCCAACCTCGACGTTCGGCTGTTGCAAAGACAACTGATACTCCTCCGGAGAGATGTTCTCCGGTATAGCAGTCACTAGATAAACATCTTTAGGAGTTGGCACAGCCCTTGCAGCGGATGCTGTGACAACAGGAGAAGAGGCGGCCACACGGTGATGCGGCGATGCAGACCAATGTGAGCGTCAGGGCACCGGGCGTAATGTGATCGGCACCGGAGAAGGAGCCGACACTCACGATAGGCGGGGCAGAAATGATCCCATTAAAGATCGTATCCCTGGTAAGAGGCTGGCTATTGACATTTCGGCCCATTCCCGAGTTATCTCCACTGGGAAACAATCTTAGTGGGAAGAAGGGAAGAGTGATAGTCTTCATCAGGACGTTGGAGATTTCCTCACCAGAATCACTCATGGTTGATCTTGCCGTTAAATCACGCAGAAGACGGCGAGGACTAGGAGGAAAAACAGCAGCAACAAACGGTGAACCCGATGTAAGAGAAAGGAAATCAGCTCCTAATCTCAATTCGGACACAGGGTCCGAAAAGGGCCAATTGAACTCAACTGGTCCTCCAAAGGGTTGCTCGGCGAGAACCGGTCCCCTGTCAGGAAAACTCGGAAACAATAGGCTGCTGCGGTTCAGCAGAGGATTGGGAAGCCTCTAAAGAATCGTCCGTGTAAGGACTACTAGTAGACGAAACCGAAGGTTCCGCCACTGTGGCAAACGACCAGAGAAAAAGAAGCAAACACACACACGGGCTGAAAAAGAGTCAAGACACATGATCAAACGGTCAACAAGCAATATCTAACAGGGCATATAATCATGGGTGATTAATTTTTACCACATTGAAAAATAAGAAACTTCACCGTTTCATGTTTTAAGAGTCAAGAAACGATAAAAGATGACTCTATCTCTTTCAGATTTGACACAAGCGTGAAAGGACAAGCGCTTGACGATCTTTTCAAATTTAGGGAGTCAGAAAAGACCAAATGACTGCTCAGGAATACTAGGCACAAAGGGTGTACCAAATAACCGTGAACTGCAATATACACCTTGGTTTTAATAATGAAAAAGAAATCAACCAAGGACTTTCCGTACGTGCAGGCAATCTCCCCAAATGCTGTGTTCGGTGTATCACGGGTATAGGGCGGCAGACTCGGCTTCCTGTGGATAAAGGATTGAAAACCTAGAGGGTTCTCCCTTTATATACGCGACGGTACGGGGAGCACAAGTCCGTACTAGCGCTGTCTAAAGCCAAAAGGCGAACGACAGCTGCTAGGTTTAAAGACGCCGGAACACGTCTCTAGCCTAGACCTCTAAATATGTTTTGTTAGATTTCAATGCTGCCTTAGGTTAATTGAATAGATTTTAAAGTTGATCTTCAATTAAGTTCCAGTTTTCAGGCCCTAACGAATGTGTTGTTTCAAAAACTCCTAAATGCAAAGCTACATGCCACAGTACACCATTTCGTTCGATGAAAACTAGCTACAGAAGAGTTGAGAGTCTTTACACAAACAAAATGATCGGAAGACAAACAATGAGATCTCTAATGCAACTAATGAAATCGAAAATTTTCATTCCAATCACTAATTACTAGTAAAATCGAAAAATTTCAATTTGCACTAATCAACCAAAAGAAAAAGAGATTTTTTTGTAATTTTCAATGTTTGATAGCTAGATGCACTAAACAAACTGAAAATAAAAGAGAAGCAACTTGAGAAACGATATTGATAGAGCAAAACGAACAAATTTCACTCAATGACACAAGTAATCAGATCTCAAATCGACCAAAGTCTCTCAAAACCAAGAAAAAGACTCAAAGGCTCCAATGGACCGTGTGATCTAGGCCCAAAGCAAGACCAAACGAAATTTGAATGAAGAAATGAGCAATCACCCAAAAATCGCAACAAAACAGTGAACAACTACTAAAAGAATGCGAAGGAGCAATCAGAGAGTCGACTGGATAAACGAAACACCAAAACTCCCAAGGAGGGCTCGATACACAAAGCCACTAGATGCCCTAGGGCTTAAAACGTGAAATCGATAGATAAAAGCAAACAACCAAAGGACAGAGGCAAATTCCCAGTCAAACAGGACTCCAACACACTCAGGTAGTCGAAAAATCAAGAAGAAAAGCACTGACCAGATCCAGAGAGCTCAAAACTGAGCAAACTCAAAAACCCTACAGGAGTGGCGCGATTGTAAGGCTGCAACTGGCGCCAGAAAGTAATTGGCGCGGGCTATACAAAAGCAACATGCACCAATTGGTGCGACTGTCGGGCTAAAAAGCGCGCCAGTTGAGTTTCTCAGCCAAAAACAAGAAAGAACTACTCCAGAAGCAGATCAATGTAAACTAAGCAAACCAAGAAGCAAAAAACAGCAAAAGAACCCAACCCAGAAGGCTAACCAAGCAAGGAAAATCATAAAGCAATCAAAACGAGACAATCCAAACGAGACAGTGAAATCTAGACGATCCCCAGCGGAGTCGCCAAATTTTTGAGGAGGTAAATCCCCTCTGCGGACAGAGGCAATCCCTACTAGCCCAGCAGGGGTCTAGCAACAATCATCAAATGTTACAGCGCAAGTTCCTAGTTACGAATAAAAGACCAAAGATGGAGGCCTACCTGGAATCCAATGCTATGATCCGTAGAAGAGAGCGTTCCCATTCCTCAGCCTCGGCAGATCACGATCCTCCCACGATCTCCGTGGATGGACACCTACACATGCAAGAAACAACACGAATGCAAGCATAAAATCCAGAATACGCAACTATATATCAGTTAGAAAGGATATAACTCATTATTAACATAAGTGAAAACAGAGTGGAACCATAACCGTAATCATTCATTAAATAACAATCGAAAGAGAGTACAACCAATGTTCTGACGTCGCAGTCTCCTTCGGATGGGTCTCCAGTCGTTCACGTCTCGCAAAGCTCACCAGGGAAAGGGAAAACCTCTCCAGAGTCTCTCGACGATAGTCTCCTTGCTTGAGTCGGCCTTAAGGGAAGAAAGAGGGCTCTTACAGCACAAAGGCTCTTGGGAATTTGGAGATTCAAAGCTTAGGCACTTCAAGACTAGCTTGCCATGGAATTGAGCAGACTTTTATAGATGGGGAAGGAGGGAGTTGGGATCCCTATTATTGTGGGATTGGCCCTATCAACAAGGAAGGTTCCATGGGAGGTGGAAAACCACTTCCCTTCCATAGAACTCCCGCAGCCAAACCTCCCAACTCAAGATAGGCAATGGTTTCTGAGTTTGTTGAAACATAACTTCTGCCATCTTTATTTAAAAAACACTCCTTAAATTGGCTGGCGCGACTACTGCTCTGGGACAGAGCGCCAGTTGGCGCGGCCTCTTTGTAGGATTTTCCCCATTGGCGTGAGTGATGAACTGTCTACCCGCGCCAATGCAAAAGGAGATGTTTTCATGATTTTTTGCAAGGAGATGTCTTTAGGACAATTGAAGCTCATGCTTAGAGGAATGCATTGATGATGTTTTCAAGGCATGAAAATGTTCACAGGTCACAAAATGGGTCCTCCATTGTGCGGGACGGGGAATGGTAGGAACGGTGACAAATTACTGTGTAACACTCGCAAGGAACAGGTGTCCTAGGTGACATAGCAGTGCATCCTAGAGGTGAAAATGTGGAACTTGTGTACCCTACAATAGTGTCTTATATGTGTGGCCAAATTCTGGATCTCTCTTGTACAGAAGCGAACAATCAGAATTCCCATGCCCACAAGAGTTGAGAACAGTGGTTAGTGCCATGATCGGTGGTCGATTGAGGCAGTTTTCAACATTATTAGTGTTTCCCTTGTTATACTTGATGTTCAAATGAAATTGTTGTAGATATGTGGAAAAATTCTTATGGCGATTGTTCTAAAACTTCCCTTATGTCTGTATGAATTGAAAGGAACGACGGTATGTGTAGATGACTATTTATTTCCCAAAAATGTAATTCTTCCATTGGTGGCACACTTGCAAAATGGAATACATTTATTTGTTATAAGTGGGAGACTTTCGGACTATGTCAGACAATGTCTCACTATGATATGCCACTAGATGCCCCTGTTGAGTAAGAACTGCCCCAATAGAAGAGTCAGAGGCATCTATCTTGATCTCAAATGGTTGTTGCAAGTATGGTAATGTGAGCACTGGGGCAAAGGAGAGGTAATGTTTCAATTCTACGAATGCCTTCTATTGAGATTCTGACCAAAATAATTTTTCTTTCGCTCCTTCCTTGGTGACTTGACTTAAAGGCGAAGTGATATGAGAGAATCCGGACACAAACCTGCAGATAAATTAGCAAGACCCAGAAAGTTGTGAAGCTCTATTAGAGTGGTTGGGGCTGGCCAATCCCGAATTACTTGAATCTTGGTTGGATCCACATGCACCCCCCCGTTCATCAATAATGTATCCCAGATGATGAATTTGGGTCATGCCAAAAGTGCACTTCTCCAAATTGGCACACAACTTGTGTTGCAGCAGTGTTTGGAGGACCTGTCGAATGTGGTGGAGGTGCTCTTCCCAAGTCTAGCCGAAGATTAGGATATCATCCAAGTACATTACTAAAAATGAGTTGGTGAGTGGCCGCAAGATGTTGTCCATCAGCCTCAGGAAGGTTGCGAGAGAATTCTTCAACCCAAAAGGCATGACCAGCCATTCGAAAAGGCCCTCCTTAGCTTTAAAGGTAGACTTCCACACATCAAAGGGTTCAATTGGTACCTCGTGATACCTAGACTTCAATTCGATCTTGCTGAAATATTTCGCCCCTTTGATTTGATCCAGAAGGTCATCAATCTGTGGGATCGGGTACCTATTCCAGACAGTGATCTTGTTCAACACCCGATAGTCAATACATAGTCTCCACATCCCATCCTTCTTCTGCACTATCACGATCAGGCTCCCACAGGGCAATGAGCTCGGCCAGATGTGACATTTATGCAACCACTCCTGAATCTGCCTCTTGATTTCATCGTTCTCCAGAACAGATCGTCGATAGATCGGTCCATGGGGCAGCGACGCACCTTGGTTCAGATCGATGGGGTGCTTTACCTGAGAGTGCAGAGGTGCCCCTATGGGTGAGGTGAAGATGTCTCGATATTCCTCCACAACCTTGTAAATTTGTTGTTGTCATGTGGAGGAGCCCTATCTAGAGGTTGAGGCCATAACCTTCTTCTTTCCATGGGGGCAGATCACTAGGAAATAAATTTCCTAGTTTTGGAAATGAGATTACTGCATTTTTTTGCAGTAATGAAAGAGATAGCCGCAGGCAGTGGTACGTCTTGTATCTTGTACAACTTATTGCCCAAAGTAACAATAATAGCGCGAGGTCGGGACTCATACACAACATTTTGCTTCCACAATTATGGTTGGCCTAATAATACATCACAAACACCAAGAGAACGAGATGTCATAATACCTCATCAGTGAAAACGTCTTTGTAGGGAAAGCGTATGTGGGCGTGCGGAGATATCGTCCTTGGTGAAGCCACCCGATGGTGTATGGATGTGGGTGAGCTGTGGTCGGCAAGCCCAACCGCTTCACGGCGTCTGCTGAAATGAGGTTCTTTTGGCTCCCATTGTCGACAATGAACTATACCGGGGAGCCCTTTACCCACATCTGGGAGTGGAAGAGACGCTCCTCCTCCTCTGGATCTTCCGGTTCCTCCTTCTGGATCTTTGTAGTGGCAACAGTGGCATTGGGCTCCGCATCAATAATCTGTTTCCCTTTTTCATTCCCCTTTTCAGGTTCTGATTCGGAGTCGGAGCATGCATCTGACTCAGAAGCCCTCATCTCGGCCACTAGCGACTGCTTGGCCAGACACTCACTTGTGTGGTGTTGTTCTTTTCTTGCAGCTTTGGTAGGTTATCTTGGGCCACCATGCCTTTGCTTTATCCTTTGTTCTATGGTTTGGGGGAACCTTTCCTTTGCTTTTGATTCGTAGATCCAAAGTCTCGCTTCTTCTTTTTGAATTTCTGCTCATTCTTGGCAGCATATTGGTATGTCGTACCAAGAGAGGAGATGTTGAGGAACTCCATTTCCTCATGAATGTATCTGTGTAGAGAACTATGGTACTTCAGCACCAAATGTTTCTCCCAATATTTGATACCCAACTTTGTGCGCAGGGTATGGAACAAATTCATGAGCTCATGTACATCTTGATCCCTTTGCTGCCGCAACGTAGTCCATTGTATGTACTTATCCTCATAGCTCCCCACAGGATACTATTATTCCTTTATGACGTCTCGGAAATAATTCCAAGTGGGTACGACCGAGAACAGAGAGGGTTCCCCCTCATCCTTTTTCTCACAGTAGGTTTCCCACCAATCCTTGACATGGGGGGTAGCTTTGAGGAATGCAAAAATAATCTTCTCCCAGTCAGAAAAGTAATGGACTAAGAAATATCCTTTTAATATATTCAACCATCTATCTACGACATTTGCATCTATTTTTCCCTCAAATATGGGAATGTAAAAATTTACTTGTACCTTGAAAGGACCTGTGCCTCCAGAGTGGCTGTTGGATGCAGGTGCACCTCCAGTGGGCAGTCGTTGAAGGATCTGGGCAAAGCTATCCATCATCGCGTTCCTTTTTTTTTTAGGGCCTCCTTGAGAAATATTTTGATAGGATCTCATGCTCCCTCATCTTTCTTTTCGTCCCCTATGGGCGATCGCCGAGGTTTGCGAAGCTGATCTTGCAAAGGTTCGACCAGATTAAGCCCTAACTCCTTATACCCCAACCTCGTTGGGGATATGCAAAGAAGGATCGAGAAAGAGTAGACCACTTTGATACCACTGATCTGGATTTATGCAGGAATGCAACAGAATACACATATAACCATAAATATAAAAATGCAATTGAAATAACACTTCATTTCATTAATATCAAAGAACTAAAATTTGTTTACAAATAGAATGGAAATAAACTAGCTAGGGCATTGGTATCTTATCTCTGAGAAGAGATGTGGTGGCTACAGGTCTCTAAAATTTGTGTTAAAATGAGGATCAAAGACCTATATATTATTGAGAAACAATGGAAAACCTTAAACATAAAAAAATCTAACCCTAGGAGATGAAACACCAGAATATGGGCCCCGCCGGGGTAAATTGGTATGCCAATTTCTTGAGGTCATAACTTTGGCATACTATCTTGTTTGACTCACATGATACATCGTTAGAAATATCTATCTGAGGACTACAACTGTTGATTGGAAATATGAAGACTAGAATAGACTCATATTTTTTGGAGAAGAGATCCCAGAAAACTTCGTTTAGGGCCTCAAAACGACTCTGGAAGTTCAAGACCCAAAAAATTGCTAAAAATAGTAAACTGTGTTATAATTAAGGAAACTGAAAAACTGAAAGAAACAATGGTGGAGCCCCAAGTGGAATAGGTGAGTGGCCACTAATATCCACCTGGATCAGATATAAGTGAATAACATGTCAAATATCAAATTTCTCTTCATCAACTAAATAATGAATTTGTCTAATCTACATTTGTTTACCATGCTCAAGTATGCTTCCCTCTGCTAATCGATTTATTGATACAACAATTCGAGTTTGAGTTGACTTGGGAACCAATTGCTAAACAAAACTTCTATGTCATTACCAAATGTACATCTAATACCGACAAAGCAAAATCTTGTGCCTTGATAGCCAATAGTCTTCTAACTGCATTATTCTACAAAATAGGAATGTAAGGTAAAATTTAAGTCTACCTTTGCAACTAAATTGTTTAATTACAATTGGTCATCATTCAAATGTGAGAAAATTATAATAAATAGGTCAAAAATATACTAAGGGAAACAACGTGATAATGTTTATTATTATGAAGAATGGTGACCAACAGGACAACAGTCTAACGCAATGATCATCCAGTTACCTGATCAATCAACCAAAAATATCTCACGCATGCAAGGAATTCAAATTGCTCAGCTATGGTGGAGATTCCAAGGCAGTGTAACATCAGTTGTAGACTATTTTTGAGTGTAAAGGTGTTGCATGAAATCAATGATAAATCCTTGGGAATTGCGCAATCATTTTGGAGGAAATTCCTAAAGAATATGGGCCAATTTCCTCAGGATTTGCGCAAGGAAATAGGAGCTCAAGTGGGGGCATAAATTGACTAAGTATGGGTCATAACTTCTCATTGAGCAGATAGAACAAGTATTCACTTGCAAGTGTTACTCAGAGCGAGCAAGCAATTGTAATACCTTCTTTATTCATTTGATTAATGAAAATAGGCTTAAGTGGTTTTTACCAGTTGGTTTCCCCTAGATACATCTGTGCTCTTATGTATGTGATTAATGCTTGTTTGCAAATGTTGTTCTAAATTTTGAATTAATTTTCGCAGAGAAATAGGGTAGAAGTGTGTCTCTTAATTTAGATTAAATTTCTTGAGAAGTTGAAATTCTATCACCATAATTCTACAGAATTTTCCATTCATCTGAATGTGAATGTAGAATCACAAGTAATGTCTCTGCACTTATTTTTAATATCAAAAGTAGAAATAAGTGGCAGAGGGGAAAAGGGAATCCTCATCTCCAATTTTAGGCTTGATGATGTCATTCAGAGAAAAATTGATCCAAAGGGGCCTCATTGTGTAATATAGGGAGGATACTTGGATCAAAGTGATCTACCTCCCCAAACATCTAAGTTGAGGGAAAGAATCTCCAAATGGAAAGTTCGAAGCTCAATCCAACCTAAAAATCATTGCTATGAATGAAAGAGTCTCGTTATGAGGCCACCGAATGTTGGGATGTTTGTTGGCTAGGTAGGATATTCTATGAGATATGGCATTGGAGTTCCATAAGAGTCTCATGAAGGCCAGTTAACTTGTCAATTCGAGGAAGTCGAAAAGAAGTGCCTATTTGGACAACCACTATGTAGTAGCATTACTCCATTCATGTGGATACATTCGTTAGTAGTTTTCCCTATTTATAACTCTTATTTTAAATCATAGTGTAGATTACTTGACTTCCATATATCAACTTTTACCGACAATATCTATCAAGTGAGTTGCTCTTGAATTTTATCGTATTGAATATTAAAAAATCTGGGATTTGCACAATCTTGAGCAGTATGAATTTTAATAAGATTCCTCCCCAAAGAGTTTGTAGCCGTCAAGTAGGATATAAGTCAATAAAATTTCAAATATCAAATTTATCTTCATCAAATAAATAATGAATTTGTCTAATCTACATTTGTTTTCCATGCTCAAGTATGCCTCCCTCCGCTAATCGATTCATTGATACAACAATTCGAGTTTGAGTTGACTTGGGAACCAATTGCGAAACAAAACTTCTATGTCATTACCAAATGTACATCTAATACCGACAAAGCAATATCTTGCGCCTTGATAACCAATAGTCTTCTAACTGCATTATTCCACAAAATAGGAATGTAAGGTAAAATTTAAGTCTACCTTTGCAACTAAATTGTTTAATTACAATTGGTCATCATTAAAATGTGAGACAATTATAATAAATAGGTCAAAAATATACTAAGTGAAACAACGTGACAATGTTTATTAATATGAAGAATGGTGACCAACTTTCAAGCTAGTCAAGCAAGTAAGAAAGGCCAAAAAAAAGTTGTAAGGCCCAACCTAGCAAAATAATAAAGCTTATAGGGCTTCTTGCTTGTAATTACAAAGGGTTGATGACATCATATAATAAAATATTTGCATATCCTATCATAGATATTGTTCTACTTGTGTTTATCAATTTATAAGTACATTGAGAACGACTATTTCTTGTAGCTCTGGTGTTTTTAACTTGAAAAGGGTATTGAATAATTAATTATG
>CM076575.1:147244552-147637014 GCA_034641835.2 Pinus albicaulis
ATGATAAGACAACATCAAACCACTTTGGGATCTCAAGATCTAGCCCTCCTGGATCCAGAGAGGGATCTCTCTGTAAGTGTAAAGAATAATATTATCTTTGAAGTTCAATTTAAGGTATTAGGCTAGTTATAGGGCATGAAGGTTGTTGTTTTGTTTTGTTTTGTTTTTTGGTTGGGAAACATGAAACAAGGGTTCGATGTAAGGTAGAGAAGTGAGTAAAGAAGGATATAAGCAATGGGGAGATAATTCAAAGCAAATACAAGTCCATTGCGAAATGGGGTCATAAAAGGGTTTACTTGCAATTCAATATCCAAGGCTTTCAAATTGGCTAGTCATCTAAATCAGAGGATCTCTAAAGATGATAGTAATGAGATGAAATGATAAGGAAATGGAGGTGAATGACAAGGAAACCTTCCAAGGTGACCACTTAGGAGAAAATCTAGGGGCAGGACATGCCTTGACCATCTATGATCAAAATCTTAATGAGGTTAACTCTTCAGATAATAGAAAACATTCAAGGTGGACACAAAGTGAAGCCTAAGATCAGAGAAAGAATGTTAACCTTCTCTGCTTTTGACATTCAACTTAAGGGATCTTAGAAAGGCAGCTGTTGGAAAAGGACCCTAGTGAGACAGAACTAACTCTAAATCTCCCAGTTTCTGAATTATTTCAGTTAAAATTAGACAAGAACATCTAAAAACAGACTCTAAATTCATACATCAGCAAGCATGGATAAACCAACTACTATACTCGTTAAATTATCTTGAATTTGTTCTTAGATTACACACTTAGCAGAAAACATCAAAGATAAGAAGTGCAGGTAGCATTAGGGTACTTTACAACAGTATATCCTAAGCTAGATTACTGATTCTTACTAGAGAAATGAAATATGATTGCATAACAGAGGGAAAACAGTAATATATAGAACACATCACCATCGATTTAAATCAGAATCCAATGAACATGCTTTTCATATTAAAGAGCAACACCAGTCACATACATCATTGTCCAACAGCTTGATATCAACTAGACATCATCTCCCAACCTATTTTACAACTAATACACACAAAAATCTGTCTCAATGAAACAACTTACAATCCACAATTAACCAACATTTACAATGTATTTCTGAAGAGTTCTTATAGCTGAAAGAGTGGCTGTAGAGGTAGATAGAACTTAAATGCATCATTAAAACAAAGGGAGAAGTGTTTTTGCTGCCCATTCTGTCTTAATATCCCTGTATTGACTTTCGATACTCTTTGGATGAATTAGGGGTCTTCGACAGGCTGATAATAACTCTAGAGATATGTTCCTTGATGTACTTTCCTGGCTGCAGTACTCTGTTTGTACTCTGGGACAAGTAAGGAAGATAAATGACTTTCAGGCCTTCCATACTTTGTAACTAATGCTCTGGCAATCTTAGGACTTTTGTCAGGGTGATAATCTTCTCAGGAACTTGATGGAGAATAAAAAAACATTATGGGAACTTGTCCTTTCTTGGGAAAGAACATTCTGCTGATGTGAAACGTTGATATGGTGTTTCGTGCGTTTTTAGGTTTTATTAGGCCTTTTGGATCATTTTAATGGTCTTCAATCTGTATCTTCGTCCTTTAAACACTGGATTATATCATTTAATCTTCAATAGTAGGCTTTAATCCCTTTAATTTGTCACTGATACACTTTTCCACTTCCCTTCTGATCTGTCTATGGATACACAGGCTTTAATGGCACTGAGAGGTTTGAAACAGAGTTAATGACTTGATCTTTACTGAAAATTGCGTTTAAACCTTCTCAGGCACCTTCCTCTGCGATCTCTGGCTCTAAAAATATCTTCCTGTGCTCTAAAAAACACTGTCTGTGACTGTGAATCAGAGTGGATTCACACCCCTTTAAAACCTACAAAAACACGATAAAAATATTAAGAAATCCATAGAGAGTGGGGTGGGGTTGCTGTAGAGGTCGGTGGAGATGGTGGCGCAGTGATGGAATTGGTGGATGTAGTGGAAAAACGACTAAAAATTTGCTGCGTAATGGTGAAAAAATGATCTGATGGAGGTCTGGTGCGAGGAGGATTCTGGACCGTTCGATTAGACTGAACAGTGGCGATCTACGGTCAGGATTCACCGGTGAATTTGTTTTAGGAGGTTAGATTGAATTAGGCAGAAACAAACAACTTTTAGTGTTAGACATAAAAGTTTAATGTTTGGGCGAATACAAAGGAAAAAGGCTAAAATGAAGAATATCGAGTGCATTTGGTGGTGGGACCGAGAGGGCGGAGGAAGATTGAACGTGGACCGTCGGATCACTAGAAGAGATCAACAGCAGAGATTTTCTGATGAAGTCCTTTGGAAGGTCCGATGGACGAAAACAGATTGGAATGCGATACAATATGGGCCATTAGATTAAAACAATCGACGGCTAGGATTAAATGAAGGATTATATCGGGGAAGAGTGGTTTTAGCAGGGAAACTGCTGGTTTCGTGCAGCTCCAAATTTTTTTTGAAAATTCTCCATAAGAAACGCGATATACCTCGCTGCCTGACACGTGTCCCTCCCAAAACCACTTTTATCGCGTAATTTTGAAACATTAAACACTGGGCGCAAAATTTATGCGATATGCATTTTCAGCCGTTGGATGAAAGGTAGAGAGATCTGATGGTGGGAATGAGAGCGCGATGTGTAAAGATGCGCGAGCGGTAAGGTGGGAAGAGCCAACGGCGGTTTAAATCCTCACCGTCGGATCTGTGGAATGGACGACCAAGATTTGATCAGGGATCGGTGGAACAATGGGACGAAGGAAGGGGAAGGCGGAGTGCGATGAAATCTGGACCGTCAGATCTGGCAGGACGAACGGCCAGGATTGAATCGCATCGGGGAAAAAGTAGTAGGCCAAAAATTTGAAGTTTATGATTTTGCGATTTGCGATTTAGCGCGGACCGTCGAATCAGTGGGGAGATCAACGATCGATATTTGACCGGGGGGACATGACGGAGGGCACATGAGGGGAGCGCGATTGAATCTGGGCCATTGGTTCTTGTGGATTCAACGGTCCAGATTAAATTGGCGGAGCGATGATGTTAGGCTCAGGAGCGGAGTGCAATGGTGTCTCAGCCGTCAGATTTGTATGGTTGGACGATTGGGATTAGATCGGGGATCTCAAATCAGCGGAGACAAGGGATGGCACTTAATACTTTTGCGATTGGCAATCATGCGAGGGTCGTCGGATTAGAGAGGAGATCAATGGTCCATACACAATCGAAGGGGTAATGAAAAGAGGTTATGGGTGCATTGCAATATCAGTGCTAACCGTTGGATCTCGAAAGATCGATGGTCAATATTGAAGCGGAGGTCTATGGAGCAAAGGTTCATCACATCAGAAAAAATAGAAGAAACAAAGGAAAATGTGGTAAAGAAAGCTCTGATTGCGATTGCACGACGGGGCTTAGCACCTGGTCCTGGGCGCGGGTCATATGCAGAAAAGGGGCTAAGGGCTAAGCCGAAAGGGGCTTAAGGCCTCAATGTAAAAAAAGGGGTTTTTAAGCCAAAAATGAAGGTTTTTGAGGCGTAGAAAGGGGTTCTGGTAGGCAACAAAGGGGATTTTTAAACCAAATGAAGGGAGCCAAAAGGTTTAAAAAGGGAATTTTGATGATTTAGAGGGCTAGGGAGGGGATTTTGTGGGAATTTTGTGAGGGGAAAAAAAGGGGGGGAAATGGGGATTTGAGGGGATGAAAAAGGGAAAATGGAGGCCTTTTTTGAGCATTTTCTTTCACCAACAATGAGGCTTGTCAAACGGAAACAACAGTGAAGATTTCTTGAAGGGACAAAAAACACATAGAGGCTTCAAGGATGAAAGGTTTTCAAGGGAAATGTTTCTCTTGAAGGTTTAGAAACATTTTTAGCCACCTGTTTGCTATGTCAAAAATTTATAGGTGGCTAACAGTGGCTCCACATGGGGATTGCATCTTCTTGAAGGTGTCAAGAATCTCAGAAAATAATCTTTGGAAGTAGGCCAGATGCCTGGTGCTTGACACATCTCTTATTTTATTTAATCAGCTGCCACAAACATGATGGATATTAAATCAACAACAATATTCTCCCAAACAATCTACCTACCCATTCTATTGTCCTAACATTTTTTCTTCAAGGTGCATTTAGACTTTCATACCTTCTTCATCATTTTTTTACTGAAAGCAGAAAAAACTAATCTAATTCTACCCTTATTCCTCCATGAGACCATATTAGACAGTTGGCCTCATAGCTTCTCTACCTACACTAATATCTGCTAGGATTAAACAGTCTAGCAGATTTCTTTCTCTACATTCTAAGACAGAAATTTAAAAACAGTCAGACCAGGATTAGACTGTCTGGTTTGATGTGGGTCCATGGCATAAAGACAGCTACACATGAACTCAAATTTGCAGGAAATTGAAACCAAAATTGTGAAGGTTGGCAATTGTGAAACTTTAGAGTATCCTTCTTTCTCTTGTGACTCAGATTTTGAGCTTGTTAGAGTCATTTTTTCTTCTTCACTCCAGCTCTGGTTTTGGGATTGTTAGAGCTGATTCTTCTTCTTTCTTTGCTGGTTCAGGTTTTGGGCATATTACAACCAGCTTTTCCCTTTATTTGGCTCAGGTTTTGAGCTGATTTGAGCCATTCTTTTGAACTTCATAGGTTCAAGTTTTGAGCTTGTCTGAACCTTTTCTTTCATCTTTTTTTGTATTTTTTCTTTTTTTTTGTGAAACTGAACAAAGCAATGGTATTTACAATGGAAGTGAAAACTTTAAACTCTGAAGTTCAACAGTAATAATGTTTTAGCATCCTGCCATTGACAGGACCCCCATACAGATCTATACCATCTAACTCATGCAAAAAGAATGCATTTGGACCAATGGTGGACTGAGTGACATAAGGGCCTTGCCATAAAATGTCAAATTTTCCATGCTTGCCCTTATCTTCCCTTCTAGAATCCCACTTGAGCACCTTGTCTCCAATTTTGAAGTCACAAGATTTTTTTCTCTTATCAAACAACTTTTTGATGCTTTCTTGCACTTTTTGAGCTCTGTTGTAGACCTCTTCCCTTGTCTACTGGAGATGTATTGTTTGATTGATCCTCCTTACCATGCTGTCTTCTTCTGAATATATTTCTTGGACTAATTTTATCACTGGTACCCCTAGGCTGGAAGGGAACACTGCATCAGCCCCATAAACAAGCTGGTATGGTGACATGCCAATGGATTTCTTTGTAGTCAATCTGTCTACCCAAAAAGCATGCACTAACTTGTTATGCCATGATTTCGTATTCTCTTCAAGCAGCTTCTTGATGATGGTCACTAAAATTTTATTTGATGATTCTGCTAGCCCGTTACCTTGTGGGTAATAAGCAGTAGAATGACCAAGAGAAATCTGATACCTGTGACAAAAATCAATCATATTTTTGAAACCAAAAGCGGTAGCATTATCAGTAATAATCTTTCTAGGGTAGCCAAATCTAGATAGGATATGGTCTTCAAGGAATTTTATGATGATAGAATTTGTGGCATTCCTGGAAGGTATGGCCTCTATTTATTTTGTGAAATAGTCTGTGGCTGTGAGAATCCATTTGTGTTGGGCAGATGAAGCAGAATGGATTTCTCCTATGAAATCTAGGCCCCAATGTTGAAAATGAGCTTCAACAGTGATGGGTTGTAATGGTAAAGGAAGGAGTTTTCGTTTGCCCTCAAAGATTTGGCACTTATGGCAGACAACTATCATTTTATGTACATCTTGGAAAAGGGTGGGCCAGTAAAAGCCAGCTCTAAGGATTTTTTTGGCTGTGGTTTTCTAGTATAAATCGCCTCCACACTCTCCTTCATGGAACTCATGTTTGATCCTCTCTACATCAACTTCAAGCAAACATTTAAGCAACAAACCCTTTTCATTTTTCCAATATAAACATTCATTTAAAATGCAATAATTTCTAGCTTTTAACTTTAGAAACCTTGCCTTTGTCTTTTATAAATCAGGAGGAGCATTAAGATTTGTAAGCACATATAGGATGTTAGCATAGCAAGGTGAGTTTTGGAATTGTTCTTCAACAGTAGGAGCAGGTAATTGATCAGGAGATCAAGTCCCTTGTAGAAGAATGCTCAAAAATGAAGTTGCTCAAAATTGTTACAAACCAAAACGATAGGAAAGAGCTCGCCAAAAGGATCCTATAGCCGCAAACGACACTCAAATCCGTTACCGTATGGAGGAGATATTGTATTTTGAAATTGCCCAATAACTTTCAATTTGGAAAGAAATTTTTTTAATATATTGTGATGGGATAAATTTATTTTTTATTAAGTTTTCATTAATTAATTAATTAAATTATATATTTATTAATATTTATATGATTTTTATTAATCATATATTATATTATTAATTAATTATTAAATAAAAATTAAATGAAACCTTAATAAAATTCAATTATTAAACCATACAATACATTAAATCAAATTCAAAATATGAAAAGGTTTTAAAATGCACAGTTCGGATTAAAGGCACCCAACGTATGGTTCAAAAATTTGGAACGTGCAAATTTAAAAGGCACGTGGTGGCTACGTGGAGCGGAGAATGTGGGTTTTAAAAAAAAACGTGCAATGGAGTGGAGCGGCGTTTTAAAACTTTTGTTGCACGCGGTGTGGTTTGACCCCGGGTAAGGGCAGACACAACAGTGAGGCCTGACCATTAGGCCACGGGCGTTTTTTTGTTAAAATTTCCACGCAAAAATGAATTTAAATTTGAATGTGGATTGGGTGCGCAGGTGGCAGGGCCTTGGTCACGCGGGCCCAGCACTTGGAGCAGAAAATATTTATTACATATTGTTTAAAACTTATCCAACGCCGATTATAACTCAATGTTTTGAAATGATTTTCGGAGGTTGTGGTCACGTGGACCTATATTTTAGCCCCCTCCCACTGGCGGCAGTTTCGGCGATTCCTCTAATTTAGCGCCGACCTCCATATTTGTCGGAGCTATCTGGCAGTTAGCCAGACATAGCTGGAGAGAATCTAGGCAAACTTCAGTTAGCCATAACTTTGGCTAGGGAAGTCCATTTGGGACAAATTTGTTTTTGATTTTGGGTATTGGAAGCATTCTGGAGCTGTTGGGAGTGTTTGTAGAGCCATCGAGGCACTCTATTAGTGAATTCACTAGCATTTTTGGTCGTGGAGCCACCAGGGCCAATTGAAAGATCTGCTGTTTTGGGCTATTCTCATCCAATGGAGGTGAATGAATAGTCGTTTTATACTGATTTAAGCCTTCTGAATCTTAATTTTCAGCTTATTTTTCCCTTTGAGTCTTCTATACAATTGTATTCACATTTTGAGCATTTAATCAAAAAGGGAAAAGCCTAATTAGAGGCTTTTGGACCCAGCAGAGGTAGCCCAAGAGAGGGGTGAACTGCTTAAACAATTATTTTCTGTCGTACTGTATATTTTTGCTGCATTATTTCAGATTCTGCTCCTTTAAACAGTAAATTTTTATAAGTAAACTTTTCCCAAGCAGGTTTAAACAGTGAACAAAACTTATTAGTTCATCTTCAAACCACTATACTTCATTTGCAGAATATGTATACTTGCCTATTCACACATTAAAGCTGGATCAATGAATAGTTTGCATATAAAAAAAATACTTTCATTGATCGGATCTCAGTGATTACATTTTATTTCTTTAGGCAGAGTCTGTAGAAGGGCCAGATAGCCTCCGGATTCATCCTTTCTTTGAAAGGTGAAATACCCGGTAAATGCCCCTACAGTCAATCTCTGTATGAGAAATACTTTGTTCTCACAATTTTAGATCAATAATCCTTCATGTTCATCCAAAGCATCTACCATGTTTATGTCAAGGGCTTGTAAATTCGATTCAGCCATTAATTGTGCCAAGCCTTGACCCTTGATGAGTTTTGTGGGTTTGATCTCCAAATCATACTCTAGCATCACTGCAATCCATTTACCTCTTTTTCCATCTGGATCTTGTGACAAAATATCTTTCACCACTATGTTAGGCACATAAGCAATGATGTGAGAATGCAGAATATACACCCTGAAATCTTTTAAGGCCTTTACCAAAGTGTAGGCCTATTTTTCCATTATATTATATTTCAAGGGAGCATCTCTTAGTGCCTTGCTAAATAAAGCAATTGGCTGCTCGTGTCCCTCTAGATTTTTCTACAAGAGGACAACGGCCACAGTATGCTCTGAAGAAAAGGAGAAAATAAGGAAATCCTTAGAAAAATCAGGGCTGATTAGGACTAGTGCCCGGGTGAGTGCATGTTTAACTAACTCAAAAGATTTTTTGGCCTCTAGAGTCCATTTGACTCCCACTTATTTTTTCAACATGTTTGTCATATTTCTAAGGAGCTCTGCTAGGTTAGGAATAAACCTCCTTAAGAAGTTAATTTTCCCAATAAAGGACTGCAACTCCTTGATTTTCCTTGGGTGGCTAATCTGTAGTATTCCCTCAACTCTTTTTGGGTCTATTTTAATCCCCTTTTTCGATATAATATGGCCCAGAAGCTTACCTTATTGGAGGCCAAATACTGTCTTTTTGGGATTTAAAGATAGCCCAAACCTTCTGCACTTTTCAAAGACCTTTCTTAGATGTTTAAGGTGCTCTTCATCAGTTTTTTAATAAACTGTTATGTCATCAAGATAAATTACAATGAAGTGCCCCATTTCCTCTGAAAATGCGATGTCCATAGCTCTTTGGAAGGTTTCACCAGCGTTCATTAGTCCAAAAGGCATTTGTACATACATGAAAGTGCCCCATGGAGTGGTGAAAGCTATTTTTAGTTGATATTTTGGGAGTACTAAGACCTGGTTATACTCTAAAAATCCATCTAATAGAGAAATCCTCTTTGAACCAACTACCCTCTATAGGATGTGTTCCATTTTAGGTAAAGGGTAATTGTCCTTTAGGGAGGCTTTGTTAAGGTTTCTAAAATCAATGCACAATCTAATTTCTCTTGTATTTTTCCTTACAGCTACAAGGTTAGAAACCCAATCTGAAAACCTCACAGGCACTATGATTCCTGCCTCATACATTTTCTTGATTTCCTTTTCCCCAAGAGGTAGTTGTACTGGGTTAATTATGCGCAGTTTTTTCCTAAAGGGTTTCTGGTTTTCTTTCAACAAAATTTTATGCTGGATGATCTTTGTGTCATAGGCTTTTAAGTCCTCATAACTCCAAGAAAACACATCAACAAACTCTTTAAATAAATCAATGTATTTCTTTTTGATGTGCACTGGAAACGTTTTGGCCAATTTAATCATCTTAGGCTTATCTTTGTTGCCTATATTGCATTATTAAACATCTAATTCAGTGTGTTCTATAGTGGGTTTCTTTGCCACATCATTAAAATAAAAAAGGTCCTCTAGGGGTGCTAATCCTCTTGGTATGTTCTTATCTTTGGACTGCAACACCTCAATGTCTTATTTTTCTGCGTTTATGTATTCCTTTGATTGATTTTCGAATCCTTTGGTTAACATGTTTATTTCCGCATTGGGGAATGGTTTTTATTCATCAGGGGGCTCTTTATCTGAACAATATTCATTGGATTTAGAGCCTGAATTAGGTGTTTCAAACTCATTCCTGCAGAGCAAGAAATCCTCTATCTGTTTGTCACCCTAAAATACTTGACAATATTTCTCATTATCTGGCACTGCAGGTCTATATTTTGTTTGAATAATGATTTGTTTGTCACTAGGTGATTTCTGATATGAACTAGTAGTGCATGCCAATCCATTTGCAATAATGTTTTGACTCCTAGGGACAAATAAAAGCTCATACTCTAATTTTTTTTTCAACAGATCCATAGCATCATTCCTATATGCCTTTAATATAGGATGCTTTGCAGTGTACTCTCTATTGATTTGTTTTATGACTAATTTTGAATCTCCTTAAACAACTATTTTCTTAGCTCCTAGTTTTTTCAATAAATGCAATCCTAAGAGAATAGCTTCGTACTCTGAAATGTTGTTTGTGCACTTAAAGTCTATTTTAAAAGCATGGCTCTCAGCATAGTTATTTTTAGAGTTGTGCAACCATACCCCAGCTCCTGCATTCTTTCTAGTGCAAGATCCATCAAAGTTCATTCTCCATAAGGGATTGTTTGCAGTTCTCTTATCATTTTCCTCCCTAATGCTATGTTTACCCTTATGAAATACTCTGAGGTATGCACCAGGCTGCGTTATGTTTTGTTCCTTAGGATTTTGATGGAGTTCAGAGTGATGAGTAATTTTTTGTTTACAATATTGGTTTTGTTCACTCTGATGTTTTGATTCAGCACACTGTTCAAGGGTTCCTCTCTTGTTTTCCTCTATTTCTAGAGCTGCCATTATGTTTGAATTCGTGGCTTCTACTATGTTATTTAAATCTGTGTTTCCTAGCTCTTGTTCATCAGTAAACTCATCATTGTAAATGATAAAGGAATCTAGATCTGTGTGGACAGAGTAAAGAGGGTAATTTTTAGGTTTCTCTAGGCTGCTAACCATAAATTTCATGTGTGCCTCCCTATATAATCTTCTAAGCTGGCTAAAGACAGGGATAGTGGCATATGTCATGTCCATCTGCATTGTACCTTGCAGCTTGGTACCCCATGATCTTGACAACAACATGCCATACTTAGGAGGCACATCTACCACTACAACATCCATTACCATGCACTTGGCTGGGATTTGAGTCAAATTCACACAAAGATCTTTGATTAGGCCGAGGCACTTCACTCTGCTAGAGTCAAAGGAATATAAGTCCTTATAAGCTCTGGTTATTTCTAGGCCCAAATTTTCCATTATCACTTTTGGCATAAGGTTGTGTGAAGCACCAGAATAATGCATAGCATTATGCAGGATTTTGTCATGAATATTGAGGTTGATGTAAAAAGGAGGTACTACCCCTTCTTGAAATTTCCCTTCAATTTTTGGGCCAAACAAGAGAGCAGGTTGATCATCATTTAAATTGACAGTGTCACTATTTTCTCCTAAGTTTAAAGCTTTCAAAATTTGACCTTTATATACATCCTAAGTAGCTAACTTAGTGAGAGGGACATAAATTTTGATTTTGGCTATCTCACTTTCCAAATTGAAAGGAGACTGACTTTTTGAAAGGTTCAATTATGTTTTACTGGCCATTATTTTATTGGCAGAATCAGCTTGCTGATTCTCACTATGTACAATGTTTGAAGATGTTTTATCAGGAGCATTAGCTGCAATGCTAGTGCTGCTAGTTTCTTGACTTGGTTTATCAGTAGTTTGAGTGTCTTTTTCTTTGTTTTTTCCAGAACTTTTAGCTGCTGATTTGTTACTTTT
This sequence comes from Pinus albicaulis, assembly GCA_034641835.2. Classification (NCBI taxonomy): domain Eukaryota; kingdom Viridiplantae; phylum Streptophyta; class Pinopsida; order Pinales; family Pinaceae; genus Pinus; species Pinus albicaulis. The sequence goes on from CM076575.1 coordinate 147,255,880, forward strand.
AGTAGTCACTTTAGGAGTATTTTCAGGTCTTTTCTTGATGGTGATTTTAGAGGCTTTTGGTTTGGTAGTTTCTAAGTTATTTTTTCTTCTGAGATCATATTGTTCTCGGACCTGCATGATGGCATTTTCGAATCCCAACCTATAATCTTTAGATTCTAACCCTTCCTCATCCCGATGCGAGCATGAGGTTTGATTATCCTCTGTACAAAAGGTGTCATATTGGTTATCTACTTCCACCATGTTTATGGTAGTTCCCTCTGATTCTTCTATTATTCCCTCATCCTCATCAAGGAAATTCTCTTGGAATGGAGGTATGACTTATTGATCAGAGTCCCTTTGTCTATTTGGGGGGTTGTTTCTCCTAAAATTTTGGTTCTGGTTTTGATTTTGGTTTCTGTTCTGATTGTTGACTTGGATCACCATTTTCTCCATCATTCTATCCATCCTCTCGATGTTTTTGGCTAGACTATCATATTTGGGATTAGATGAAGAATCTATGTTGTCATCCCTATAGGTTACCTTCTTCTCAGCCCTCATCCTAGCTCTTTTTTCAATCAGGTTTGCTTCTACACTCAATTCTCCTTTCTGCATGTCTTCTAATGTGTCATAATCTCTCTCCCTAAGCTGGTAGGCCATATCAGCATAAAAACCTTCAAGGCATTTCACTAAGGCCATTCCTTGGGGAGGTTTCATATGAGGGGGAAGAGCATTGTAGACACTGTTAAATCTAGTAGAGTAGTCATGGACACTCTCTCCTTGGTTTCTTTTGAGGTTTTTATATTCTGCTAATATGTGGAGAGGGTTTCTTTTGACTTCCCATTTGTTTATGAAGATTTGATGTAACGAGGGAAGATCATTGATGCTATTGGGAGGTAAGCCTTTAAACCACTTCTTCACTTCTCCTCCTAAACTCTGAGAAAATATTCTCATTTTAATTGTCTCATCCTCTATTTCCATATAGTCAAAGGCATTTTCCATCTTATCTACATGGTGTTGAGCTGTAGTAGATTCTTTCCCCATGAAATGAGGAATTTTAGACTGATAGTCATTGGGTAAAGGAGCTAAAGGCCGTGGTAACACCAAGGGAGCATACCATGCTGCCATGATGGTGATTTATGGAGGTAAAGGATTAGCTTGAGCAACAGGCATATGAATGAAAAAAATTCTAGGACCAACAGAAAACTACTGAGAAGATCTAGGGTGAGAGAGACCCAAGTTATGGATGAAATGTATATCAAGAGGTGTTGATGGAGGGGTTTCTCTGCCCCAAGTGTTTTGACCACTATGTGGTGGTGAACTTGGAGGCTCAAGGTGTGTCTGATCTATAGAACTGAATGACCATGTTTTTGGTAGATCACTTGGTAAATCTAAGTCAATTTGAGCATCTAATAGAGCTGCAAAGTTTTCAGGTGCTGAATTAGCTCTATTAATGTGTCTGGAAATAGTTTATTCTTTAGATGTGAGAGACTTCCTAAGAATACTCTCTGGATTATCAATTATTTCAGGTGGGTTTGGATTAGGATAAGCTCTAGTGTGGATTGTTCTTGAAGCCAGTATGTTAGGCCCTCAAGACTCAACAAATAAAGTAAGCCAGATATGATAGTATTCGAGTGGAAAACCTATCTTTGAACAAAGAAGATTAATCCTATGTGTTTCTAGAATATGGATGATGTTGTAATGAAAACTAGTCTCCCAGTGGAGTCTTGTGAAAACAAAGATAATCAGTAGGCCCACTGATCACAAGTGAAGTATTTTGATCATTTAGGAGCTGTGGAGTTGCTAGGTAGATGGTTTAAAGTGTTTCAAGAAGTTTTACTATCCACCACAGTGATTAACTACCAAATCAAGGCTATTGGTCTTCTTTGAGTGCTTATAAATGTTTTTAAGGAATGTTTTACCCAACGTTTCCCCAGAAGAGTTGCCATTATGTTGTGGTTCCTATGATTTGGCAGATTTGGAAATACCAAATGATAAGAAAACATCAAACCACTTTGGGATCTCAGGATCTAGCCCTCCTAGATCCAGAGAGGGATCTCTCTGTAAGTGTAAAGAATAATATTATCTTTGAATTTCAATTTAAGGTATTAGGCTAGTTATAGGGCACGAAGGTTGTTGTTTTGTTGTTTGGTTGGGAAACATGAAAGAATGGTTCAATGTAAGGTAGAGAAGTTAGTAAAGAAGGATTTAAGCAATGGGGAGATAATTCAAAGCAAATACAAGTCCATTGGGCAATGGGGTCATGAAAGGGTTTACTTGCAATTCAATATCCAAGGCTTTCAAATGGGCTAGCCATCTAAATCAGAGGATCTCTAAAGATGATAGTAATGAGATGAAATGATAAGGAAATGGAGGTGAATGACAAGGAAACCTTCCAAAGTGACCACTTAGGAGCAAATCTAGAGACAGGACATGCCTTAACCATCTATGATCAAACTCTTAATGAGGTTAACTCTTCAAATAATAGAAAACATTCAAGGTGGACACAAAGTGAAGCCTAAGATCAGAGAAAGAATTTTAACCTTCTCTGCTTTTGAGATTCAACTTAAGGGATCTTAGAAAGGCAAGTTGTTGGAAAAGGACCCTAGTGAGACATAACTAACTCTAAATCTCTTAGTTTCCCAATTCTTTCAGTTAAAACCAGACAAGAACATCTAAAAACAGACTCTAAATTCATACATAAGCAAGCATGGATAAACCAACTACTATACTAGTTAAATTATACTGGTTGGAACACCTAATCCTCCATGTGTAGGTGTGGAATATGAAAAGTCACAATGGAGTCCAAGTGACCTTGGAATGTGAAACCAAGAGTCACACCATTGTACTATAAATGTACATCTTTGTATAATGGAAAATAAGAAAGCCTCACGCTTATCTTTCATTGTGTTGTTTCTCTTGTGTGTGTGCATTCTTCTTCTCATACACCATGTGTGTGCTTCAACATGGTGTTTAACATGGCTGTCAGGCAGGCGTTCACGCATTTGATTCAAATTGAGCCATTTGTGTTCCTTAGCTGTCACATATCTTATAAATTCTTGACATTTTGCAGCATTTGAAAATTTCTTGACGATGTTTTCTTTGCCATTAGAAGTGTTTTGAAGAGACTTCTACTTGACGATCTTTTGCCACATTCGAAGAGTGGTTTGATAATAGGAGCAACATTCGAAGAAGAAGCGACGTGGTGATTCAGTGACATTCGCTTTGAAGAAAGAAGAAGCATTCGAGAAATTGGTTTGAAGGAAAGGCAACCTTATACAAAGTTTTCATTCTAATTTCTGCATTACATAACTCATGAACTCATTCAAAATCCTGCATCCCAATGCAGAAAATTTGTTGAGTATTTTAAGAAAGGTTTGAAGAATTTTCTAAACAGATTTCTGAGTTTTTACTGAAAAATTTCTGCACATTACTCTACTGTGTATTTTACTGCTGCTATATTTCGTGAAAATTCTTCTACCTGCAGTATAAAAATCTCGGAATATTTTCCTCTCTGCTGTTTTAACATATTAAAAAAAATAAAAAATAAAAATAAAAAATAAAAAAAATTCCTGAATCATTCTTGGCCTCTCGGCCCTACCGCCCTCACCTCCCAGCTCTATTCCTACGCCTCCCTTATCGCTACAGCCCACACTCCCTATCTGCATTATACAAACCCTTCACACGCTCCTCTATAACCACCACCCAAACCTTACACACCTTATCGCTCCAACGCTCAACAATTTCGTCCGCCTTATCTCTCCACGGCCCTCACTCTGCAATCTTTCGCTCCCTTTGAAACCTGTGTTTAACACTCTTCTCACAGCGACGACCTCTCCCCACGCCTTCACAATCCGGCCCTATCCGTTAACTACCGCTCTCTCCCTACAACTCACAACGCTCAACCCACATCACCATTCCCCTGCTCCTGCGCTCCCTACCCGAGCTCTCCCCCGCCTGCAACCTGCGCTACCCACAACTGTTCAACTTCCTACGCCCTCTGCTCACTACATATGCCCTCCTGGCAGTACGCCCTCCCTGCAATCTCACACGTGGCCTCCCTATGTTACAATAACACCCCTCAATACGATAAACGTTAACTAATACCACCCCATTTACATGTATAATACCGCCTCTCTTTTTTAAATCGATTTTTTATTATTAATTTTTTAATATTCGCTCCCATTTCATGTAATAATTTTCCTTCTCAATTAACTCTCTCCATCTACGCCAGTTTTGTCCAAATTTTTAATTTAAAAAAAAAATCAAATCCCCTCCTTTTAATTTAATCCCTTTTTCTTTTATTCCCTTCTCCCCCTCCCCCCCAAAAATTAAAATTTCCTCCATTTTTAATCCCCATTTTAATTAATTTATTTTTTAATTAATTTTTAATTAATTAAAAAAAAAAAAACAGCAGAGAGAGAGAGGAGAGAGAAGATTTGAACATCAGAAAAAGAGGAATGATATGTGAGCAGAATTGAAGAAATGACATGGACTATACATATAGAAGAAGAAAGTGAAATTTGACATTGTGTGATTTTTGACATGAAAGTGATTTTTTGAAGATTTTTACATGAGAAGACAAGTTTGCCATCATTTGAACAGCTCTTTGAAGGAAATTTCAGCTGCTTTAAAGGCCCCTTGCACTAGTGTTTCAGCTGCACATATTTTGTAGAGATATGTATTGAGCTAACATTGTATTTTGAGTGAATTTGCCTCTTCATTCATAGTTGGAATCAGTGAATTTCAGTTGTTGGATTATTGATTGCCCTCCATCATTTGAGGAGCACATTTTGTACTTTAAGAGTTGGAAGTTCTCTTGAGTCATTTGTATTTCTTGTTGCATCACATTGTAAACGGGTGCATTTTCGGTTGAAGCCGACACCCTTTCATTCATTTTTGAGCCTAAATTGTTGAAAATGGCCAAAATCAATGAGGAATTAATGTTGTTGAATGACCTCATTCATTCAAATGTTGATGCCATGATAAAAATGAGCAAGGATGCTCTTTGTAAAATTCACAGTTGTTTACAAGATGCACATGAGAAGATTGAGTTTTTACAGTTGGAATCTCAGCTCCAACAAGAAGAACGTCAGCAAAAGAGTCACCATTCTGAACCTGTTTCTGTTCAGAACATTGTGAAGGACTCTCATCAGAAGCAAGAAGATAAAGTTTCAGTTGATTCACATTCAGTTCATTGTACTAGAGCAGATGTACATGCAGATGCAGCAGTTCAACCTGCACTTCTCAAGCCCATCATCAGTCCTTGGGAAGATCTTGTCCACAACAAGAACCGAACTAGTCTTGGATATGACAAGGATGTGTCCTTCCATATTCCAGACTACACCAAGCCCATCATTTTTCAGAGTGCCGGATTCCTGTATGACAGTTCACCTACAGCTGTTCCAGATCCTGCTCTACAACAACAACATCAGATTGTAAAATGCCAACACTGTGATCGAGTTGGTCATATGAAAGATCTCTGTTTTGATCTTCATCCATGCAAGCACTATGATCGGCACACCCATTCTACAGACAGATGCTTCAGACACAAGCCTCCTGCAAGAAGAAGAACAGGGTCATCTTGGATGGATCGCTTCTTGGCAATGAACGTGTGGCAAAAGATTTTTAGTCGCATGTACCATAACTGTTCCACGGATGACAATTAGACCTGACAGTTGAGTTTTCGCCATCATCTCACCTTGTCCACGACAGGGCGGAAAATGAGTGGTCATGTACAAGCTTCGACGAGATCAAGCGAGCATGAGCCACAATCTCTCATTCATGTTCGGAAGTTGCCAGCAACGATTCAGAGAACACGAGCCCACAATTCGTCGTCGGGATTCGAGAGATGTAGCCGAGAGATACGGATGCCCATGAGCATACCTTAGGTTGGGGTGGATATCTTACTAAAACCATCATTTTCGGTTGGTGGATAACCTAAAACCATCATCTCTAGTTGGTGGATAACCTAAAACCATCATTTTCGGTTGGTGGATAACCTAAAACCATCATCTTTGGTTGGTGGACAACCTAAAACCACCACAGGTAGTAGACCTCCCTTCTTTTAGGTCGAAGGTCTCCCTTTTTATGAGGGACAATTCCTCTAGCAGAAGCCTTCAGCTTCTTGCCAGTTTTGGAAGAGTTCCGGGAACTGCAACAAGTTTTGCGTTCCAGTGTTTGTGGTCATCCTAAAACCACCTCTTTTTTCCAACATTTCGGAGAGTTGATTCAGCCCAAGTGCTGCCATGTATACTTTGCAGATTTGTATTACAACTCTTTTCTTGGACTCACACATACCCCTTCAGATTAAGGGGGGATGTTGGAACACCTAATCCTACATGGGTAGGTGTGGAATGCGAAAAGTCACAATGAGTCCAAGTGACCTTGGAATGTGAAACCAAGAGTCACACCATTGTACTATAAATGTACATCTTTGTATAATGGAAAATAAGAAAGCCTCACGCTTATCTTTCATTGTGTGTTGTTTCTCTTGTGTGTGCATTCTTCTTCCTCATACACCATGTGTGTGCTTCAACATGGTGTTTAACAGGGAAACATGAAAGAATGGTTCGATGTAAGGTAGAGAAGTGAGTAAAGAAGGATTTAAGCAATGGGGAGATAATTCAAAGCAAATACAAGTCCATTGGGAAATGGGGTCATGAAAGGGTTTACTTGCAATTCAATATCCAAGGCTTTCAAATGGGCTAGCCATCTAAATCAGAGGATCTCTAAAGATGATAGTAATGAGATGAAATGATAAGGAAATGGAGGTGAATGACAAGGAAACCTTCCAAAGTGACCACTTAGGAGCAAATCTAGGGACAGGACATGCCTTAACCATATATGATCAAACTCTTAATGAGGTTAACTCTTCAAATAATAGAAAACATTCAAGGTGGACACAAAGTGAAGCATAAGATCAGAGAAAGAATTTTAACCTTCTCTGCTTTTGACATTCAACTTAAGGGATCTTAGAAAGACAAGTTGTTGGAAAAGTACCCTAGTGAGACATAACTAACTCTAAATCTCTTAGTTTCCCAATTCTTTCAGTTAAAACTAGACAAGAACATCTAAAAATAGACTCTAAATTCATACATCAGCAAGCATGGATAAACCAACTACTATACTAGTTAAATTATCTTGAATTTGTTCTTAGATTACACACTTAGTAGAAAACATCAAAGATAAGAAGAGCATGTAGCATTAGGGTACTTTACAACAGTATATCCTAAGCTAGATTACTGATTCTTACCAGAGAAATGAAATATGATTGCATAACAGAGGGAAAACAGTAATAGATAGAACACATCACCATCGATTTAGATCAGGATCCAATGAACATGCTTGTCATATTAAAGAGAAACACTAGTCACATACATAATTGTCCAACAGCTTGATATCAACTAGAAATCATCTCCCAACCTATTTTACAACTAATACACATAGAACTCTGTCTCAATGAAACAACTTACAATCCACGGTTAACCAACATTTACAATGTATTTCTGAAGAGTTCTTATAGCTGAAAGAGTGGCTGTAGAGGTATATAGAACTTAAATGCATCATTAAAATAAAGGGAGAAGTGTTTTTGCTGCCCATTCTGTCTTAATATCCCTGTATTGACTTTCGGTACTCTTTGGATGAATTAGGGGTCTTCGACAGGATGATAATAACTCTAGAGATATGTTCCTTGATGTACTTTCCTAGCTGCAGTACTCTGTTTGTACTCTGGGACAAGTAAGGCAGATAAATGAATTTCAGGCCTTCCATACTTTGTAACTAATGCTCTGGAAATCTTAGGGCTTCTGTCAGGGTGAGAACTTGTCCTTTCTTGGAAAAGAACATTCTACTGATGTGAAATGATGATATGGCTTGTTTCATGTGTTTTTAGGTTTTATTAGACCTTCTGGATCATTTTAATGGTCTTCAATTTGTATCTTCGTCCTTTAAACACTGGATTATAACATTTAATCTTCAATAGTAGGCTTTAATCCCTTTAATTTGTCACTGATACACTTTATCGCTTCCCTTCAGATCTGTCCGTGGATACACAGGTTTTAATGGTGTCAGGAGGTTTGAAACAGAGTTAATAAATTGATCTTTACTGAAAATCGCGTTTAAACCTTCTCAGCCACCTTCCTCTGCAATCTATGGCTCTAAAAATATATTCCTGTGCTCTAAAAACACTGTCTGTGACTGTGAATCAGAGTAGATTCACGCCCCTTTAAAACCTGCAAAACACGATAAACATATTAAGAAATCCATAAGGAGTGGGGTGGGGTTGCTGTAGAGGCCAGTGGAGATGGTGGCACAGTGATGGAACTGGTGGATGCAGTGGAAAAACGACTGAAAATTTGCTGCGTAATGGTGAAAAAATGCTCTGATGGAGGTCTGGTGCGAGGAGGATTCTGAATCGTTCGATTAGACTGAACAATGGCAATCTACAACCAGGATTCACCGGTGCAGTTTTTTTAGGAGGTTAGACTGAATTAGGTGGAAACAAATAACTTTTAGTGTTAGACATAAAATTTTAATGTTTGGACGAATACAAAGGAAAAAGGATAAAATGAAGGAGATCGGGCGCATTTGGTGGTGGGACCGAGAGGGTGGAGGAAGATTGAACGCAGATCGTCGAATCACTGGAAGAGATCAATGGCGGAGATTTTCCGATGAAGTCCTTTGGAAGGTCTGATGGAAGAAAATGGATTGGAACGCGATACAATATGGGCCGTTAGATTAAAACAATCGACAATGAGGATTAAATGAAGGATTATATCGGGGAGGAGTGGTTTTAGTAGGGAAACTACTGGTTTCGCGCAGCTCCGAAGTGGTTTTGAAAATTCTCCAAAAGAAACGCGATATACCTCGATTCCTGACACGTGTCCCTCCCAAAACCACTTTTATCGCGTAATTTTGAAACATTAAACTTCGGGCGCAAAAGTTACGCGATATGCATTTTCAGCCGTTGGATGAAAGGCGGAGAGATCTGACGGTGGGAATGAGAGCGCGATGTGTAAAGATGCGCGGGCGGTAAGGTGGGAAGAGCCAACGGAGGTTTAAATCCTAACCATCGGATCTGTGGAATGGAAGGCCAAGATTTGATCAGGGATCGGCGGAACATTGGGACAGAGGAAGGGGAAGGTGGAGTGCAATGAAATCTGTATCGTCAGATCTGGCGGGACGAACGACCAGGATTGAATCGCATCAAGGAAAAAGTAGTGGGCCAAAACTTCAAAGTTTATGATTTTGCGATTTGCGATTTAGCGTGGACCGTCAGATCAGTAGGGAGATCAACGGTCGATATTTGACCGGGGGGACATGACAGAGGGCACATGAGCGGAGCGCTATTGAATCTGGGTCGTTGGTTCTTGTGGATTCAACAGTCTAGATTAAATCGACGGAGCGATGATGTTTGGCTTAGGAGTGGAGTGTGATGGTGTCTTAGCCGTCGGATCTATATGGATGGATGGTTAGGATTAGATCGGGGATCTCAAATCGACGGAGACAAGGGATAGCACTTAAGACTTTTGCGATTGGCGATCATGTGAGGGCCGTCGGATTAGAGAGGAGATCAACGGTCCATACACAATTGCAGGGGTAATTAAAAGAGGTTATGGGCACGATGCGATATCAGCATTGACCGTTGGATTTCGAAAGATTGACGGTCAATATTGAAGCGGAGGTCTATGGAGAAAAGGTTCATCACATCGGAAAAAATAGAAGAAAAAAAGGAAAAGGTGGTAAAGAAAGCTCCGATTGCGATTGTGCGACGGGGCTTAGCGCCTGGTCTTGGGCATGGGTCATATGTGGAAAAGGGGCTAAGGGATAAGCTGAAAGGGGCTTAAGGCCTCAATGTAAAAAAGGGGTTTTTAAGCCAAAAATGAAGGTTTTTGAGGCTTAGAAAGGGGTTATGGTAGGCAGCAAAGGGGATTTTTAAACCAAATGAAGGGATCCAAAAGGTTTAAAAAGGGAATTTTGATGATTTGAGGGCTAGGGAGGGGATTTTGTGGGAATTTTGTGAGGGGAAAAAAGGGGGGGGGGAAATGGGGATTTGAGGGGATGAAAAAGGGAAAATGGAGGCCTTTTTTGGGCATTTTCTTTCACCAACAGTGAGGCTTGTCAAACGGAAACAACAATGAATATTTGTTGAAGGGATAGAAAACACATAGAGGCTTCAAGGATGAAATATTTTCAAGGGAAATGTTTCTCTTGAAGGCTCAGAAAGATTTTTAGCCACCTGTTTGCTATGTCAAAAATTTATAGGTGGCTAACACATGTGAGATATGTAGATGGAAAATCCTACATATTAAACATGTGGGAATGGAGTTAACATTATGGAATTGATTAAGAGTCTTATTTTATACGTGTTTGTCTAGGGAAAAAAAAATCTTACTTGGTCCTACGTCATGGTCATCAAGTTGTAATCCAATTCCAAATTGGAGTGATTAGCTCACTCTATATATAAGAATGAAGTTAAATGACCACAAGCATGATCTCTTTCCAAGGACACCTCACCAATATCAGATAATACACATATGAATGAAAAATAATTCCATGCAAATTACAAATGAACCACCATGATGAATGTGTACATGTTGGTATAATAATAAAGAAAGGTTATTCTTTGAAGAATGATACGAAACCCTTTGTCAAGTACATAGTTGATTTTCCTACACTTAATTTAAAGAAATATTTCCTAGTGGTTGGGAGCACAATTTCTTTCTCATATACTTGTGTTCAATTCCAAGGAACATGTTTGGCCCATTATGATAAGGGTCAAAGTGTAGCTGCCCCCTACCCCGTGTGACATCTCAGCTCTTGTTAAGTCAAAGTTATTGGTATATATATCTTCCTAGATATTAGGTATACTCTTTGTGTTATAGCTGCATCTGAAATATTTAATCCTCAACATCCACCATATTACTGCAACATGTTACGGTGTCACTTGGGTTTGTAGCTTGAGGTCCCAAGTTGGTAGAGAAAGTGGTTGGAAAGACAATGTGTTCTCCCACCCACTCATGTTCAATTCCATGGGACATGATTAGCCCGTTGTGATAAGGCTCATCAGCCCCCCCACCCATGTGACATCTCAACTCTCAATAAGTCATAAGCTATTGGTGTACTTCAAGGGTGAGTTTTAAAAAATCCTTCATTCTAAAGTTTAATTTTTGGAACTATTCAATGCGATTTATAAGTATATATCGTTGCCTAAGGTTTTTGAATTGAATAAATAATTTGTTTTCAATGCAATTTTCATAATGTGCTATTGTTAGAGGTTCCTAGTTGATTAGTTGACAAGGAAGATGATTTAACCAAATGTAAAGGGTTAGGTCAGACATATGTTGCGATGGGTTGACCAACAAAGGTAGTTATGGAAGTTGTGACTACATCATTAAAACACCACATTTGATTGTTCAAAGTTGTAACATTTTCCTCCTGACGTATAAAATATTTACAATTGAACATATAATGGATAATATATTCAAGATTTTCATCCTTTGATGGTAGAATCACACCATCCTGTACCTAATTTCAACCATGAACACTCAAATAAAAGGTTTAAAGTATTTAGAGAGACTGCTGGTATAAAAAAATTATCCCGCATATCTGGGTACAATGAGTAGTGTACTAGAGGTGAGGGAGGATGAAAAAACTCAGGAGGAGAGTTACCAGTTGTAACTAAATCATATTGATCATGCATGTTATACCACGTGAGATTATTTTCATCATCATAATGATCAAAGGAAAGGATACCAATGTAAAATTGAGATTGATCTTGCCTTTATTCAATAAGGTGCATTGAAGTTTCAAAAGCTTGAGAGCATATTTCTTAAAAATTGATATTTGAAGTTGCATGACTCAAAGAAATTTCAAAATCATTTTGAATCGAAAGAGAATCTCATGCCATAAATGAATACTGTAAACTATGGGAAGCAGATTATGAATCAATACCGTTCAAATCCAAGTGCTTAGAAGAAGGAAATATATCGTTCGATGTACTTGGATGCCCATCACCACATGTGTTAATGGAAATAGGGATGTCATGGTGATGGTTGTCTAAAGTAAAAACGTGAATGAAGGATATGGAATCATTTGACATATTATCAGGATTGCGAGATCAATGATCATCCATAAACGCAACATTTTCATCTTGGAAGAGGGAAGAAATATGAAACATATTTTCACCTCTTTGCTCCTCTACCCATGAAATGAAATTGGCTTTTTTATGACCATTGCTTGAAACAATAGGTTGACCATCATTAAGCGTTGAATTAGGTGGGTCGAGTGGATCATGAAATAAGGAATCATGAGACATGGATAGTATAGGTTGAAGGGTATCCCTTGAGGCAACCAATTTCTCACTTGGATCAGATTTAAGTTTGGACTTATGTGCAATGATGTGATTCAGGAAATATGAAAAATATTTTCACCTCTTTGCTCCTCTACCTGTGAAATTCAACTTCCTTGTATATGACCATTACTTGAAAAAAGAATTTGAACATCACTAAGCGTTGAAGTAGGTGGGTTGTGTGGATCATGAAATAAGGAATCAAGAGACATGGATAGTAGAGGTTGAAGGGTATCCCTTGAGGCAACCAATTTCTCACTTGGATCGGATTCAAGATTCGACTTATGTGAAATGATATGATCTTGAAAACCTAAGGGATCAATTTTGGATCAACTTTCACTTCAAGCTCTATGCAATTACGAAACCACTCCAAGTTCTCCTCAATTACAAAACCATGCCTTTCAGAATGTTGTGTAGGGTTAATCTCCATCAATACAACCGTCATGTCAGTTTATAATTTGGAACATATAAAAAGTTTATAATTCTCCATCAATACAACCATCATGTCATTTTATAACTTGAAACATATAAAAAAATTCCTTACTTTAACTAGACTACTTTTTCTCTCTGAAAATTATGGAAATTCTGATAAGATTTTAAGAAAATCTAGCAGGTATTTTTGTAAATCCACATTGTAAAATGGAAATGAGAAAAGTCCCATTGTAAAATATACTATGCTATTGGTTCAACATATAATTAAGTGGGTTATTTATTTTTGGAAATTTTTTATTTATATTTTTTGAAATTTATTAATAATATTTTGTTAATTATTATAAAATGGTTGAGAAAATAATATTAAATAAAATTGAGAATTTATTTTTTTAATGTATAATTTTATAATTTCATTTCATATATAATTATTATTATTATGATTATTATTATCCAATTTTAAGGTCACAACCAAGCAAGACACCAAATTGGTGTATGAGACCCCCTTGTTTGTGGGACAAGGGACCCATGTTTGTGCACATCTTTGCGTAGCAATTTGATTGCTAAGTCTACAAAGACATACATACTCTACCCCCTATGGTTTCGAACCTATGACCTCTTAGGAGGAAACATATGCTCTTAACCATTAGGCCCACTCATATTAAATAATAATAATAAATTACATTGATGGATTTAATTTTGAAATATTTAATAAATCCTTAAACATTGTAATATTTATGTATGCATACTTTTTCCATTTTAATTTATTTAATTTTTAATGTAGCACCTTGTGAAATGAAAATATCCTTTACATTAAACTTTAGATAAATTTGCTTTGTAGGTAAAACATTTTATGTATAATTTAATATTGATTGTGATCATTAGATAATTGCTTAAAATTTTATAAACACGTCTATGTGTCTTTGGGATAATGATTTGTGACATTCTCATAAGCAAAATAATTTTGAAAATCCTTGAGCAAATAAACTAATGCTAAAAAATAATGTGTCATAGAATGGATTGGTTCTTTCGTTTTCTATAAGACAAAAAAACTATTGGCAAAAAATGAAGGATATACGATACCGGGGATTGCGTAAATTTTGCAAAGGTTGAATCAAACAAATAAAAAAAAGAAAGTAGGCCAAATTTTAAAATTTTATGAGTTTGTATAATTAAAAAATTTATGTGATTTAGGTCATTCAAGATTTCCTTCCAATGTTACATATCAATACAATAAAAAACTTACCTATGCCATTCAAGGCTACCATCCATGGTTATATAGTAATACAATAAAAAAAACTTACTTAACAGAAGAATCAAAGATTATAACCATTAAGATTACTTAAAAAAAACTATACTTAACAAAATAATCACAAATTATAACCATTTCCCGTATAATGAAAAAACAAAAATTATATTATTTCATTACTAAAAGCATCATTGTTAATAAAATGAACAAAAAATAACCCTACCCTATTGGTATAGTATAAATAAGAAGATGGATTATTAATTACATGAATAATTAATCTTATATCAAATGAGAGTTACACATTCTAATATGGATTTTTTTGTAAATCAACAAAAATCATAAAACTTCAAGGTTTCACCTTTAATATCATATTTCAACCTGATAAAATCTACTCCCAATCATCATAACTCCAAGCACCCACATCAAATATCATAATGAAGTCTATGTGTGGTGCTGAAGGTTTAGAGTATGACATATTGCAAAATGTCTACATTGGAATTGAGCACAATAATTTCAATTGATGCACACTCGGAATAGATGTTAAGAGGGAACAGTGATCAATACTTGACATTGACTTCTGTTGATGTTGCGATCAACACCCTCCAAATGTTTTCCTACACATGAATTTTGGAGCCTACTAAGGATCTAATGATCTATCGTTCCATAGCTGCTTCATGATCAATTAATTTTATGCTAAATTTTTAAGTCTTCTTCTCAGTTTCTAAGTGCCAGAGTGACTTGCTCACACATGTTCAGTCTATAATAATTTCATGAGCACATTATTTTATGCAAGCTTTAGAAGGTATAACACAGTTCATCAAGACATTGTCTGTGCAATGTTTAACTTATGTCAACAGTCAATGTGCACTTTCATTAATAGTCTCTCACGTTTGGTTGTGATTTTAGTTATATTTTGGCGAGGTTTTCTAACTGTCGCTTTGCACACCTTCGCTTTTGCAAGTGGCGCTTTAATTTTTACACTATTTATTTTTCTTGTTTTTACTTTAATAAGTGTCGTTTTCATGTTATTTTCTCTCTCGCATGTGTCACTTTCAATGTTGTTCGCATTTTCAAGTGTCGTTTGCACTTTTCTCTTACTGTCGCAAGTGTCATATCCCTAGCATAAGAAGTGTCGCATGATGTAAAAGCAAAGTCATGGTTCATTTCAGGAGGAAAATTTGGTACCAATGGGTCCTATCTATCATATAGACATGTATTAGAATCATTCCCAAATTTCTATGCATTGTCACACTAATGTCGTCACTGTCGTCGTAAAGTACATCCTATGTGTCGCATTTGGAGGAGGTTGTTGTATTGTTGTCGCATTGAGGGGATCATGTTTTTCTTGTGTACTTGGTGTTCAATGTTGTGTTATTAATTGTTCTGAGTGTGTGTGAACATTCATAAGTTCAATCCTAGTCTCACTTCTACCTCACTGATCCCATACTTAGTCAAATTTTGGAAAGTTCTTGCTCGATCAACTTGACTCCTCACTCAACCTCTTAGAACTGCACATTGCACATATATGGAAAATATACACATATATGAAAAATGCACATATACGGAAGCTATGCCTATACAAATGCTGAAGTTTTGCACAACTTCCATATATGCTCATATCTTTCATATATGCACAACTTTTCTATATGTGCAAATCTTTTGTATATACACAACTTCTATATGTGCATATTTTCTATATATGTGTAACTTTAGTATATGCACAAATTTTATATATGCACATATACAAAAACTACACTTATACGGAAATTTTCATATACAAAATTCATATAGCTTCTATATATGTGCATCTTCTATATATGCACATATACGACCGTAAAATGGAAATTCTGATAAGATTTTAAGAAAATCTAGCAGGTATTTTTGTAAATCCACATTGTAAAATGGAAATGAGAAAAGTCCCATTGTAAAATATACTATGCTATTGGTTCAACATATAATTAAGTGGGTTATTTATTTTTGGAAATTTTTAATTTACATTTTTTGAAATTTATTAATAATATTTTGTTAATTATTATAAAATGGTTGAGAAAATAATATTAAATAAAATTGAGAATTTATTTTTTTAATGTATAATTTTATAATTTCATTTCATATATAATAATTATTATTATGATTATTATTATCCAAATTTAGGGTCACAGCCAAGCAAGACACCAAAAAGGGACCCATCTTTGTGTACATCTTTGCGTAGCGATTTGATTGCTAAGTCTACAAATACATACATACTCTACCCCCTCTGGTTTTGAACCTATGACCTCTTAGGAGGAAACATATGCTCTTAACCATTAGGACCACTCATATTAAATAATAATAATAAATTACATTGATGGATTTAATTTTGAAATATTTAATAAATCCTTAAACATTGTAATATTTATGTATGCATACTTTTTCCATTTTAATTTATTTAATTTTTAATGTAGCACCTTGTGAAATGAAAATATCCTTTACATTAAACTTTAGATAAATTTTCTTTGTAGGTAAAACATTTTATGTATAATTTAATATTGATTGTGATCATTAGATAATTGCTTAAAATTTTATAAACACGTCTATGTGTCTTTGGGATAATGATATGTGACATTGTCATAAACAAAATAATTTTGACAATCCTTGAGAAAATAAACTAATGCTAACAAATAATATGTCATAGAATGGATTCGTTCTTCATTTTCTATAAGACAAAAAATATATTGGCAAAAAATAGAAGGATATACGATACCGGGGATTGCGTAAATTTTGCAAAGGTTGAATCAAACAAATCAAAAAAAGAAAGTAGGCAAAATTTTAAAATTTTATGAATTTGTATAATTAAAACATTTATGTGATTTAGGTCATTCAAGATTTCCTTCCAATGTTACATATCAATACAATCGAAAACTTACCTATGCCATTCAAGGCTACCATCCATGGTTATATAGTAATACAATAAAAAAAAATTACTTAACAAAAGAATCAAATATTATAACCATTAATATTACTTAACAAAAACTATACTTAACAAAATAATCACAAATTATAACCATTGCCCGTATAATGAAAAAACAACAATTATATTATTGCATTACTAAAAGCATCATTGTTAATAAAATGAACAAAAAAGAACCCTACCCTTTTGGTATAGTATAAATAAGAAGATGGATTATTAATTACATGAATAATTAATCTTATATCAAATGAGAGTTACACATTATAATATGGATTTTTTTGCAAATCAACAAAAATCATAAAATTTCAAGGTTTCACCTTTAATATCATATTTCAACCTGATAAAATCTACTCCCAATCATCATAACTCCAAGCACCCACATCAAATCTCATAATGAAGTCTATGTGTGGTGCTGAAGGTTTATAGTACGACATATTGCAAAATTTCTACATTGGAATTGAACACAATAATTTCAACTGATGCACACTTGAAATAGATGTTAAGAGGGAACAGTGATCAGTACTTGACATTGACTTCTGTTGATGTTGCGATCAACACCCTCCAAAGTTTTTCCTACACATGAATTTTGGAGCCTACTAAGGATCTAATGATCTGTCGTTCCATAGCTGCTTCACAATCAATTACTGTTATGCTAAATTTTTAAGTCTTCTTCTCAGTTTCTAAGTGCCAGAGTGACTTGCTCACACATGTTCAGTATGTAACAATTTCATGAGAACATTATTTTATGCAAGATTTAGCATGTATAACATAGTTCATCAAGACATTTTATGTGCAATGTTTAACTTATGTCAACAGTCAATGTGCACTTTCATTAATAGTCTCTCACGTTTGGTTGTGATTGAAGTTATATTTTTGCGAGGTTTTACGACTGTCGCTTTCCGCACCTTCGCTTTCACAAGTGTCGCTTTAATTTTTACACTATTTCTTTTTCTTGTTTTTGCTTTAATATGTGTCGTTTTCATGTTATTTTCTCTCTCGCATGTGTCACTTTCAATGTTGTTCGCATTTGCAAGTGTCGTTTGCACTTTTCTCTTACTGTCGCAACTGTCGTCTCCCTAGCATAAGAAGTGTCGCATGATGTAAAAGCAGAGTCATGGTTCATTTTAGGAGGAAAATTTGGTACCAATGGTTCTTATCTATCATATAGACATGTATTAGAATCATTCCAAAATTTCTATGCATTGTCGCACTAATGTCGTCAATGTCGTCGTAAAGTACATCCTATGTGTCGCACTTGGAGGAGGTTGTTGTATTGTTGTCGCATTGAGGGGATCATGTTTTTATTGTGTACTTAGTGTTCAATGTTGTGTCATTAATTTTTTTGAGTGTGTGTGAACATTCATAAGTTCAATCCTAGTCTCACTTCTACCTCATTGATCCCACTCTTAGTCAAATTCTGGAAAGTTCTTGCCTGATCAACTTGACTCCTTACTCAACCTCTTAGAACTGCACATTGTGCATATATGGAAAATATACGCATATACGAAAAATGCACATATACGGAAGCTATGCCTATACAAATGCTGAATTTTTGCACAACTTCAATATATGCTCATATCTTTCATATATGCACAAATTTTCTATATGTGCAAATATTCTGTATATACACAACTTCTATATGCGCATATATTCTATATATGTGTAACTTTAGTATATGCACAACTTTTGTATATGAAAATATACAAAAACTACACTTATATGGAAATTTGCATATACAAAATTCACATAGCTTCTATATATGTGCATCTTCTATATATGCACATATACAACCGCATATGAACAATTTTTGTATATGTGCATATACAGAAGATATGCACATATATAGAAGTTTTGCAAATATGAAGGCTACGTATATATGGAGGCTGAAGTTGTGCATAGCTTTTGTATTTGCAGATCTATGGAGGTTGCGCATATACGGTATATGTACATAAACATAAGTTACACATATACAGAAGATGCACATGATATGTACAACTTTCGTATATGTGCATATCTTCCATATATGCCCAAATTTCGTATATGCACATATATTATGTATATGTGCAACTTAATTATATGCACAACTTCCATATATGCACATATGCAGAAGTTGCGTATACAAATTCTTGTGCACAACATCCGTAATATGTACACACGACAGTCTCTAGATATGAACAATTTATGTATATGCGCAACGTCTGTATATGTGTAACTTACATATATGCACAACTTCCAAATATACACATATACAAAAGATATGCACATATATAAAAGTTGTACATATTTGGAAGACATGCACATACGAAATATGTGCATATACAAAAGTTGCATAATTTCTATATATGCACATCTTCTATATCAATTATATTTCTTATATGCACAACTTCCATAAATGTGCATATAGAGAGAATATACACATATACAAAGGCTATGTATATATGCAGGTTGAAGTTGTGCACATCTTTTGTATATGTGTAGTTCCATATATGTACATATATGGAAGTTGTGCACATACAGTAGATATGCTTCTACGCATATATGGAAGATGTGCATATACATAATTTATGTGCAAATTTGAACACTGTATTTGTGCAATCTTCATATATGAACAATTTCCATATATGTGTAACGTTCGTATATGTATATATCCATTTGCACATATATGAAATATATGTGCATATACAGAAAATGCACATATATGGAAGTTACTCTGATACAAAGGTTGAAGTTCTGAAAAACTTCTATGTACACGCATATCTTTTGTACACACATAACATTTGTATATACGTAAATTATGTATATGCACATATCTTCTGTATATGTGCAACTTCTGTATATGCACATATCTTCTATATATGTGCAAATTTTGTAATATGCATATACAACAACCTCCATATATGCATAGTCTCCGTATATGCATACATATTTTGTATATGCATAACTTCCATATATGTGTAACTTTCATATATGCACATATCTTCCATATATGTGTAACTTATGAATATGCATATATCTTCCATATATGCACATCTCCTACCATATATGTGCAACTTCCATATATGCACATCTTTCTTATATGTGTGTATCTTCTGTATGTGCACAACTTTCATATATGTGTATATACGAAAGTTGCGCACATACATAATATATGTGCATATATGTAAGTTGTATATATATGGAGTTTGAAGTTGTACACAAGTATGTGTATATACAAAATATATGTGCATATATAGAAGATATGTGTATATACGAAATTTTCACATATACGGAAGATATGCACATATACAGAAGTTGTACATATATGGAAGATATGTGCATATACGAAAGTCACTGCATATATAGAAGTTGCACATATATGAAAGTTGTGCATATAAATAAGATATGTGTATATAAAAAAATTTTGCATATACATAATATATGCGCATATACGAAATATGTGCATATACGAAAGTCACACAACTTTTATACATGTGCATCTCCTATATTTCATATCTTCTATATATGTACATATTCTGTATATGCACATATCTTCTATGTATGTGCAACTTCCATATATTTGCATATATATAATTTTTGTATTTGGAAGTTGCACATACATGAAAATTGAACATATATGGAAGATACATGCATATACAAAAGATATGTGCATATACATAATTTGTGCATATACGAAATATTTACTTCCACATTATATATGAAATTATGTGAATTGCATATCCTTCTCCTCTCTTTGGGAAATGAGTTGTTTTCAGTGCTAGGGGCGATACTGAGAACATATTGTAAGAGTGGTTTATATAAAATTTTCGTATATGCGCATATACAGAAATTGCACATATACAGAAGATGCACATGATGTGTACAACTTTCGTATATGTGCATATCTTCCATATATGCCCAAATTTCATATATGCACATATATTATGTATATGTGCAACTTAATGATATACACAACTTCCATATATGCACATATGTAGAAGTTACGTATACAGATTCTTGTGCGCAACATTCGTAATATGTATATACGACAGTCACTAGATATATATGTGTAACTTACATATATGCACAACTTCCAAATATACACATAAACAAAAGATATGCACATATATAAAATTTGTACATATTTGGAAGACATACACATACGAAAGATGTGCATATACGAAAGTTGCATAATTTATATATATGCACATCTTCTATATTGCATATATTTTGTATATGCACAAATTCCATATATGTTCATATACGGTGGATATGCGCATATATAGAGGCTATGTATATATGGATGTTTAAGTTGTGTGCATATTTTGCATATGTGTAGTTTCCATATATGTACATTTATGGAAGTTGTGCATATACGTTAGACGCACATATACTTCTACGCATATATGGAAGATGTGCATACACATAATTTATGCGCAAATTTGAACACTATATTTGCGCAATCTTCATATATGCACAATTTCCATATATGTGTAATGTTCGTATATGCATATATCCATTTGCAGATATATGAAAGATATGTGCATATACAGAAAATGCACATATACGGAAGTTGCGTTGATACAAAGGTTGAAGTTCTAAAAAAATTCTAGGTACACGCATATCTTTTGTACATACACAACATTTGTATATACGTAAATTCTGTATATGCACATATCTTCTGTATATGTGCAACTTCTGTATATGCACATATCTTCTATATATGTGCAGCTTTCGTAATATGCATATACAACAACCTCCATATATGCATAGTTTCCATATACATATTTTGTATATGCACAACTTCCATATATGTGTAACTTTCATATATGCACATATCTTCCATATATGCACATCTCCTACCATATACGTGCAACTTTAATATATGCACATATACGTAAGATGCATGTATACAAAAGACATACGCATATACAAACTATGTATATTTACAAAAGTCACACAACTTCTATATATGTGCATCTTATGTATTGTACATCTTCCATATATGCACAAATTTCTTATATGCGCGTATCTTCTGTATGTGCACAACTTTCATATATGTGTATATACGAAAGTTGCGCACATACATAAGATATGTGCATATACGTAAGTTGTATATATATGGAGTTTGAAGTTGTACACAAGTATGTGTATATATAAAAGATATGTGCATATACAGAAGATATGTGTATATACGAAATTTTCATATATACGGAAGCTATGCACATATACGGAAGTTGTACATATATGGAAGATATGTGCATATACGGAAGTCACTACATATATAGAAGTTGCACATATACGAAAGTTGTGCATATAAATAAGATATGTGTATATACAAAAATTGTGCATATACAAAATATATGCGCATATACGAAATATGTACATATATGAAAGTCACACAACTTTTATAAATGTGCATCTCCTATATTTCATATCTTCTATATATGCACATATTTTGTATATGTAAATATCTTTTATGTATTCTCAATTTCCATATATTTTCATATATATAAGTTGTGTATATGGAAGTTGCACATACACGAAAATTGCACATATATGGAAGATACATGCATATACAAAAGATATGTGCATATACATAATTTGTGCATATACAAAATATTTACTTGCACATCATATATGAAATTAGGTGAATTACATATCCTTCTCTGCTCTTTGGGCAATGAGTTGTTTTCAGTGCTAGGGGCGATACTGAGAACATACGGTAAGAGTGGTTTATACAAAATTTTCGTTTATGTATCTTAACATAGAAGGAATTCCTTCCATGTGAGACATGTAGATGGAAAATCTTACATATTAAACATGTGGGCATGGAGTTAACATTATGGAATTGATTAAGAGTCTTATTTTATACGTGTTTGTCTAGGGAACAAAAAAATCTTACTTAGTCCTAGGTCATGGTCATCAAGTTGTAATCCAATTCCAAATTGGAGTGATTAGCTCACTCTATATATAAGAATGAAGCTAAATGACCACAATCATGATCTATTTCCAAGGACACCTCACCAATATCAAGTAATACACATGAATGAAAAATAATTCCATGCACATTAAAAATGAATCGCCATGATGAATGCATACATGTTGGTATAATAATAAAGAAAGGTTATGCATTGAAGAATGATATGAAACCCTTTGTCAAGTACATAATTGATTTTCCTACACTTAATTTAAAGAAATATTTCGTAGTGGTTGGGAGCGCAATTTCTTTCTCATATACTTGTGTTAAATTCTAAGGAGCATGTTTGTCCCATTATGATAAGGGTCAAAGTGTAGGTGCCCCCTACCCCGTGTGACATCTCAGCTCTTGTTAAATCATAAGTTATTGGTATATCTATCTTCCTAGATATTAGGTATACTCTTTGTGTTATAGTTGCATCTGAAATATTTAATCCTCAACATCCACCAGACTACTGCAACATGTTACGGTGTCACTTGGGTTTGTAGCTTGAGGTCCCAAGTTGGTAGAGCAAGTGGTTAGAAAGACAATGTGTTCTCCCACCCACTCATGTTCAATTCCATGGGACATGATTAGCCCGTTGTGATAAGGCTCATAGGTTCCCCCACCCATGTGACATCTCAACTCTCAATAAGTCATAAGTTACTGGTGTATTTCATGGGTGAGTTTTAAAAAATCCTTCATTCTAAGGTTTAATTTTTGGAACTATTCAATGTGCTTTATAAGTATATATCTTTGCCTAAGGTTTTTTAATTGACTGAATAATTTGTTTTTGATGAAATTTTCATAATGTGTTATTGTTAGAGGTTCTTAGTTGATTAGTTGATAAGGGAAATGATTTAACCAAATGTAAAGGGTTAGGTCAGACATCCGTTGCTATGGGTTGACCAAAAAAGGTAGTTATGGAAGTTGTGACTACATCAATAAAACAACACCTTTGATTGGTCAAAGCTATAACATTTTTCTCCTGACGTATAAAATATTTACAATTGAGCATATAATGGATAATAGATTCAAGATTTTCATCCTTTGATGGTAGAATCACACCATCATTTACCTAATTGCAACCATGAACAATCATATAAAAGGTCTAAAGTATTTAGAGAGACTATTGGTATAATAAACTTATATCGCATATCTGGGTACAATGAGTAGTTTACTAAAGGTGAGTGAGGATGAAAAAACTCAGGAGGAGAGTTACCGACTGTAACTAAATTATATTTATCATGCATGTTATAGCCTGTGAGATTATTTTCATCATCATAATGATCGAAGGAAAGCATACCCATGTAAAATTGATATTGATATTGCCTTTATTCAACAAGGTACATTGAAGATTCAAAAGCTTGAGAGCATACTTCTTAAAAGTTGATATTTGAAGTTGCATGGATCAAAGAAATTTCAGAATCATTCTGAATTGGAAGAGAATCTCATGCCATAAATGAATACTGTAAACTGTGAGAAGTAGATTATGAATCAATACCGTTCAAATCCAAGTGCTTAGAAGAAGGAAATATATCGTTCGATGTAGTTGGATGCCCATCACCACATCTGTTAATGGAAATAGGGATGTCATGGTGATGGTTGTCTAAAGTATCAACTTGAATGAAGAATGTGGAATCATTTGACATATTATCAGGATTGCGAGATCAATGATCATCCATGAATGCAACATTGTCATCTTGGAAGAGGGAAAAAATATGAAACATATTTTCACCTCTTTGCTCCTCTACCCGTGTTACACCATTTTTTGGTCATCTAACCTTTTATCATTAGATGGACCCAAGTACACCATGTAAGACCAGTTTTACCCTAAGTAAAACTGCTTTCACTATGTTAAAATAGGAAACCCCAAAAGGAAATATTAAACAAACCTATATTTGTTTGATTTTCCTAAGGGAATAATTAATTAAACCATAATTTAATTATTATTCCCAGTCATGTTTAACCCAAAAACAAAGAAATTAATGAGATAAACCCTTAGTTATCTTGTTATTTTCTAGGAATAATTATTTAAATCTTATCTAGATAATATTCCTTGTTAAATATGACCAAATCACTCACCATTAATCAAATAAATCATTATTTATTTGATTATCTCCCAACCACTTCCTTAAAAAGATAAATAAATCATTTATTTATTTATTTTTCACTAATCAAGGGATTTGACCCAAGTCAAACACCCTTTCCCTCCAAAAAATAATAATAAAATATTCCATAGAGGTGGATCTAGATGTGATTAACATTATTTTAATCATGCACCAAGATCTAGAAGGACCCAATATTTTGTTATAAATAGGAGGGTTTTCCCCATCATTCTTCACCTTTTGTTGCCTATTAGATCACTCTGGATCTATACACTTGGTCTCATTTCTATCATTTGCTCCCATTGAGCTCTATTTTCTGCATTGGGTTTTCTACATCTACAAGAGAGAGAAGACTTAGATCTGAAGTGCTGAGGACTACAAAGAACCCATCACATTGAGGAGATCTGGATACACCTTCTTGTTTTCCTCCCAGGTGCCTTGTAATATAAAAATTCATTCAAAAATCGTGTTCTTGTCTTGTCTGTTGGATGCATGGAGCAAACTCTTTACTTTACTGCCTAATGTCTTTCCATTCATAGATCTGTTTGTTGCAGCGTTTTAACTACTAATCTCAGATCTGAAGATGTTTGGCAGCCTCTATTGTTGTTAGGGCTATTAGTTATGCATAGCTAAAGTGGTTCTTTTTCGTACACTTCGACGAAGAATTCATACTAACAAATGGCGACTCCACATGGGTTTTAAATTACGACCGCTGTCGTTTTCCATATTCCTGCATATCCAGCTACTTCAGGCCCTAGGGCTTCTTTTCAGCTGCTTATTTTTCCTCTTTTTATGTCATTTTTCTCACCTAAAACCCTAAAATTTTAAAATTTCTAACTTCCATGTGTTTCTGGCCCTATTGCGCAGGTAAGCGACACCAGCCGCAACTGAGACGGCAACTTTTCTGAAAATCTGCCGCCGAGACAACCGGAACGCAGGAGTCGCACTTTTTGGCCCTAAACCTGCGACCTGGACCTCCAGGTCGCACTTTTTAGCCTGTTTTCTGCGACCTGCACTCAGATCAGGTCAGAAACTGTGACCTGCCACTTTTCCAGCAATTTTTCTGCAATTTTTCTGGGTTCTGCTACATCTTCTGTCAGGGTTTTCCAGCCTCTGTCTCAGCCCGCCTTGACCAAGATCTGATCTGTTTTTACTCATCTAAGTGGGAACCCAGCCCCTTAGGGCTTTAGTACCCTCCACTTTTTGTGGAAGAGTTTTAGTTGGTTCAGCCGTCGGTTTCAGAGCTTCAGCCCCCTCTTTTCCAGATCTGTTACCTCCCTTTCAGATCCATTGAAATCAGCCTCGTCTCCTTTCAAATCACCTCTTGTCGTTTTGTTTGGACCTCCTCTGAAGGCCTCCGCCTTGCCCCTCCGGTTTTTGCTGATTTCCTTCCCTTTTTCCAGCCACCTTGCCTCTGTCTCTTGGCTGTGATCTGCACCTCTTGCCTGCAGCCTTATCCTCCAGATCCCTGTCCCTTTTGACCCTAGATCTGTTGAGCTCCCTGTATGTGTGTTTTACATAGTTTTTCCCTTTCTTTTCAGCATAGTTGTGAGAGACCCACTTTCTTGGGTTAGATAGATGCATACGTAGCTGTTATTTTTCTGTCATTTCAGCATTATTTTCTGTTCTCTGTAGGTTTATTTTCAGCTACGCAGCACACTTTTTTCTTGCTCTCAACAACGGAAAGGGTTTAAAAATTAAAATTAACGCACGCCACACACGGACCCTAAGTGAAGAAGCGCCTGGTTAACACCGCCTGGCAAAGACTCTAAAATCAATTGTCACTGCACCTTATCTGCCCTTGACCTTTCTTGATTCTGTCCCTTTCTGCCCTTGTCGGTTTCCTTCTTCCTGTCATCATTGCGCCCCCAAGGCACCTTTCCCGGAGACTTCTTGGCCTTCACCCTCAGTTTCCGGTTGATCGACCTGCTCCGCACCGCCGTCATCGAGCTAGTCCACCTTCGAGTCCGCACTCCGACTCCTCTCCTGATTCATCGGGTCCCCCTTCTCCTTCTGGTTCTCCCCCTGTTACCTTCACTATGTCTGGTCCAGGGCCTAACGCTAGCGGTTCTCCCGGCCCCAATGTCGGCCCTACTTCTAGCGGAACCGCCACAACCACTACCCCGGCCACCCCTGTGCTGCCGTACATTGCAGGCCTCAGCCTCCCCGATTTCCATCAGTTGATTAATGACCCCATTCACCACAATGCTACCTGGCCCGCTATGCCCACCAAGCTGCCCTCCGATATCCCTAAGTTCGAGGGCCTTAATGGAGAAGATCCAACCAATCACGTCCGGTCTTTCCACATGTGGTGTTCCTCCAATTCCATTACCGATGACTCCATCCGTCTTCGTTTGTTCCAACACACGCTTACCGGCGAAGCTTCTAAATGGTATGTCGAACAAGCCACCTCTTCCCATACCACGTTCGAGACTCTTGCCCAAGCCTTTTTGGCATACTTCCAGCTCCCTCTCCTATACGACACTGGCACGGAGCTCTTGACTTCCTTTAAGCAATCCTATTCCACACGCCTTTCTGCCCATGTTTAGGAATGACGATGAAGACGGAGCTTATGTCAAGCCTCTCCCTTTGAAGATCGGGTTTACATGGACTGGTTCCTTCGCACCCTTCCGTCTCCCATCGGCAAAGATGTCGCCTCTCACTTTCCTCAGACTGAAGAAGCCGCCCTTCAAATAGCCTTAAAATATGACCTGATCTACGCTCAATCTGGTTATGTGTATACCGTCCTTCCTGACATCCCCAGGCCCGGTGGCGCTAACGCCCCAGGGGCATCTCATTCCGCCGACGGTATCGTTGGATCTCTTTCCCATCCATCTGCTCACCCTCCTATGGGCTATGGTCTCCCTCAGGGAGGGGCCAGCACCTCAAGCACTCTTCCCCCTCCCGGCAACATGTATCCAAGATACGGCATGCCTCCTCCTTTTGCTCAACCTCCTGCTTACCTCAATGTCGCCCAACCCAACCCTTACCTTTATCCACAGCCTGGTGCGCCAGCTCCTCCAGCATATGCGCTTCCGCCTCCCTTGCCTCCTCACCACCCGCAACAGCACTTACAACCCCCTCCAGGGCAAGTATTTGCACAGCAGGGCGCGATTAATCCCCCTTCTTCTCAAAGAAGGCGGAGAGGCAACCAGAACAAATCTGCCCCTAGTAACCGAGGACCCAATTCTGGGGTGGACCCTAACACTAGCAACCAGCAACAGGGCCTTCCGCCCAAGCCGGACAGGCCGCTTCGCACAAATAATCCCTGTTCGTGCTGCGGTGTTTATGGTCATTACACTCACGATTGTCCTCTCTTACCCCAGATGCGGCAGATGTGGGAGTCTCAAGCCACATTGCGCGGACAACACACCTCCCCTCATGCTCCTCCTAATGTGGCCACTACCCAGCCAGCTGTGTTCACTGATCCTTTCCCTCAACAGGGATTCGTGGCTACCTAACCGCCCGACAGCCAGGTAGCCGCCCCCCCTTCCATTTCTGGTTCCTCTGATTACCAGATCCTTATGATGCACTCCGATCCTTCCCCATCCGTCGATATTCACCTTCAAACTCGGTCTCGCCAGTACCCCAAGCCTCCTGCTCAGTCTGCTCCCGAGCCTCCCTCTTCAGGTTCTACAGAGCCTCTTTCGACATCTAGTGGCCCCTTACACATCCCTCAACCCAAAGTTGAGGTTCATCCAAAGATTCCAAAGGGCCCATTACGCTGAAATGCTGCTTCCAGTCGAGCCGCTCAGTCGTATAGTATAGTAGATGATTTGGCGCAATCCCCTGCTGCCATTTCCACACTGGAACTCCTCCAGTCGTGCCCTTCCCAAAAGAAGGCTCTACTATCTGCCGTGGGCGCTGTCAATCCTGCTGATGACCAAATGATTGTTTTCGATGCCACCCAATCGGACCATCCCCCTCTTCCTCCTTCCGTCGCTTTCCAAATCCCAGTCAAAATCCGGAACTCCACTCTATCCCGGTGTATAATTGATGAGGGGGCATCCACCTGCGTGATGTCCGCTTCGGTTTGGAAGCAACTCGGATCCCCTGAGCTGGCCCCGTCCACGATCACCCTTCGAGCGTGGGACGGTCATGCCTCCCAGCCCATTGGCCTGTTTCGTAACTGTCTCATCACCCTCGCCGGTAAGACCGTTTGCGTTGACGTCGAAGTCATTGACGCCCCTCTAGACTACAACATTCTATTGGGGCGAAGCTACACCTATGCCATGTCTGCTGTCCCATCCGCGGTTTTCCGCAAGATTTCTTTTCCCACATAAGATAGTCACCATCGACCAGCTATCTTATCATGAGCCGCCGTCCCAGACCTCCTCCGAGACGACCATCTCTTCTGTAGCCAATAATCAAACCGTCGATTCTTTGACCAGTGTCTCCCCTGGTGTCTATAAAGATTCCACCCTACTTGGTACTTTTCCTCATCTTCCCCCCCTCCTGTTACTGATCACAGCTTGTCGAATGTTTGCATGATGCAATCGTCTCAAGCTGCCCACAAGCGGCCTGCCTCGGCTAGTCAGCAACCTCCCCCCCGCCCTCCGCAACCCGCTCCTAGCCATTCCTCTCATCCAGCCGGGCCTCCTCCTTATGGCCCTCCCCCTACAGTTGGTATCCCTGAACCTCTTTATCCGCCCGGATCGGTTCCTCCTGGCCTCAACCATCTTGAAGCCGTCCCTCCTGGTCATTTCCCTGCTGGGCAGATCCCTTTCCTAGTTCCCCCTCCCGGCGTATATTCTGTCCCCGTCATGGCCACCCTCTCCCTCCCTAACTTGACCTTGGGCATTCCGGTCTGGTACCTTGATCCCCCAGCCGCCACCCCTCCTGGTCACCCCAAACCTTACATGGCTTTGACACCGGTTCAACCAGTTCCCCTCGCTTCCTCCATAGCCACTGTGCCCCCAGCACCTCCACAGGACCCTTCTCCTGTTGTGACGGCTCTCGGGAAGAAAGGCAAAGCCCGCAAGGGGGCAACCAAAGACCAGACCACCACAACCGACTTGGCTCCTTCTTCGCCCGCGAAGCCTTGCGCCTTATGTGATGTCACTGGTCATGCCACCCATGCTTGTCCCGAGTTACCCCGTATCCGGCCCATGGTTAAAGTCGCGTTCCCCGACGCTACAGTCCCTGAAACCCCCACTCCTTCTGCGTCCGTTCCCAAGAACCCCAAGACTCTCCGCACCAACAAACCCTGTGCCTTGTGCGGTGTCCATGGCCACTACTCCCACCATTGTCCTCACCTGACGCATTACCGCGCCTCCCTAGAGGTGGTCCGCGAGTATGAGGTTGAACAAAATCAATCCGCCTCTCCCATTCTCGCGCAGTATGCTTCAGGTCAGCCTGAGGATCCCTCCGCTCCCATTGACATTCCCCCCCCTGATGTTCAGATGACGGAGTCTACGGTAACCATCCTTTACCTATCCTCCTCTGCACGACACTCGGAGCCTAGCCCGTCTGCATCCTCCCCTGTTGTGTCCCTTGATCACCCTATTCTCCCTCATACTCGAGATCACTCCACTTGTGTCTCTGTTGACCTCCGCAGCCCGAGTCCTCACCATGTTTCCGATAGCTCTCATACACCACCTTGTTTGAGTCTTGATCATCCTGCCACTTCCCCCTCCTCCCGCCGTTGCCGCCCGATGACTTCTGTACCCTCACGCTGCCGTCATTTCCTTTCATCCCCTCATTTATTGTCTTGTCACACCCTTCTGCAGGACCCCCCGTCCACACCCTTTATCGGTTACGCCGATGGTGCAAGTCGCTACTCCAGGAATCTTGCCTCGGCAGGTTGGGCCATCTTCACCCCCTTGCATGACCTTGTTCTTTCTGACGGGGTATGCATTGGTTCTGCCACCAACAATCAGGCCGAATATGATGCAGTGCGTGGCCTATTAGCTGATGCCCTCTTTCATCGCATCCTCCATCTGCACGTTCGTTTGGATTCCCTGCTTCTTGTAATGCAACTAAACGGTGTTTATCGTGTGCATAACCCTGTGCTGTTTAGACGCTATTTACGAGTGAAAGTCTTAATACGTGCGTTTGAAACCATAACTTTCAACCATGTACCCCAAGACCAGAATCACTATGTAGATAGTATTGCAAACCATGTTCTAGATTGGCATTTATCACACACATTTCATACAAGACAATAACATTAAATCAACCATCAAAAGACGATACATATCCATAATATGTGTCGCAAAACATATATTTAGAGTCCATCTACTCTGATACATACGACATGCCCATAGCATGTTACAAACAAAAAGCCAAAAATTGGGGGCACCACTTGCCCCTACATACATCATAGGGGGCACCACCTGCCCCTACATACATCAGAGGGGGCACCACATGCCCCTACCCCTAATCACTATCTGGAGGCTCCCGGGCCAATGGCTCTGCCCCTGCAGCATGTAGATCACGCATAGCCTGACCGGCCATCGCCATGCACTGCATGATACCTCGCCACTCCGAGGGGAGACCAACACATGGCTCTATGTACTGGTCGTCTAAATCCTGCCACCCGCGCTCTGATACTCCGGTCAACAACTGCTCACATCTACGGAGGATGTCCTCTAGCAGGGTGGCTGCATCCTCATTCTGCGCTGCTCTCGACCCACTTGGACCTGTAGCTCCAGACGCTGCCGGTCGTCCCATATACCCGGCCGGTTTTACCGGTGCTATATCTGCATACCAAAAGTACATGAATCAGTATCATTAATTGCTATTCAAAAAATTTAACATGCCCACACAAGAATAGCAATTTGTCACTTACCATCGGGCCCCCAGACTCGACCAGGCGGAAGTGGCAGATCCGGATTCCCACAGTAGCTCATCCCACTATAAGGGTAGTCGTCTATGTACAGCGGCATCTGATCCCAATGGGAAAAAAAATCCGGTCGAAACACTCGCCCGACCGCCCCTCCTCCTCCCCTGCAGAGTAGTCGTCCCCAACGGTGCATCTTGGGCTCTCTCGGGCCCCCATCTGGAAGCTGCACACGAGGCCTCAAGGTCGGGATCTTCTAAAAGAAGAAGGCACACAATAAAGTCCCATATGAGAAATCATGATTCACCTGCCGCCTGCATAGCGACAACTGTCGCTTTAGCGCCACCAACATCATTTGGGCCCACCCAAAGTAGGTCCCACCCAACACACTCTCCACTATCATCATCTGCCCACCGGTGATGTGATGGAACGCCTGGCTGCCCAGGATTCGCAGCACAGCTGCGGCCACTGCACGGGTTTCTAGCCTCTCTAGATCCCCGATAGATATTCGAGTCCCCTTGACTTGGAGACCCGGTCGACAATGGCGTTCCATGAACTCCATGATATGCCGCCCCCGCGGCAGCACTGGCTGTGTGTTTCCCACCATCCCCAGTGGTGGGAGGCCGGTCAGAAAGTACACATCCTGGACCGTCAGTTCGATCCTGTGCCCCTGCACTACAAAGATCTCCTGATCTGGATCCCAATAACTAATAATCCGGGCCAGTAACGGTTCCCCTGCTCTCATCAACGGGTTCTCCAAAAACTTGAGAACCCCAAATCTGGCCAATACACGACGGACGCCCTGATCCGCCTGGATCTATGTTCGAAGCGTTCCTAGATCTCTCTCTCTCCAGCTGACCCGCAACTCTGCCATACCTGTACAAACATATCATCTTTGTCAGGGTACAGATCGGAAAAACCATAACCAAACACCAAAATCCAGCTCCCAGCCATAAAACAACACCAAAACCCCCTCATCTCCCAGGTCGCAGTTTTCTGCCATTTTCTGGACCAGGTCGCACTTTTTTCCCTAATACCTGCGTCCTGGGTCGTACTTTTTGCCCCAAAAAGTGCGACCCGGCCGTAGAGATGAAGGAGGGGCTGTTCCTGGGATTCTGGGCCCTAAATTGCAAATGTAATCCATCAAAATGCAAGAGCAAGGTTAGGCCTCTTACCTCCAACTGACAGATCTCGATTCCAACGGTCAGTTTGCTCGCTACGTTCGCCGCAAGATTTAGGGCCTTCTCTCCTCTCCACATTCGCCACAGCAACAATAGCAAATGAATGATTTTGGAGGGAACACTGCCTTATTAAAAGAGAACCGCTGTTTCTTCTTTCGACTGTTGCGACCACACCGTAGCCCCGTTCGCCGAACCGTCAGCACCGCTGGAAAGATCTCACCGAGCTCTCAAATGGGTTTTTATTAGTTTTTGGTGATTTGATACTTCACCCGGACACATTTTGTCCAAGAAGGGTCACTTTACCGCTCCTTAAAATCGAATTTCCTCACTTACGACACTTGTACTTGGGGCACCATATTGCTCCCTTAATTGTCCATGTTCGTGTCGATTTTCGTCATGAGTGCCCACTTTGTACTCATGTTTCCATGGTCCCCCATTGGGGCCTTTACTGTGTGGCAACACTATCGTGTCGCCCTTGCTTAGAGCATCCAAGTT
This sequence comes from Pinus albicaulis, assembly GCA_034641835.2. Lineage (NCBI taxonomy): Eukaryota > Viridiplantae > Streptophyta > Pinopsida > Pinales > Pinaceae > Pinus > Pinus albicaulis. The sequence continues at coordinate 147,289,336 of CM076575.1, forward strand.
GAGTCATCATAGCATTCATGGAGTCTATCCTGCGTCCCTTTGTACCCCACCATAACCCTCCTTCCGTTATTGCTTGGTTCCTCTCTTGTGTCGCATATCATGACCTTCAGCCTCACTGTCCCCTATCCCTTCTGATATTGTGTCAGTCGCTGCCATGTCATTCATGCCCTTTATGCTCTAACAAGGGAAGTCGTCCATTCGCCACCCCATCCTTTCCATTCCACCATCATCATTAGTGTCAGTCTGTCTGTCGCTCTACTATTTTCTCTCGTGCCTTAGTTGAGGATCTCTCATTGCCTCACCTATGGCGGACCTCCTTTTGTTGACATCAGCTCATTCATTCCAGAAGCCAGGTCTAGAGGGCGGTGTACCTTGGTTCCAGCTTCCACTATTGTTCGGTGCCTTGGATCAGGAAAAGGGATCTCTTCTTCCCCTTTGACTTGATTGTTTCTCCAGCTCCTTTCAGCATGGTCAAGATCCGTATACTCGATGGTTCAGTGATCCAGCAGCAGCTCTTGATGATTCCCGGGTGTGTGTGAGATGTCTCAGCCCTCATGAGGGGGTGGCCCTGCAGGTAGCCCCCCACATGCCCGGATGACCTCCTCCTTGCAGCCTTCGATGCAGCTCCAGATATTTGATGATGTTGGCCGTCGCCACTTGCAGCGCCTCTTTCGATTTGCATGTATCAGTCAGATTTTGTGAGCCCTTCCCCATTCGCAGGGGGCATTTGGGTTGTATTTGTATCTCATGTACTCAGATATTATTGTACCAGTCCTGGCTGTTATCCCAGGCACAGCATGTATGTGGGATTCCTTATTGTATTTTTATCTGGCTCCTGATTATGCCAGTTGTATCTTATAGTTCGGTCCCTTGTTTACTGGACACACTATTCTTTTGTACTTTGTCTCGGCGGGCATAGGTATGCCTCCCCCGCCGCCTTCAGCACAGGTACCCTCTCATAAAAAAAGACTTGTTGCACCTGCGAGTCTCGTCTCCTCAGGGTCTAGTCCTTCAGCACACTATCTACCTCACATTTCTCTCTCTGACATCCCTTTTTGTTGTCTAGTGATTGTATTCTTACAACGTACTTCGGTCATACGATTTGCTCCTGACACTCGCACGCTGGGGGGCAATCTGTTACACCATTTTTTGGTCATCTAACCTTTTATCATTAGATGGACCCAAGTACACCATGTAAGACCAGTTTTACCCTAATTAAAACTGCTTTCACTATGTTAAAATAGGAAACCCCAAAAGGAAATATTAAAAAAACCTATATTTGTTTGATTTTCCTCATGGAATAATTAATTAAACCATAATTTAATTATTATTCCCAGTCATGTTTAACCCAAAAACAAAGAAATTAATGAGATAAACCCATAGTTATCTTATTATTTTCTAGGAATAATTATTTAAATCTTATTTAGATAATATTCCTTGTTAAATATGACCAAATCAACCACCATTAATCGAATAAATCATTATTTATTTGATTATATCCCAACCACTTCCTTAAAAAGATAAATAAATCATTTATTTATTTATTCTTCACTAATCAAGGGATTTGACCCAAGTCAAGCACCCTTTCCCTCCAACAAATAATAATAAAATATTCCATAGAGGTGGATCTAGATTTGATTAACATTATTTTAATCATGCACCAAGATCTAGAATGACCCAATATTTTGTTATAAATGGGAGGGTTTTCCCCATCATTCTTCACCTTTTGTTGCCTATTAGATCACTCTGGATCTATACACTTGGTCTCATCTCTATCATTTTCTCCCATTGAGCTCTATTTTTATTATTTTACGCATTGGAGTTTTCTCTTTACATCTACAAGAGAGAAGACTTAGATGCGAAGTCTTGGGACTACAAAGAACCCATCACATTGAGGAGATCTGGATACACCTTCTTGTTTTCCTCCCGAGTGCCTTGTAATATAAAAATTCATTCAAAAATCGTGTTTGTGTCTTGTGTTTGTTGGATGCATGGAGCAAACTCTTTTACTGCGCTAATGTCTTTCCATTCATAGATCTGTTTGTTGCAGCGTTTTAACTACTAATCTCAGATCTGAAGATGTTTGGCAGCCTCTATTGTTGTTAGGGCTATTAGTTATGCATAGCTAAAGTGGTTCTTTTTCGTACACTTCGACGAAGAATTCATACTAACAACCCGTGAAATGCAATTGCCTTGTATATGACCACTACTTGAAACAAGAGGTTGAACATATGTTTGAAGTATGTGGGTCGAGTGGATCATGAAAGAAGGAATCATGAGACATGGATAGTAGAGGTTGAAGGGTATCCCTTGAGGAAACCAATTTCTCACTTGGATCAGATTCAAGTTTTGACTTATGTGCAATGATATGATTCAAGAAATATGAAACATATTTCACAGTAGTACAGTGCCTTATATATAGCCACTACTTGAAGCAAGAGGTTGAACATCATTAAGTGTTGAATTATGTGAAGTATGTGGGTCGAGTGGATCATGAAAGAAGGAATCATGAGACATGGATAGTAGAGGTTGAAGGGTATCCCTTGAGGAAACCAATTTCTCACTTGGATCAGATTCAAGTTTTGACTTATGTGCAATGATATGATTCAAGAAATATGAAACATATTTTCACCTCTTTGCTCCTCTACCTGTGAAATGAAACTGCCTTGTATATTACCACTGCTTGAAACAAGAGGTTGAACATCATTAAGCGTTGAAGTAGGTGGGTTGTGTGGATCATGAAATAAGGAATCAAGAGACATGAGTAGTAGATGTTTAAGGGTATCCCTTGAGGAAACAAATTTCTCACTTGGATCAGATTCAATATTCGACATATGTGCAATGATATGATCTTGAAAACCTAAGGGATAAAATTTGGATCAACTTTCACTTCAGGCTCTATGCAATTACTAAACCATTCCAAGTTCTCCTCAATATGAACTAGATCATGGGAAATTGGGGGAATTTGAATGGATGGATCAAAAAATGTATTTTTATATTTTCAAACTTCAAAATATTCACCAAGAGGCACCCAAATTGATATTGAAAAGGAGGAGGACAAATAATAAAAGGAAAAAAATGTCCCTCCTCACAAATTTCGAGTGTATCGTGATCGAGATAAGTTGGAAGGGGGAAATCATAGAAAGTTTTAAATGAAAATTATTTCATGGAGATAAGAATCAAGTTCTACAACTTTTAACTGATAAAATTATAATTAAAATCTTCTGTAGGAAACTCATTGATTCGGATTTATGCAGGAATGCAAAAAAATACACATATAACCATAAACACAAAGATGCAGCGGAAATAATGCTTCATTTTATTAATAAAATAATGACTGAAATATTCTTACAAACATAATGGAAAATAGCTAGGGCATTGGTAGCTTATCTCTAAGAAGAGATGTGGTGGCTACATGCCTCTGAACTATGTTACATGGAGGCTTAAAGGCCTTACAGACATAATGGAAATAGATGAGCGGGCGAAGGCACTGGTAGCATATCTATGAGAAGATATGTGACAACTACAAGCCCCTCCACTGTGTTAGAATGGAGCTTGAAGGCCTATTTATTCTTGAGAAACAATATAAAACTTGAAACATCCAAAAACGTAACCCTAGGAGATGAAGCGCCAAAACTGTGGGTCCCGTTTGAGTAAATTGGTGTTTCAACTTCCCAGGGACGTAACTTTGGCATCCAAACTCCGTTTGAGGCTCTAAATAGCTCGTTAGAAAGATTTATCTGAGGAATACAACTTTTGAGTGAGAAATATTGGTCCATGGACCAATATGGACTGATGTTTCTCCCAGGTTTCCCAAGAAATGTCATTTAGGGCCTCAAAACGGCTCTCGAAGTTTAGGACCCGAAAAAATGCTAAATATAGTAAGTTGTGCTGCAACTTAAAAATTGAAAGAACTGATTGTGGGGGTTCAAATGGAATAGGCGGGTGGACACCAATATCCACCTAGATCATTAAGGCCCCAAAACGACTCCGGGAGTGCAAGACTCGAAAACCTGCTAAAAATAGTAAGTTGTTGGAAGTGAAAAACTGAAAGAATTGATGGTGCGGGTCCAAATGAAATAGGTGGGTGGCCACTGATATCCACCTGTTTCATTCCTCCCTCCTTAGGAAGCAATGGTCCCCGTTTCATTAAGTTCTCCCATTAGATGAGGCAAAACTCTGCTGAACTAGGTATTGGATTTTTCCAGGATGTCGCGGACCTGTTGGTAGACGTGCTAGATGTAGATGTGTCATTGGTGGGAAACCGTTGAAGGATCTGGGCAAAGTTATCCATCATCGTGTTCCTTTTTTTCTCGAGGGCCTCCTCGAGCAATATTTTGATAGGATCTTCTGCTCCCTCGTCTTTCTTTTCTTCCACCATCGGGGGTCATCGGGGTTTGCGAGGCTGGTCTTGCAAGGGTGCAACTAGATCGAGCCCAAACTCCTTATACCCTGACCCTGTTGGGTAAATGAAAATAAAAATAGAGAAAGAGCATACCCACTCTGATACCACTGATCCAAAATTATGCAGGAATGCAACAGAATACACATATAACCATAAACACAGAGATGCAATGGAAATAATGATTCCTTTTATTAAAATAAAATTACTGAAATATGATTATATAAATAATGTAAATAAACAACTAGGGCAATGGTAGGTTTATCTCTGAGAAGAGATGTGGCGGATACATGCCTCTGAACTGTGTTAAAAAACAAATGACTAAAAAATTCTTACAATAATAATAGAAATGAGTGGGTGAGGGCACAGGTAATGTATCCATAAGAAGAGATGTGATGGATACAGGCCTCTCCAGTGTGTTACAATGGGGCTCGAAGGCCTATTTATTGTTGAGAAATAATGTAAAACCCAAAACATCCAAAAACCTAACCCTAGGAGATGAAGCGCCAAAACTGTGGGTCCTGTTTGGGTAAATTGGTGTTTCAACTTCTCGGGGACGTAACTTTGGTATATGATCTCCGTTTGACGTTATCAATAGCTTGTTAGAAATATCTATCCGAGGATTAAAACTTTTGAGTGAGAAACATCGGGCCATGTGATGGGATGTATTAATCACTATTAAATGACTAAAACAATACACATAAATTATCAATCCAGGGACGTCTTTTATTTCAATGACAACCACATTGTCTGTGTTGTTACATCAAACCAAAAGAAAATCCAAATAAAGTAAATCGTTGCTGAAGTAAATGATGGAAGGAAATCACTCATGCAAAAATAAAATGATCTACAAGACTATAATCGCAACTCAATTATTTTTTCCTAGCACGCCACACAACAATTACCCAGCTGGTATCTCTGATCTCATATGTGTATGATCCAGATTTATGCAGGAACACAAAAAAATACAGAAATAACCATAAACATAGAGATGCAGCGGAAATAATGCTTCATTTCATTAATATCAAATAACAAAAATATGCTTACACACATAATGGAAATAAAATAGCTAGGGTGCTGGTAGCGAATATCTGAGAAGAGATGTGGCGGCTACAGACCTATGAACTATGTTAAAATGAGGCTCAAGGGAATATTTATTATTGAGAAACAATGGAGAACTCTAAACGTCCAAAAACCTAACCCTAGGAGATGAAGCGCCAAAACTATGGGCCCCGTTTGGGTAAATTGGTGTTTCAACTTCCCGGGGATGTAACTTCAGCATACGATCTTTGTTTGACGTGTATCATACCTTGTTAGAAATATCTATCTGAGGAATACAAATTTTTATGTGAGCAACATCAGTCCATGGAAACATGTTTCTCCCATTTTTCCCAAAAAACGTCGTTTAGGGCCTCAAAACGGCTCTGGAAGTTCAAGACCTGAAAAAATGCTAAAAATAGTAAGTTGTGTTGCAACTTAAAAAATAAAAGAACTGATGGTGGGGGTTAAAATGGAATAGGTGGGTGGCCTCCAATGTCCACTTGGATCATTAAGGCCCCAAAACAGCTCTGGGAGTGCAGGACCCGAAAACCTGCTAAAAATAGTAAGCTATGTTGAAAGTGAAAAGCTACAAGAATTGATGGTGCAGGTCCGAATGGAATAGGTGGGTGGCCACCGATATCCAGTTGGATCATTCCTCCCTCCTTAAGAAGCAATGGTCCCCATTGCATTGAGATCCTCCATGAGATGAGGCACGTTCTATTGTCGAAGATGTCATGGACCTGTGAGCGGACATGTTAGATGCAATTAGTAAATTTGGTTTCTTTATCACCCTCAGAAAGTACATGTGTGGATTCTATCTGTGTAGTCATATGAGGTATGGAAACATCAGGCAGCAGTGAGTCCAGGGTCAAATCAATGGAGTGCTTGTCCTGATAGTGTAGAGGAACCTCTGTGAGTGAGGAGAAAATTTCCTTGTAGTCCTCCATGACTTTGTCCATCTGCTGTAGCCGTGCAAGGGAGCCATGTTTTGAGGTTATGGCCACAATATTATTCTTTCCCTATGAGTGAATTGTAAGGAAAATAAATTTCCTGGTTTGGGAAACAATCTTACTACGTTGTTTTGCAGTAGTCAAAGAGATGACAGGAGGCAGTACTACCTCTGGTATCCTGTACAAGTTATTTCTCAAAGTAATAACAACATCACGAGGCCTAGAATCATACATAGCATGTCGCCTCCACAAGTATGGTTGGCCCAATAATACATCACCTACATCAAGAGGAGCAACATCACACAATACCTCATCCGTGAATGGTTTGATACTGTACGAAAGGCTACACTGCGGGTGAATGCGAAGATCTCTCCCTAGGTGGAGCTACCCGATGGTATAAGGATGCAGGTGTGCTATGGTATGTAGGCCAAGCCACTTCACGACCTCTGCTAAAATGAGGTTCTTTTGGCTTCCGCTATCGACAAGAAATTGCAGCGCAGAACCCTTCACCCACATCTGCGAATGGAAGATGTGCTCCCCCTCCTCTGGATCCTCTGGATCCTCCCTCTAGATCTTGGTGGTGGAAAAAATGGCACTGGGATCCGCATCAATGATCTGCTTCCCTTTTTCATTTCCTTTGTCTAGTTCTGACTCAGGATCAGAAAATGCATCTGATTCAGGCGCCTTTAGTTCGGCCACCAATGACTGTTTGGCCTGACACTCGTTTGTGCTTTGAGTGGGGCTGTTATGAAATTCAAACCACTTCCCTATGTCCTTCTTTGGATTTTTGGTGTTGTTCTGAGTCACACCGCTTTGGCCTTGCCCCTTTTTCTTCAGTTCAGGGGCACCTTTCGGATTCGCAAATCCAAAGTCTCGCTTCTTCTGCTTAAATTTCTACTCGATCTTGGCAGCATAGTGATATGCTATGCCAAGCGATGTAATGTCGAGGAAATCCATTTCCTCCTGAATGTGTTTGTGTAGACAACCATGGTACTTGAGCACCAAATGTCTCTCTGAATCTTTAATACCCAAATTTATGTGTAGGGTATGGAACAGATTCTTCAGTTCGTGCACATCTTGATCCCTTTGTTGCCGTAGCGTGGTCCATTGGATGTATTTGTCCTCATAGCTCCCCATGGGGTAATATTGTTCCTTGATTCCATATTGGAACGAATTCCAAGTGGGTATGGCTGAGAACAGAGAGGGTTCCCCTTCATCCTATTTCTCACAATAGGTTTCCCACCAGTCCTGGACATGGGGGCGACTTTGAGGAGTGAAAAAATAATATTTTCTCGGTCAGAGAAATTATGGACCGAGAAATACCTTTCTAGCAAATTCAACCATCTATATATGGTGTCTTCATCTATTTGGCCTTCAAATAAAGGAATTTCAAAGTTTACCTGTACCTTGAAGGAAGTGGCACCTCCAGAGTGGCAGTTGGATGCAGATGCGCCATAGGTGGGTAGTTGTTGAAGGATTTGAGCAAATTTATCCATCATCGCGTTCCTTTGTTTCTCGAGGGCCTCCTCAAGCAATATTTTGATACAATATCGTGCTCCCTCTTCTTTATTTTCTTCTTCCATGGGAGTTCATCAGGGTTTGCAAGGTTGATCTTGCAAGGGTTCAACCAGATCGAGCCCTAACTCCTTATACCCTGACCGCGTTGGGGACATGCAAAGAAAAAGAAAGAAAGAGCAGACTGCTCTGATACCACTGATTTGGATTTATGCAAGAACACAACAGAATACATAAACAACCATAAACATAGAGATGCAATGGAAATAATGCTTCATTTCATTAATATCAAATAACAGAAATATGCTTACAAACATAATGGAAATAAAATAGCAGGGTGCTAGTAGCGAATCTCTGAGAAGAGATGTGGCGGCTAAAAACCTCTGAACTGTGTTACAATGAGGCTCAAGGGACTATTTATTATTGAGAAACAATGGAGAACTCTAAACGTCCAAAAACCTAACCCTAGGAGATGAAGCGCCAAAACTATGGGCCTCGTTTGGGTAAATTGGTGTTTCAACTTCCCGGGGACATAACTTTGGCATCCGATCTCTGTTTCATGCGCTCAATAGCTCACTAGAATGATCTACCTGAGGACTACAACTTTTGAGTGAGAAAAATTGGTCTATGATGCATGTTCCTCTCGGTTTTCCCAAAAAACGTCGTTTAGGGCCTCAAAATGGTTCCGGAAGTTCAGGACCCGAAAAAATGCTAAAAATAGTAAGTTGTGCTGCAAATTAAAAACTGAAAGAACTAATGGTGGGGGTTCAAATGGAATAGGTGAGTGGCCACCAATGACCACCTGGATCATTAAGGCCCCAAAACGGCTCCAGGAGTGCAGGACCCGAAAACCTGCTAAAAATAGTAAGCTATGCTGAAAGTGAAAAGCTGCAAGAATTGATGGTGCGGGTCCAAATGGAATAGGTGGGTGGCCACAAATATCTGCCTGGATTAGTGTAACAACATATAAAACATTGGAATTGAATCAGATATATTCACAGTTAAAACAATAGCAACAACACTTCCACTGATACATAGAAAAAATAGAAACACGTACACACAACTACCTTAACTACTGCAATCCATGCTAGAAAGGAGGGCCCTTCCTCCCTAGCATGGTACAGGTAGAGAAATAATCTAACGAAAATAAATCAAATGATGCATGTAACAACAACAATAGGATAACTTGTATTAATATGAGAAAAAATTACAAAGCGAAAGTAATGCTATTCTCCACTAACCTTTCGACCTCAAGGGCTGAGAACTATATAGTGGTTACATCTCAGAAAAACAAGGGATGGATCATTCATGAGAATCTTATGATTCTCTGGTTGATCAACATAGAATACATATGGTTACAACCACTTCTTAATAAAAGTCTGACTCGAAAATTATAGATTACAATCAAAAACTGCCTAGAGGTTGTTATCCAAAAATACAATACTTAATAACCTCTACATATATCTTGATAAATCACAACTGTAGCGTAAAAAATAGAGGATAGGTCAGCATCAGGAGTTGACGAGTTCCAGTCAGTAGTTCACCAGCGAGTTTGTAATAATATGGTGTAACAATGTCATGGTGTAAAAAGCTCACTATAATAACACACCTTTAACTTCTCCTGTATGCCTCGTGCTCGAGATATTTTGTGCTACAAATGGCATATGTAAAGACAAAAAAAGACCATATATATTCTCCAAATATTCATCCTCAGTTAGTCATAAAAACTACACGATACATACTAATAATTGATGAAATGGAAAAGTAATGAAAATAAACTGAAACAACAAAAGTTAAGATAGAATGGTAGGAAAAAGAGGCAAAGATAGTCCCAATGGTTATAATCATGAGGTAAAATAGGGGAAAAAAGGTAGGAAATATGTGCAAAACTTGCACCCAACATCTCCCCCCAACTGGAGCACTTGCATGTCCTCATTCAAAATCTCATCTCTCATGGGAATATCTCTAGTGCAGGTTAGTGAGATCATAAGCGCCAACTGTGTCTTCATCTACAGACCTATACTCCTGATTAGCCATCAACTGATGTATCCAAGACTCTAATTCATACTTGTTCAATTCATAATTACTCTGATAATCCTCAATTGGCAGCCAAATCAAAGGGAACTTGAATCTTAACCTGAGCCACAAAGCACAACAGGATTTTACTATCTGTGCATATGTTGGTACATGTGTAACTGCCACCACAAAATTCTAGAATATAAATGGGTCCCCCTTCAACAGCTCAACATCGCTGGCTTCTGTGCATTTCAAGCACCCAGTCAAGGCTCAACTCTTCATCACTGAGAATTAATTGAGGCAGAAGCTCACAATCCTTCTTCTTTAAGTGGCAGCAGGTTCCCTTATCCCAGGAGTACTCAAAATTATTCTAAATTCCCACCTTAACTCGGCGGCATGCCCTGGTTCTGCCCAAATCCATAATTCCATCTTCTCTTCATTAGCATCCATATATTTGATGGCCAAATGTCATTCAATCTGATTCTTCATGAAGGAAAAAAAATCTCGCAACTGCAGATCCCCCATATAGGAGAATATCGTCACCACCATTTGCATACTCACATGCTGACAAATGATATTATGTAAGAATAACTCACACAATAGGCTTTGCTTGTCAAAATCAGAGGCACAAAAGACATCTAGGAATGTGCGAGTGGAATAACATAGATAGGCTCTGTCCTCCATAACAACTTTCATCTGGAACAGGAAGTAGCGCTCCCATAGAAAAATGGGGTAGGATGGGGAAGGTTGCATGCACCCCAATATATTGAGGGCAAGGTCATGAAGTTTTTTCTTGTCTATGGTAAGATCCTGAACATGCTGCTGTAACAACAGCAGCTGTTCCTCCTGCTTCTTTAGAGCTTCCTTTCTCTTATGATTCTCCCATACTTTCTTCAACTCTTCTTTCATCCATCTTTCGTGTAGGGCCTCTATCTCCCTCCAATGTTCTTTCAGTGAAATCATCCCCTCCCGAAGGGACATTTCTTTATGTTTCCACTTTTGTAATTCTGAAATTAACAAGATTTTCTCAGAACTCCATCCCGAGATGGGACCCGACGTTCTTCTGAATTCAATATGAACATAAATAGTGGGTGTAACAACCTCTTTTGAATGGAGTTCCTCCACCTCTACTGCTGGTTCTTATGTAACAACAGTTTCCTCAGTGGGTTCTTGTGTATCATCCCATTCATTTCCACCTAGAGTAGCCTCTGTGTCCATTATTGTTTCTTCTATAATAGCAGTGGCCTCCATAGGTTATTGTGTATCGGCCTCTAGGTCAATTACTACAAGAGGCTCTGCTTTAACTGCTGGTTCTTGTGTAACGGCAGTATCCTTAGCAGGTTCTTGTGCAACAGCCTCCTGCCATTCTGTTTATGTTTCCATTGGGCTGGAATTTTTCCCACATACCTTATATCTTGCTATTGTTAGTTCTTGAAAACATGTCGTGCATACAGACACCAAGATTTCCTTTCCCTCAGATAATATTTGTTTCAATTCTTCATTTTCCTTTCTTAGATTTTCAAGTTCTAAGAACAGGACATGAGTTTCGTCCTTACCTGATGAGGAGGGTTCTCTTTCTTCTTCTAATACTTCTGCTTCTATCTACTTTTCGATTGTGGGTGAAGGTTTCGTGGGAAGGTTAAATTTCACTCTATGTTTTGGCCGTCTATCCCAAATTGGTTCATCAGTGGGTTCTTTCCCAATTATGACCTTAGCAGGTTGAGTCTGGGTTTCAGCTTCTACCTGACTCCCTCCCGAAGTCATGGCCTGTTTTCCTCAGCTTGTACTTGAGCCCTTTCACTTGAATTCTTCCCAAGTCCTTTCCTACTGGCTTAGGGCATCCAGAACAATTAATTTTATGAGTTCGTGATTGGTCACACATGCTTCCAGATGTGTTGTTGTTTTTACTGCCACTGCCATATGCTTAATGTTCCCCAATAAGTAGAATGGAATTTAATATTTTGCTGGTGCCGAAGGTGATTGAGTAGATGGAAGTGATAATTAAACACAATGGTTGATCTTCCCTCATAGGTAATGCATTTAATTAAACCCAAGGCAATATCAGCCCATGGATGAAAGAGTGATAACATGTCAATTCCTCTCCCTTTCTTCTCAAAATTTTATTCTCCTTCTAGGAAGTTTTCTTTCAAGAAGGGGTCATTGATTTTTCTGTTAAACCACCTCCATCCCTCTATTGGAAATGTAGTTACTCAATAAATTACCTCTTCAGTCACCTCAATTTGCAGGCCCCTGACTTGGGTCTAGTTGTTATTCAAATTCTGAGTGAATTCGATTGCAACTACCTCATCCGAGCCTTCCAGCTTCTGGAAGTACTTAATCCACTCGGCGTCTTTGAATATCTAGTAGGCTTCTGGACAGTTCTGCAAGGCGTCCATAGAATTCGGCTCGTGCCTAACCACTGCTCCACCCATCTTGTTGTTGTTTCTGAATTTTCTTCTTACTGCTCAACCCACTGTAATGTCACTGCACCGCTCACTTCTTCTCAGCGTCTCTACTTATCCCAAATGACGAGTTTGAAATGAGGATACAAGGCTCCAGTTGAAGAGGTCAATGAGAGGTGACATGATTTATATATTTCTGAATCGCACCTCACACAACTCTTCATAAATGTCTCGTTATGGAAAGTAATGGGTTCTATGTACACACGCTCTTTCCAACCAGATTTATTCATCATTGGTAATTGTGCTATTAATTACATGCATGCGGATTTGATAACGATTTATGACTACAGATTTTTTCAATGAGTTCAAGATATATCCCCCTCTTGGCTTAATGGTGATGGCCGCCTACGATCGTCATAGGAATATTTACTTTTTCCAATAATCACCAAATCATAAATGATGACATTACCTATTGAATGACATACCTGAAGCGACGTGGAGGAGGATTTCGAATTGGCGGTGTACTGCTTGTAGTGCTCGTGGAAGTCACGTTTAGCTGGCGCAATTATTTTTGTTATGTGATGAAACATGAGAAACAATGTTCGTGGCTGTTAGCTGTTACATGTGTAACAACCAAGACGACCTTTAGATTTTTCTTCAAAAAAGATAATAATTAGGAGAAATCGGTACATAAATAAAATAAAATGAATAACATCTTCTTATAAAATGTATCAGGAAGGAATAATGATGTTTTAGGAAGGGGAGAAAAATGGGTGTAACAACTGCCACAAGAATGGTTTTTAGCTATTACAAATTGTCTGACTGCGCCCCGGAAAGAGGTTTTCACAGTTAGATTTATTATTTTTGTTTTATTTTTATTTTTTTATTGTTATTATTATTTTTTATTTTATTTTATTTTTAATTAATTAATTTTAACAGGTGTAACAGCTGCCACAAGGGTGGTTTTCAGCTGCTGCACTTATTGGAATTTCAAATTTCAGGCTGCACAGGAGAATGTTCCCCTACTATTGTAACATGAAGATGGAAGTCCGCGACAATATTAACAAAAGATTCCTTTGAAGTGGGTTGATGATATAACCTTAGACGGTTCCCATTAACCAGTAATGGTGTCTTAGCATTGTCGATGGTGACCAATTGTACAGTCCCATTTTCAAAGACCGTGTCTACTTCGTAAGGACCTAGCCATCTGGTGCAGAGCTTGCCTTTGAAATCCTTGAACCTTGAATCATAAAAAAGACCCCAATCTCCTTTATGGAACTTCTTCTTCTTAATAAACCCATCATTCCATCTAGCTCTTTTCTGTTGATTGATATATGTCTATTGAATAGCAGCCAGCCATTTCTCTTCCAATTCATTGAGCTGATTCAATCTTTGTGTATGTGCTGTACTTAAATCCAAATCGACCTGCAATTATTTTCTTAATGTCTTTATCTCGAACTCTATGGGGAATAAAGGATTATTACCATACACCAGTTCATTTGGTGAGAAGCCTATAGTGTTTCTCCATGTTGTTCTATAAGCCCATAGTACCTTTGGAAGTTTCTTGGCCCAGTTTCTTCGATGGCTGGCTACTGTCTTTGTTAAGATTCCCTCAATGAATTTATTGGTGCTTTCTACATGACAACTTGTGGGTGATAAAGTGAAGTGATTCTGTGATGAATTTTATACTTTTCAACTAGCTTCTTGATCAAATGAGACGTTAACTGAGGCCCTCCATCTGTCACTATCTCTATGGGTATCCTGAAGCAAACAAAAATATCTTCAAACAGGAAGTCTGAAACAACCTACTTTGTTGCTCTAATTAGTGCCTTTGCTTCAACCCAGTTTGTGACATAGTCGGTGCAGACCAATATGCATGATTTTTGCCGTGATGAAGGATTAATTGGCCCTACAAAGTCCAGGGCCCATTTCTCAAATGGTTTTATCACTATCTGAGGTTGTCACGACATATCATCTGATTTCAGAGGCTGGCCCATCCTCTGGAAGCTATCACATCCCTTCACAAACTTCTTGGCATCCTGGAATATAGTTGGCCAGTAGTATCTTGTTGAGAGTACTTTATATCCTATCCTTTTGTCAGCGAATTTCCCTCCACAAGGTTCCTCATGACAAGCCTTCAAGATCTCAAATACCTCATCTTCTCTAACACATTCTCTAATATGAAAGTCTGGCCCAATGTGATAGAGATTACCTTCTATCCAGGAGTAGGTAGCACTCTGTTGTATAATCTTCCTCTTTTATTAGGAAGATAAATAGTGTGGGAATTTCCCCGCGGCAAGGTAATTGGCTATATCTGCATACCATGTGAGTGAGTAGAGATGGAAGAAATATATTCATCTGGAAAATAATGCTTAGTGGTTGTGCAATCATCACTTATAGTTAATCTAGAAATAAAATCAGCACCTACATTATCTTTTCTGGGTTTATATAAAATAGGAATATTAAATTCCAGTAATAGAAATAATCATCGTGTAACTCTACCATTAGTAACAGGTTTGTTCATCAAAAATTGAATTGCAGCATGGTCAGTGTGTACAAATGCTTGATACCCAGTGATGCAGTGCCAAAATTTGTTGATAGCATGCACTACTGCTATGAATTATTTCTTGTCACAGTGTAGTTGAGTTCAGCTGGAGTTAAATTCTTGATGATGTAATAAACAACATGAGGTTTCTTCTCCTCCAGCTGCCCCAAAAAAACACCCACAGCTATGTCAGATGCATTCGTAGTGATATGGAATGGAAATCTCCAATTTGGTCCTCGTAAAACAGGTGCTGTTGTTACACAATTCTTTAACTTCAGAAAGGCCTTCTCACACTTCCCTGTCCACAAAAATTCTACATCTTTCATGAGAAACGAAAACAGAGGAGATGCAATCTTTGAAAATTTTTCTATAAATATCCTATAGTATCCTACATGTCCCAAAAAACTATGTATGTATTTTGGAGTATTAGGGGTTGGGATTTTCGAGATTACCTCAATTTTTGCAGGATCTACCTTGATTCCATCTGCAGAAATGAAATTTCCCAGCACAATTCCCTTGGTCACCATCATGTGGAATTTCTCCGTGCTTAGAACAACATTAGTTTTTTCACAACGTTCCAACACTTTTTCCAAATTAGATAATGTTGTCTCAAAGGCATCCCCGTAGGGTGTAAAATCATCCATAAATATTTCAAGGAAGTCATTCAAGAGATAAAACAAATACCCAGTATTTCCCTTTAAAAAGTTGCTGGTGCATTACAAAGGCCAAAGGGAAGGAATCTGTATGCAAACATACCCCACAGGAAAGTGAAGGTTCGCTTGTCTTGGTATTCCAGGGCAATCTGTATTTTATTATAGCCACTAAACCCATCTAGGAATGGAGATTTTTTTTCCTAGAGAGAATATCCAAGACTTGATCAATGAATGGTAAAGGAAAATGGTCCTTTTGAGTAGCCTTGTTAAGCTCTCTATAGTCTACACAGACTCTCCACTTGACTTTCTTTTTCAGAACTATGACAAGTGGTGACACCCACTGGCTGTCGGAAATGGGGTAGATGAAATTAGCATTAAGGATTTTTTGCAATTCTTCTTCCACTATCTCCTTAAGTGCGAGTTTCATTCGGCACTGCGGTTGTCTAATTTGTTTGCAATCCTCTTTAAGATAAATATGGTGAGTGCATAGGCCGAGATGGATTCCTTTCATATCCTTATAATCCCATGAAAATGCCTTTTTATATTTCTGTAACAGTTGTATCAACAATATGTTTTGTTCAACAATCAGGTTAGGATTTATGTTTAAACATTTCCCAAGTTAAATTTCAACAGGACTGCTGATAGTATGCGGAGTGGTTTTCAAATGGTCAATAATTACATCATATACCTCATCTTCTTCCCCCAGATCTCTAATGGAGGAAACATAGAGTGAATTACTAATAAAACCATTATGATATCATCCTCTATTTCATCCTTAAAGTATTGTGATTTTCCAAGCATGAGGAGAGGTAGGGAAATATCAGATTCAGGTTCAAATTCATCCCACCAGGGACTATTCAAATCCATGTGAGGTTTTTCTCGGGGGTAAAGATTTAGATTCTGAGTGTCCTGCTCATATGACCTCACCATAGATCCGGACCTAAATCGATATATGTGTCTGCAGTAGCTAGCCATGGTCTTCCCAAGATTAAAGGATGACTCCCCAGGTTGGATTTGTTTTGTAAAATGAGAAAATCAGCCGGATAATTCCAATAAGCCACAGTGATAACCACACATTCTATCATTTTCTCTGGCTTGACACGGGACCTATCTACTAATTCAAGCACTGTGGGTGTAGGTATAATTCCATGAAGTCCTAGGGAGATAAAAATGTCTTTAGTCATGACATTAATGGATGCCCCTAAATCAATAAAAGTGTTGGTTATGGGTTGATCGTCAATATGGACAGTAACTCTAGGATTCCCTGGGTCATTATATTTAGTCAACAAAGACTGATCAATAATGAGATCAGACAGTTTCCTCATGAAATGGATAGTAGCAGGGTCTTTAGGTTTTCTTTCAGGATTTTTGACGCATAGATCTCTCACTGCTTTAGCATAGATAGGTACTTCCTTAAAATCCTGTAACAACGGAATTTTCACATACAAATTTTGTAGTTCCTTGAGGAATTCAGATTCAGGTTGTGAGGTTGGCCCAGTTTAAGTTAATCGTTGACGGCATGGAGGATTCTGAATGTTAACAACTGAGTCAACTATCACAGATTAACCAACCTTTCTTAGGTTGGCTGTTGTAGAAACAACAGACCCTCCCGAGCTGGCTGCTACAGGTGTAATAATGGGTGTTGTATTAGTTGTTACATGTGTAACAGCTACCTCAGAATCACCCATATCCTTTCTAGGTGACTCACATTCTTCGGTAATAATGGGAGTATGTTCAGGTCTGATTACTTTCCCTGATCGAAGCTTAACCTCGTTAAGTCCAATAGGAGTAATAATATAAGTCTGGAGGGTAACCGGAGCATCCATGCTTTGGGATGCCTTATTATTCGGATTGGGGTTAGGTTGCACATGTAATTGGGGTTAGATAGAGGGTGTAGAATTTTGAATAGAAGGCAGTTGTAACTACTGTTGTATTGGTAGTGCAAGGGGTACTAGACCTTGGCCATTACTTCTCCAATTCTGACCCCAAGGATTTGGTTGTGATGGGGGATATTGCATTGGTGGAGGAGACGACCACTGGTTCCATGGTGAAGGAAATTGTGTTGAGGAAGGAGTAGCATAATGCCATGGATATTGCTGACTATTATAAACATTATTCCAAGGATAAAAATAGGAAAAATCTAAGGCATACCTGTAGGTCGTGGCTTCCATGGTCTCTTTGATCTGATGAAATAAGAGGATTGGACATCCTCGCTTGATTCTTGAAGTACAACCTTCAGCCTGGGAAATTCAGGATATTGATTCGTAGAATGTGCCAATTCACAGATATTGCACAGGATGATGCTATTTAGTCCATATTCTCTTTCCAAATGTTTATTTTTGTATCGGGGAAAAAATATTGCTAAGACTGCTTCAACATTTTCTTGTGCTTTCTTAACTTGTACTGTAGTGATCTGGGCAGAGAGAGTGCTAAGGAGGTCGGTTTTAAAATCCTCAAATAGGTTTCCAATATCTTCTCTAGTTACTCCTCCACTTGTGGAATTTTGTATCCGAATTTAAGGGTCCTGAACTAAACTTCTCCCCTTGACCAATCCTCTTGAGCTACACAGGAAAAGCTTCATTATTTCGTCAAGTAGTTCTTGCGATGTCTCCTTTTCCCAACAGATTCAAATTCTCCAGACAATCATCTCTTATACCTCTTAAGAATATTGGCTTTATAAGTTCCGGGTCTAAGTTACTGAACTTAGACCTTTGTAAATTGTAATGAAATCACTACATGTAGTCTTCCAGGCTCTCTTCCTCCTTCTATGAAATTCTAAATATATCTTCATTCAAATCCCTAGTTCGACAGTAATCATGATACTTAAAGAGAAATGCCTCCCTTATGTCATTCTAGGTTTGAATCGTGCCAACACCCAATCTCATGAACCATCTTAATGCTGCTCCTTTTAGAGTAGAAGTAAATAATTTCATCTTTTGGGCGTTTGAAGTGTAGTCATAACCTCTACACAACACATCAAATTCCAACAAAAAGGTATCGGGATCTTCAACGTCCATCCCTTGAAAGGATGGTATGGATGACAAAGGAATATTATTCATAGGAGCCTCATCCCGTGTTACTACTATCGGGAATTCAAAAGTAACAGAGCTATATGTCTTGACATTGTCATCACCCATGGCCGATGGGATGAACTGACCTCAGAGTGTGCTGTAGACTGATAAATAAAAGGATCAGGTTGTTCCAGGACCAGCTATTTGACGACACTACCAGTGTCCAAATGATGATCAATTAAATGTTGTTCCTCAGGTCCTTGATGCTCCCTACTGGTCTCTTTGTGTCCTTCAATTCTCAGATCCTGACCAATGATTTTCCACTGCTGTTTTAAATCTGGAGTCTTGATATTAGGAGTGGATATGTTGTTCGAAGGGTGGTGAGGTCCAAACACGGAAGGCACCGATGCCTTAGGCCTTGATATAGTAGCTTGTTTCTATGGTCCTGTCTTCCTATTGTCTCTGTATGAAGTAGATTGTTCATTTTCTGCTCTTGACATCAGATCTCCAAAGAATGTCTTTCTTCCCAAGTCGTCGATATTCTTTTCCTTCTTATGAACCATCTTTCCTATAGTTAGTAGAGTGGGGGGTGTTTGTGGATGTTTCTATCGTCCTACTAGCACACATGGACCCTATGTGTATCAATTCATCCTACAAGGGCTTCAGTTTCTATAGCGGTGAGCCAGCTCAATTTCGTTAGAGTGATGTGCAGGTTCTTACCTATCGTCTTACTGCCCGGCGACTGTATAGCTGAAGACACCCTAAAACACCAAAAAATTCACACTTCTAAGTGTCCCAACAAGACATTAGTGAGCACGCTCAAGTTCGTTAGAGCGATGCGCATGTTCTTACCTCTCGTCTTATCGCTCGAAAATTTTGTCGCTACAGACACCCTAAAAAAAACACATGAAAATTGCACCTCTAAGTACCCTAGTGTAGCATTGGTGAGCCCGCTCAAGTTCGTTAGAGTGCTGCGCAGGTTCTTACCTCTCATCTTACTGCCCGAAAATTGCAAGTTATGTACACTATATCTTCTAACAAACAAATCTAGTTGATTGGATTGTCACTGCCATCCCCGATAATGACGCTAATATGTTGGGCTGTATTATTCACTATTAAATGAATAAAACAATACACACAAATTATCAATATAGGGACGTCTTTTATTTCAATGAGAGCCACACTGTCTGTGCTGATACATCAAACGAGAAGCAAATCCAAATAAAGGAAATCGTTGCTGAAGTAAATTCTTGAAGGATATCACTCATGCAGAAATAAAATGATCTACAAGACTATAATCACACCTAAATTAATTTTTCCTAGCACACCACACAACAATTACCCAACTGGTATCTCTAATCTCATATGTGTAACAACATATAAAAAATTGGAATTGAAGCAGATCTATTCACAGCTAAAACAACAGAAATAACACTTCCACTGATACATAGACAAAATAGAAACACGTACAAACAACTACCTTAACCAATGCAATCCCTGCTAAAGAGGAGGGTCCTTCCTCCCTAGTAGGGCGCAAGAAGAGAAATAACTTAATGGAACTAAATCGGATGATGCATGTAACAACAACAACATGATAACTTGTATTAATATGAGAAAAATTTATAGAGCCAAAGTAATGTTGTTCTCTGCTAACCTTTCAACCTCAAGGGCCGAGAACTACATAGTGGTTACATCTCAGAAAAATGAGGGATTGATCAGCCATGAGAATCTTATTATTCTCATGCTGATCAAAATAGAATACATATGGTTACAACCACTTCTTAATAAAAGTTTGACTGGAAAATTATAGATTATAATAAAAAATCGTCTAGAGGTTGTTATCCAAAAATACAATAGTTAATAACTTCTACAGCTATCACGATAAATCACAACTGTTGCGTAACAACTAGAGGAAAGTTTAGCATCACGAATTGACGAGATCCAGTCAGTGGTATAGCTGTAACAACAATTCGCCAGCGGGTCTGTAACAACATGGTGTAAAAAGCTCACTGTAACAACACACCTTTAACTTATCCTGTACGCCTCGTGCCTGAGATTTTTTGTGCTACAAATGGCATCTGGAAAGAAAAAAAAATACCATATATCTTCTCCAAACATTCATCCTCATTTAGTCATAAAAACGACACGATACATCATAATAATTGAGGAAATGGCAAAGTAATGAAAATAAGGTGAAACAACACAAGTTAAGATAAAATTGTAGGAAAAATAGGAAAAGATAGTCCAAATGGTTATAGTCATGAGGTAAAATAGGGGAAACAAATGTAGGAAATAAGTGCAAATTTGGCACCCAACACCATGGACCCATGTTGCTCCCGGTTTTCCCAAAAAACGTCGTTTAGGGCCTCAAAACGACTCCAGAAGTTCAGGACTCGAAAAATGCTAAATATAGTAAGTTGTGTTGCAACTTAAAAAAAAAAAAACTGATGATGGGGGTTAAAATGGAATAGGTGGATGGCCACCAATATCCACTTGGATCATTAAGGCCCCAAAATGGCTCCGGGAGTGCAGGACCCGAAAACCTACTAAAAATAGTATGCTGCTGGAAGTGAAAAACTGAAAGAATTGATGGTGCGGGTCCAAATGGAATAGGTGGGTGGCCATCGATTTCCACCTGGATCACTCATAGCAAAGGTGAAAAATCCACACTAGAGGAAGTTTGAGGTATAAAATGGGACTCCTAAGGAAATTATAAAATAATAGTGGAAATAATAAATAATATTAGATTACATCATCAAATTTTAGAGGGAAAAAAGAAAAAAGCTATTTTTTCAACTCATATTTTCAACTCATCTCCCTATGGGTTTACTCAAATTTTGAGCGGGAACACTTTTTGGATGGGTAATTTGATTCCTCATCTAATGAGTACCCATGTTGCACATTTTCGATATACCCTGCTACACACAAAATTAGAAATACATGAAAAACATGATTGCAACCAAGTGTTTTCATGTATTTCTCATTTTTTGTGTAGTAGGGTCCATCGAAAGTATGCAAAATTGATACTCCTTGGATGAGGAATTAAATTTTTCATCCAACGAGTAGTCCCACTCGAAGTTTCAGTAAAACGATAGGGAGATAATTTGAAAATATGAATTTAAAAATTAGTTTTATTATTTTATTCTTTTTTTATTCTTTTTAATTTTTATCTCCAAAAATTGTGAATCATCCCCCATGGTTGGAATCATCATCTTGAATCCTATTGGTTCTTATAAAGTTTATTTTGTTGTAAATTTTTCTTAGGAGGCCCATTTTGGACTTCAAACTTTCTCTAATGATTAGGAAAATCCTCTATATATTCACCATATTTCATTCTAAGAATATCAATCCCATCACATAAATATTGATAATCATACATGTCAAAGGCATGGTGAAGCTCCTTGAGAAATTGATCAAATGAATCTATAGACGCGGTTATCAAGGTATGACACCATTTCTTAACTCGAACTTCAAGAGTGAGGGTGAATAATATACAACCAACTTATTCATCATCAATTTCATGAGGCTTACATAAACCAATAAAATCAGATATATGTTTGGTTGTGAATGTACCACCCTCACCATCAAACCTGAATTAAGACAATTAATCAAAATACTCTGCGAAGATGAAAATTTTACTAGAAGATAGGTTAGAAAAGCACTCCAGGATTATGATTTGGGAAAGAGCCATTTGAGATAAGCGATTCAAAATAGAATCAATGGACATAGATTGTGATTTGTCCCTCCTTCTAGCACCAACTGTTGACGACACTGGAAATATGTCAATCAAGGGGGCCTCCCCGATGTGAAATCCCAATTATACCTCACACCATTAGGAGTAGGAGCCCCAACCTGAAATACAACTGGTTCAGACTAGGAAATATACATGGAGGAAGACTCATGGATTGTGCAATATGAATTTCTAGGGACTAGGAGTGATGGACTCAAGCTTGAGACCACACAATGTGTAGTTTTTGAGGTTTGGGCAAGATGACTGCTTAGTTGAAGAGCTTAGTGAGGAAACATTAAGCCTTGAATTTTCCCAATGTGAAATACAGGGGAGAGAGAGGCTTATGGATTTCACAATTCCGCAGTTTAGGGAGTCAAGGAGACAACTTGAGGATTTCCATTGCGTAATGCATAGAAGGAGACTGACCGAAAGGGTAAAATGTGCAGTTGTGGAGGTCAAGAGGGCCAGGTTGAGCACTAACATTGCATAATGCATAGCCCTTGGATGTAGGAAATGCACTTTGTGTAGTTTGAAGAGGAAGGGGATCAGCTTGAGGGCTAAACCTCTGCAATGTGCAGTTCTAGGAGGTTGAGTGAGGTCAAGTTTATTGGGAAGGAAATTTCCAGAATTAGACTAAGTGTGGGATCAGTGAGGTAGAATTGACCAAGATTGAACTTATGAATTATAAAACACACTCAGAACAATTGATGACACAACATTTAACACTCAATACACAAGTAAAACATGATCCCCTCGATGCGACAACAATATAATAACTTCCTCCAAGTGTGACACTTAGGATGTACTTTTCGACGAAAATGACGACACTAGTGCGAAAATGCACACAAATTTGGGAATGAGTCTAATAAATGTATATATGATAGATAGGACCCATTGGTACCAAATTTTCCTTCTGAAATGAACCATGAACCTGATTTTACATAGTGCGACACTTCTTATACTAGGGAGACAACACTTGTGATAGTAAGAGAAAAGTGAAAATGACACTCGCAAATGCGAACAACATTGAAAGTGACACATGCAAGAGTGAATATAACATGAAAATGAAACTTATTAAGGTAAACACGAACAAAAGAAATAGTCGTAAAAATTAAAGTGCAGACACTTGCGAAAGCGAAGGTGCACAAAAGAGACAGTTAGAAACTCTCACTGAAATAGAAGTACAATCGCAACCAAAAGTGAGAAACTATTAATGAAAGTGCACACTAACTATAGACATAAGTGAAACATTGTAAATGCACTATCTTGATGAACTGTGCTATGCATGTTAAAGCTTTCATAAAAGAATGTGTTCATCAAATTATTACATATTAAACATGTGTGAGCAAGTCACACTGACACTTAGAAACCAATAAGAAGACTTCAACACTTAGCGTAACGTTAATTGATCATGAAGTGAATATGGAACGAGAGATTGTTAGATCCTAAGTAGGCTCCAAAATTTATGCACAGGGAAAATTTTGGATGTTGTTGATTGCAACATCAACAAAATTCAATGTCAAATACTAATCACTATTCCCTCTTAACATCTATTTCAAGTGCACATCAGTTGAAATTATCACACTCGATTCTGATGTAGAAATTTTGAAATCTCCTTTACTCCAAACCTTCAGCACCACACATAGAATTCATTATGATATTCGATGTGGGTGCTTGGAGTTATGATGACTGGTAGTAGATTTTATCAAGTTGAAATATGATATTAAAGGTGAAACCATGAATTTTTATTATTTTTTCAAGTTTTCAAAAATGATCTGGAATTATGTAGGAATGAAATAGAATACATATACAAACATAAACATAGATATGCAAAAAAAAAAAACTTCATTTCATTAATATCAAAGAACTAAAATATGCTTACATACAAAATGGAAATAAACTAGCTTAGGTGATGGTAGCTTATCTCTAAGAAGAGATGTGGCGGCTAATGCCTCTAAACTATGTTACAATGAGGCTCAAGGGACTTTTTATTATTGAAAAACAAGGGAAAACCATAAAAAACCAATACCCTAACCCAAGCAGATGAAATTCCATGAGTTTGTGGGCCCCGTTGGGGTTAGTTGGGCAGCCAAATTCTCAGGGTCGTAACTTGGTCATATTATCTCTGTTTGGCGCATACGATACCCTTTTGGAATTATCTATGTGAATACTATAGGTATTTTTGCATCCACTACCTACAACTATGGTTTTGCTGTGGAGCTCAAAAAAACATCGTTGAGGGAGTCAAAACTGCTCCAGAAGTTTAGGACCCAAAAAACTTCTAAAAATTGTAAATGTTGCTATAAACAAGGAAACTGATGAAATCGACTAGAGGTCTAGGTGGAATAGGAACGTGGTAACCAATATCCACTTGGATCACTCATCCCTCATTAGGAAGAAATGGTCCCCATTGCTTGTAGACCCTCCATGTGATGAGAAAATTTTTGTTTAACTTGGTCCCTGGTGAACCACTTGCCCTGGTGAAGGAGTTGGATTGCTTTGAAAAATAAATATTGATGGATCCTCTATTGGTGGGTGTTCTTGATCTGCGTGTCCATGATCTGATAATTTTTGGCATGTTCTAAGTAGTATAGGTTTAAATCCGTTAGTTTGAGTTGTTTTTCAATGTGAGATGTGTCTAGTAATGGTGGAAAGTATGGCAGAAGGAGGTCCACATTGAACAATGGGTGCATACCAAGGAATGATGGAATGTTGAGCTCGAAGGCATTGTTCCCTACAACCTTGGTGATTGTGTATGACACATATCAAGGCGAGTGAATCTTACAATGAGGCCCCGCAAGGCGCTCCTTCTACAAATGTAGCCAAAAAATTTCGCCCACTTGGAACTTGTACTGCACCAGATGTTGATCATGTTTTTGCTTGTAATTAGCACTAGCTATGTCCAATATGTTATGGACCTGCTAGCGGATGTGTTGAATGCACTCAATGAAGTTGTTTGCCCCATCAGGTTCATATTGGGCATGAGTTGAATCTGCTCGAGTAGCTACAAATGGTATGGAAACATCAGTGGGTGATAGTGGCTGGAATCCCAACCCAACCTGAAAGGGGCTATGCATAGTTGAGCCATGGAGAGCTCGTTTGTAGCTTTTCTGGAAATATGGGAGGATTTAATCCCATGTGCATGGATGATTCGAATTGTACATGCACATAATGTGTACGATCATCATGTTGACGACCTATGTTTGGCCATTAGTTTGGGGGTGGTAATTTGTGGACTTAGTGAGCTTGGTATCCAACATTGACCAGAGAATTTACCAAAATTTACTTAGGAACATGTAGTCCCGATCTAAGAAAATGGATTGTGGGATCCCAAATTTTACCCACACTCTTTCAAAGAAGAGCTTAGCAATGGCTTCTACTATGATACTCTTCTTAGAGGCTGCCTGATCCAGGAGGATCTCCACACATGTAGAAGTTCACTTTGTGCACCATGAAGAAATTTTATGATAGGTGAAAACACTTGGAATAAGAGAGTAAATGGGATTAATAATTTTATTCTTTATTTCATTTAAAATATTAAAGTGGATAATGTTGTAAGTGAGTGGAAAATAACTAAAAAAAAGTCACTTATTTTATATTTGAAAAGTTAGTTTTATGTGAGAATTACCCTCACAACTAATTTTCTATTTCTCAATGAGAGATTGAGGTCTCTTGGCATGTTTGAGATCCTTAAAGTTTGGATTTTACCATTTTTTTTCCTTGAGTAAATTTTAGGTCCTAGAGTCATGGATCTTATTTTTCCTTAAAATGTATTAAGATCCTACTATTGTGGATACGAGGAGTTATGTCTTTTTATTTGGAAAAAAATATATAAACTCCCGATGTGATATTTTTTTTTTGTGGGCGGGGGGAGGGGGGGTTGGGCGTAGAAACTTTTGGAGATTTTTGTGGGAGATTTTGGAGGAGGTTGAAGCCTTTTTTTGAGAGAAAATGTAGCCCTTATGGTGCTAAGGAAATGTCTTTTATGTGGGTGACTTTGGCCCATTTGTTAGAAAGCATCTCTTTAAGGAGCATGATCCACATATTTGTGAGATGTTTCAACCCATTGTAAGAAGGATACTTCCTCATAATTAATAAAGCAATTCATAGTTCCAAACAAATCTAGAGACCTAGCCCTGCCCCCACTCCCCCCAAGAGTGAACTCTGTTATCATATCAATGTTATGATTATTCGTGGTTTCTTTGTGTTTCTTGTTTCTTTGATGTTTGACTTAGAATAATGTTGATGATATGGTAAATCATTATTTAAATAATGTGTTGCAAATTTCTGCATGAAAAATAATGTTAGTAAAAGGTCTTGCAATGACTATTTTATTTAAGTTATAATTTACAGAAAAAATTACTCGAATCAAGTGGTATCCGAGTGGTCTCGCTATTTTTCCAGGATTGTGAAGACCATCATGGGAAAAGACTTGAAGCAAGTGAGAATTGGAGAGTTGGAGGAGATCAACCATTGCATTCAAACTGTGAATGCAACTCTTCGAATACTTCTCCAAGATCCAGAAGAATAAGAGTGAAAATAGAGTCTTATGTTGGAGAAGGATGTGGAGAAACAAATGGGAGTGTGTTCCACGAACAAGGGGGAGCTAGCCAAAGCCGATGATCAGGCATCACCAACGGGATCGAAAGTGGCCAAAGCGTCAAATCCATTGAGAAAACCATCCAAGAAAGGAGTAAAGTACAAATATTATTCTTGGAATTAAAACAAGGAAAGGTCTACAAGGTATGATCCACACATGTATGCCAGGGTTCCTTTCAATTACAAGCAAAATAAAAATGCAAAGAAGAATCTATGGTGTAAGAAACCTTGTACATTTTGTGGGCTAAACAATAATTATGCTAAAATATGCTGGAAAATATTGTCTTTGGACAGAAAAGTCCAATAAAAAAAACAAATTGGTAATTATCCTTATCATAAGAAAGAGAGTAACATAAATAATTTCTACACTCATTGCCAAATGAGTGGCAACTGGATTGGTAAGTGCTGGAAAGTTCATCTGCACCTTCGCCCAAACCAAATGAAGGGAACTATCCAAGTATCTTCAAAGAGAAAAATAAGTTCAACACAAGATGAAATAAAGAAGGAGGTTGCCACAACTATGATAGGCAACATGATCAATGTTTCTGGACCTGACAAGCAGCCTAAGGAGAGTCCTTTTGAGTGGTTTGATAAGAAATGGGTGGTATATCTTCAAAATTAAGTTTTCTTGTCATGCCATCAAAAAACCATTTTTAAATTTGTTTTTATGTATATATTGAATTAAAAAAAAACTATGGCCAACAAGCTGGTGGAAAATCCAATGGATCAGAAACAGTTTCGGTTCCTTTCTATGTTCATAGGTTCTTCTAGGTCTAATTCATTATTTAAATTCATTTTTGTCAGTTAAACATATGAGGAAAATGATGAGTCAGTGTTTGATAATGCAGGCCAAACGACTGACTTAAGGGTAAATGGTACACATGTGATGCTTAACAATGTTTCTGCGCCTCTTGTTGACAATGTAGGAAAAATTTATGATTTAAGGACAAATATAACCCAAGTGATCGTTAACAATGGTTCTGTGGATGTGATTGATAATGTAGGCCAAATTCCCGATCCAAGCTAAAATAGCACAGATGGGATCCATAACAATGGATAAGACACAAATTTCTAATAATTCCATGCAGGGGGTAGTTCCAGTTCCTCCTAGAGTTGTTTCTAACAATGATATCTATTAGATCCCAAAAAGCATGGAAAAATCCTCTATTTCTCTGCCTGATTTCGCTCCCAGTAGTACATAATTGAAGCCATAGGGGGTCGTTAATGGATCAACCAAATCAAAAAAAAAGAATGAATGGCTACCTACATCGAGAGGTTGAGAGAAGAAGCTAAGAATGTTGTGACTACTCCTTTTCGTGTTAAGGCTTCCAAGCTTGCACCCAAAGTTTACCACAAATAAACTCTTGAAATTTATTGGCTCCACTGTAGCCCCTATGGGTCATTCAACATTGAGATAATTTAATAACAAAGGATCATCATCGCAATATTTTTGGCCTAATTTATGAGCGAATGTTGTCTTTAATGCTACGACCCATTCAAAATGGCTGAGGATTATGCCTTATTTCAGAAAATATTCGCAAAACTAGAGTCAACTACCATGGCACATGAGCATGCTCGTACCAGTCCCCCAATATTGACAGGGAGTTACAATGAAGCATCAAATCTTTAGGGTTGTATCACCATCCAAATCCTTGGTTGGGTCATCGATGGACACATATTTGGAGTGCATTTTCACCATGTTGAAAAAAATGGAAAACACAACTTGAATATTATGAAAAGTGGTGTAAGAGGTGGATATTATTGCTAGATTTGGTAGGATTTTCTCCCATGATTAGTGGGTAAATTTGGCCAATGGTGGTTGCGTCAATATATTTTGTTCTGAGAACTACTGGGAGACATGTTGGTTGATTTTTTATTTGGGAAAATAAAAGCTGCTATTTTCTTGGCATTAGTTCAATGAGATTGTAGGGATTAGAATTAATCACTCGGGATTAAGGACTAGCATCCTAATGCAAGACCAACTAAAGAAATTGGCTACAAAAAAAAGTCATGGAATATGTGAAGAGAGACATGGTGTTGTGATTGGGCACCTACTCCACTGCTACCTTTTTTGTCGCCAGAACCGAGGATATTATGAAGGATGGGGAGGTGAAACACATCATGGCTATCCCAACCTCCAATCGCATCACCGAGCAAGATGTATCTCTGGGCATCCCCCTCTCGGTTCTCGACGAGCACCCTAAAATCAACTTTGACATCGACGATGCTGAGAAGGTCGATCCAAAGTTCAACCCCGTGAAGGGCCACGATGGCGCATTGTTCTGATAAAAAATGGTGGAGGTTGCCTCCTCTAAGTTCCTGTTCATCATCGATGAATCAAAGCTCATCAGTGGTCTCAGTGGCAATGGAATGGTGATGCCAGTGGAGGTTATGCCCTTCTGTTGTTAGCACAATGCGTCGAGGCTATAATCATTATTTCAGGACGAGGGTTGTGAGGCGAAGCTCATGATGCAGGTTCAGGGGTCTCAAGAACTCATTTATATGTAGTATACGATTCAACAAAGTGTGGATTAAGAAAACTTAACACATCTCTTTTGAAGGAAGGTAAAAAATATAAAATAAAGATTCATACAACATCTCCCATCATGGTTCTATAGATATTTGGATAAATAATGCTGGCATGAACAAGGGGTTTAGACCATTATTTTAATTCACACATGAAGACATCAGTCAAATCATCTCAAAAAATCTAATTGGTTCTTTAATCCACACAAAGGAGGCTCTGTGAGTCATGAAGTTGCAAGAAAAATGAGGTCATATTTTTAACAAGGATGGTGTCTCCTATTGTAAAAAGAAATCTGCTTCAGACATGGCATTATCTTAGTGCATCTAAAAACAAAATTCATTGTTTTGAGTCAATTTTTAAGAGCCTTTGACTTCAAAGTGAGATTTTTGCAAATTGAAAGAAGTGTACAAAGACCTACAGGTTCATATTGATACTTTTGGAGGGCCAAATGTTTCTCTGTTGGGAGGCTTGATCCAAGAGGATCTCCACATATACATAGGTTTACTTTGTGTACCATGAATAAATTTGATGATAGGTGACAACACTTGGAATAAGAGAGTAAATGGGATAGATAATTTTATGCTTTATTTCATTTAAAATTGTAAAATGGATAATGTTGTAAGTGAGTGGAAAATGGCTCACAAAATATTCACTTATTTTCCATTTGAGAAATTAGTTTTGTGTGAGAATTATCCTCACAACTAAATTTTTATTTCTCAATGAGAGGTTGAGGTCTCTTGGCATGGTTAATATCCTTGAATTTTGGATTTTACAATTTTTTTGCCTTGAGTAAGTTTTAGATTCTAGAATAATGGATCTTGTTTTTCTTTAAAATGTCTTAAGATCCTACTATTGTGGATCTGATGAGTTATATATTTTTGTTGGGGAGAAACTATATAAACTCTTGATGTGAGCTTTTTTGGGGGGGAGAAACTTTTGGAGAGTTTTGTGGGATATTTCAGAGAATATTTGTAAGAGCTTGAAGCCTTGTTATGAGAGAAAATGTCATTAGAGAACTTTTGAGGTCTAAAATGAGCCTCCTAAGAAAAATGTACAACCAAAATAAACTTTATAAGAATCAATAAGATTCAAGATGATGATGTCAACCACGGGAGACGATTCACCATTTTTGGGGTAAAAAAGAAAAATATTAAAAAATAATAAAATAATAAAACTACTTTTTTAACTTGTATTTTCAACTTATCTTTTTAGGGTTTTACTCAAATTTCGAGCAAAATTATTCGTTGGATGAAAAATTTAATTCCTCATCCAAGGAGTACTCATGTTGCATACTTTCAATGCATCCTGCTACACGGAACATGAGAAATACATGAAAAAACGTGATTCCAATCACGCTTTTTCATGTATTTCTCATTTTTCGTGTAGCAAGGTCCATTGAAAGTATGCAACATGGGTACTCCTTGGATGAGGAATCAAATTTTGGATCCAACGAGTGTTCCCGCTCAAAATTTTATTAAACCCATAGGGAGATAATTTGAAAATACGAGTTGAAAAAGTAGTTTTTATTTTTATTTTTTCCCTCTAAAATTTGACGATGTGATATGATTTTATTTATTATTTCCACTATTATTTTATAATTTTCTTAGGAGGCCCATTTTAGACCTCAAAATTCCCTAATGAGACTTTTTGGTGTTAAAGAAATGTCTTTTATGTGAGTGCATTTGGCCCATTTGTGAGAAGGCAACTCTTTAAGGAGCATGATCCGCATATTTGTGAGATTTTTCAACCCATTGTAAGAAGGATAATTCCTCAGAATTAATAAATCGATTCGTAGTTACAAATGAATCTGGAGATGTATCCCTACACCCCGAGGGTGTACTCCATTATCATATGGGTGTTATGATTATTCATGGTTGTTTTGTGTTTTTTGTTTCTTTGATTTTTGGCTTCCTTGAATAATGTTATTGTGATGGTAAATCGTTATTAAAATAATGTGTTGCTCATGTATGCATGAAAAATAATGTCAGTAAAAGGTCCTGCAATGAGTATTTTGTTTAAGTAAGTGTCAAAAAACATTACTCGAATCCCCGCCAGAATGGCTATCATATATAATCTATTGACGAGCACAAAAACACAATCATTGCCATGATTGGTAGAAGGAATGCCTGACATGTAATCCATGGAGATGGATTCCCAAGGTCAACTAGGAGTAGGAAGTGGATTATATTGGCCTTGCTTCTTGATGGTCGGTTTGGAAATGGCACCGGTAGTGCAGGATTTCATGTAATTCCCAACATATTTTCGAAGGATCAACCAATAGAAATACTTTTGCAACACTGCCACTATTTTATCTAACCCAAAATGTCCAACGACCCAACTGTAGTGTTCTTCCCAAATCATCTTGGCACACTCGCTTGAAGGAACACATAGGTGTCTCAGGTGGCATAATATTGCATCCTGAAAATGAAAATTTTGAACTTTCTTGCCTTCCATGAGTGTATGGTATGTGTTGTCGAATTCAGGAATGCTATTATGAATATACGGCCACACCAAAGTCTCGTTCCCACAAGAGTCGAGCACAATGGTCAATACCACAATCAATGGTTGACTGAGGCAGTTTGTAACATTGTTGGTGTTTCCCTTCTTGTACTTAATGTTCAAATGGAACTATTGCAGGCATGTAGAACATTTCTGATGGAAATGATTCTACAACTTCCCTTGTGTCTATATGAATTGTAGGGGTCAATGGTCTGTGTGGATGATTGTTTCCTTACCCATAATGTAGTGCTTCCATTGTGAGCAGGTTGCACAATGGAATACATTTATTTGTCATAGGTTGATCAGAGGCTCAGTATTTTAGCTCAAAATAGAAACTTCTTAGAATTGAATGAAACTAAAATGAAAGCGACCGACCTGTCGCACAGAATCCAATGCAACTCATTTCGTTTAAAACCGACTTAGGATGAAGGAGTTATGGTATGCTAATCACCGTTCAAAACATGTAAATTTTTATTAAAAATTGCAGAAAAGGTACAGGCTGATGACATGGCAACCCAGTCAACATTCAGGGAATATTACTTATTTTTAGTCCAATAGGACTGTGTTAAGTGTCACTTCGGGATTCACCAGTTTGGTTTGTGAAGGTAAAATTTGTCCAATGACCTCCTAAGGTTGGATTTGGGTTTATGATATTATGTCCTGTAAATTTTAATTTATTTTTAATTAATTAAAGTTATATATATATATATATATATATATATATATATATATATATATATATATATATTAATTTATATAGTTTTAGTCATATATTATATTATATAATGATATATATATATTATTTATATTAATTAATAAATTAAACCTTAATTAATTTTAAATTAACATGTTACTTCCACATATGCCATATCTAAACCTAAGTCCAAATCTGCCTTATATTAAGGTTGTTGGCATGGTATATTTACAACCCATAGTTCACATTTTATATAGGGGTCCTACATATTAAATCAAACCTTAGCCGCATTTTAAACGATGGTGGGGAGGCTATTTATGATATTACAAACCTTCAAAAATGGTGGCATGAAATTTAACATATGGTCAAGGTCATATAAATATATTTCGGGTGGAGAAAAATGGAATTTTAATATGGTTCGGTTGGCATATGATCCGTGGAAAAAGACTATCACGAGGGGAGGGGTTAGGGCTCGACCCCATGACCTCCCCCTCTCCATCGACGCGCTCAACCATTAGGCCAAAGGCCATCCTAGAAAATGAATGCTACGATTTTATATTTTAAGCACAATTTTCTCCAGTGGCAGGAATAGAGGGGCTAGCCTGTGGGCAAGCCCCTCACCATGAGACTGCACCCTGTAACCGTGCGGAGGGCTAAAGCACTAAATGTGCTTAGCGCTAACATTGTAATTAATTAACATTAAAAAACACTTATACATCCATTAATGGCGCGATTAAAATGGTGGCAGAGTTGGCGGAGTCCGCCAAATGCGGCAAAACTTCAGTTTTAGTGGAGCTGTCTGGCCATATTCCAGATTTAGTGGAGAAATTGTAGGAAAATTTGGTTTTTCTATAACTGAGGCAATTTGCGACCAATTTTGGCTCAGGAAGAGTCATTCTTAGTATATTTTGATTTTTTGGAGCCATTGGAACATGTTACAGAGGCAGAAGAGGTCATCTATAGAGGTTTTTTCTTCCTTGAATATTTTTGAAGCCTAGGGCCACCAGTAGGGAAGGCCATGCCCAAAGCATATGGTAACCAAATTGAGTAAAAAAATAGTCATTTCTGATAGATTTCGACATTTTAAACTAATTGGAATAGATTCAAAGATCATTTGATGCATGTAAACAACATTTTTAGCACAATTGAGCTAATATAGAGGCCCAAGCTATGGAGCTGGACCAAGGAGATGTAGCCGATGAGGGGTGAATGTAATATCCTTTTTTCAAAAATTTCTACAATATGGTCCAAAGAGACGCTGTATAAGGAATAAAATGAAAAAATAAGGTGAAAGGGGACTTGGATCCCTTAGTTACCACATCATACATTACACTTCCATAATTTGAGCTCAAAGAAATCCCTCAAGGTAGGTTAAACAGATCTCCCACCCCTCGGTATCTCAGAAAAATGCTCAAAGAGTGAGCTACAGAAATATATGAATATAATCATTAAACTCTGCAAATCTGAACATGTCAATAAATGGAATATAAAAAAACCATAATGTTCATTAATATATCAGCAACAATATACATAAATATCTTGAGGGACATACCACTCAAACCATAAGAACAAGTCTCCAATGATCAAAACAATAGATACATGAGATACTGCAACAATGTAAAATGTCGGAGAGCAGTGACTGCGCAGTCTATGTTAGATTAGCTACTTCTGTAGATGCATATACATGAAATATGGCTGAAATATACAAATAAATTCCCAATAATAGAGGAATGGGCTCCAATACAAGATTTCTAGCCAATCTAGGAGAGATTGCTAGAAATGCCGGAGAATGTACAATGTGACAATTAACTTGTCACTAAAACTGAATCAAAATATGAAATGAGGCTGTAGCAGATCTGAAATAATGATTCCCTCCTCTGATAGTGTCTCTAAGCAAAAGGCTGATCCCTTTACTCAGAAACAACCCCTCTTAATGAGCTCAAATGACCCTCCCAACAACTCCCTGCCAAAATAACGCAGATCTAGCTGGAAAATGTGTTGTGAGGGAAGATGGATGGTTGGCCTAATGAAAATCATATGAAAATATGCCCGGGAGTCCTCCTCACTGATCCTCCAATGGATATCCAAGCCCTCCACTGAAAAACAAGCCAAGAAATGACTCAAGAGATCCTCTATTGCTACACCCTACAGCACAAAGTAATCCTGCTTCAGGAATAACGCTGTGACTGAAGGAGGTAGCTTTGGCCAAGTGAAAAAATGAAATGTAACTCTATAACCTCTCCTTCACGACAATGGGTAGGGATTCTGAGCCGAGAACACCTGTGACGCATGGTATACCCTTGCTAAACAACAAGAGAAGCGTAGTCTCAACAAACCCAAGAAAATAATAATCAAGCATGAATCACAATGGCTCTCCTCCTCTTCATATATATCAAGTGCTCCTCTCCACCATGGGTCCCATCCACATGTGCCTTCCAACTCATGCAAGTGATCCTCCTCTAAAACTGTGCAGTCCATCAAGGAGATACATTGTATCTAGACAGTGCATGTGGACTTGGTCAAAATGACTAGATCAAACATGATCCAATCCTATTCACACCATGTGGTGCTCAAATCAGCCGCTTTATTCTTCCTCCTTTCACATGAGGAGTGTTATTCTTCCTCCTTAAGGATTATGGGGCCTTCTTACCCCCTTTATCTACCTATTTAGGATAAAATCAACTATAATGTTCAATTTAGATAAAATCTAAATTTTAGGAATATTACAGTCC
Organism: Pinus albicaulis; assembly: GCA_034641835.2. Lineage (NCBI taxonomy): Eukaryota > Viridiplantae > Streptophyta > Pinopsida > Pinales > Pinaceae > Pinus > Pinus albicaulis. The sequence goes on from CM076575.1 coordinate 147,324,652, forward strand.
TCCCCCTTCAAAACGTTGCTTGTCCTCAAGCAACTGCAAGGTAGAGCAAAATTCTCCCCCCCTTTCTTCCTGCGGCCTCCTCCTCAATAGACTCCACCATGGTTCATCATAAAATGCAATAAATTTGTCCTCCATGAATCCCTCTAACTGTATCAAATAGAAGTGTGCATCATGAGGCAAAGAGAGATGTAATTAGGAATCTTCTCTCTGTTCAATGGCCTCCTCAAGGTAGGAGTGATGAGAAACATGGGAAGTCTTATTTCCAATGAGTGACTACTTCACCCGTGCAATCATCCAAATGAAATGATCCATCCTAGGTATCTCATCCAAGAAATCCTCAACCCCGGATCTATGCAATGTGTTGGGACTGAATGGAGAGTTCAGATTTTTCCATCCAAGTGGTTTCTCCCTCCATTTATGATAAGTGTGAGGGGGTTGCTGATATTGGGTTGAAATTTCACGGCCTCCAAAATTGGCCCAAGCCTCCCCACAAAATGAATCAACCATGAAGTGCCTCCTCCAACAATGCATCTTCTCCCAATGGTTCCTCCTACATGAAGGGAAAAGGAGTGATGTGGAAATCATGGTGTTCCCATTGTTTCACTTGAAACATACAACATGTGAAAAGGGGAGAATCATACTCCCAATGGGCATCCTCAACTCCAATCCCACTACCCATGTTGGGAAAAATACTGAGAGGGGAGTGAGAGGTGAATCAGTATTTTGCATGACTTCAAAAACTTTTCTGCCTGTTCCTTAAAACCCATACGCTACTTTCCTTTAGTAAACTCGCGTATACACGCGGATATCATTCATACAACTCGCGTATTAGCAGAGATCTAAATATGCAGATATTTATTAACTTAGTTCTTTGCAATATTCATTCATCTGATGTTAGGTTATCAGTAAACATGTGCAGTAACAATAGAATAACCATCACACAAGCATCACACATGAACACCAGGATTTTTAGGTGGAAACCCAAGTCGGGAGAAAACCACCGCTGCAGTTGCTCAGCCTTCAATATTTTATTATAGAGAAAACATCTTACAACATATGTGCTGGCGCAGACTCCTACCAGCACGCAGGTACCCACCTACGTTCGTTTACCAGCCTCTCCTGGAAGGGAGCTACAACCCCCTGACTCGTTTACCAGCCTCTCCTGGAAGGGAGCTACGACCCCCTGCTCTCGTTTACCAGCCTCACCTGGAAGGGAGCTACGACCCCCTGCTCTCGTTTACCAGCCTCACCTGGAAGGGAGCTACGACCCCCTGATTGAATGCTACAACCCTCAGCTCCTCTATGGACCACGTTTCATCAATTTTCACACTGGATCCAAAGATTTCTTTAGGACACCACTTGCAGGCCACGTTTCATCATATTTTTAGACTGGACCCACTCCATACTATTAAGCACAATCAACCATGAAACAGATACATATAACTCACTGACAGATATCAGTAAACCAGCAGAACAGATCAGACATTTCTTACCACATATTTCAGCAAACCCTAGTTTGCATACGCGCTTTCCTTTCTCTTATCTCCAGTATGTACTTCCTCACATCGACCGACGTATGTATACAAATTACAGATCTAATTTTATTCTTGTCTGTGCTCTCAACCCGACGGCTATCTGCCTCTCTCAATGGCGAACAGCCGCGTATGGATCTTGTATTCATTGTGCTTCTTGAATCAAATATACCGGTTCAGATTCAACCCTTTACTTTAGACAGATGTTCGCCTCATCACAGATCCAATCACTCCATAAACAGATCTAGCAAATACAGATACATTTCAGATCTAGATATCCTGCTTCATCATCTCTTCATTGGTGCATCATAGATTCAGATCTATCATCAAACCTTTACCCTTTCCATACAGATATACTTCACAGAGAAGTATCCATTCAAGCTTAGACATCTTGCACCCACTTGTTGTAATTTGCACAATGAATTTCTTCTCCTTATATAGGTTTACCTTTGTCAATACCATGAGCCCCTTTTTCAATACCATGAGCCCAAAACCACATTACATCCGATGGTATTCCTGGACGGGGTCAATTAGGCGGATCATTACCCAATACAATGGGTCAATACCATGGTGATTACCCCTGGTTTTGCACTTTTTGGGCGCTTTTTCACATACGCGACTTATCACGTTCTTTCCCACGTGCATACGCGACTTCCCCTAGACATATCCGCGTATTCATAGAGACATACTTTTTCATCAAGATTGAGCACATGCTGACTTCTTTTCTTCACTGCCTTCTGTACACACTGTAGATACATCATATTTAGCTTATCAAGAACATATTCTAGCAAGCACAACTTCACCAAGTAAGTTGTCATCATCTTTATCAAGTGGGTTGCCTTTCAGGGACAACACTACATCATATTGCTAACAAGAATCATTTACCAAGTCACATCGAGGTCAAGACAAACTTCATCGGGTGGGTTGCCATCAAGGACAACACTCTGCATCATATTGCCAACAATCTCCCCTTTTGGACTTGATGGCAACCATGATGGTGTTTGATTATCACAACAGATAGGTATATTAAGAATACAATGACACCATGTCACTCTCCCCATTTTGACACCATTCTTTCTCTTCATTCAAACACCATGTCACTCTCCCCCTTTGACATCAAGGGCAAAGGGCGGATCAAAACCAACACACTCTCCCCCTATTCTCCTCATGTAGAAGAAGCGTTCTGCAGATCTGATGTATACTGAAGTGACCAAGCTCCCCCTGAGTTCATGCTGAATCTTCAAACATATTTTTCAATGAAGTACATGACTCTATGAACTTCCTATCACCAAGGACTCATACTTACATCAAATATCCAACCAAGTGGATTTACATATGAGACTCAAATACCCAACCAAGTGGGTTTACACATTTCAATTCAACTACCCAACCAAGTGGGTTTACAAATTTGACTCAGCTACCCAACCAAGTGGGTTTACAAAATTTGACACAGCTACCCAACCAAGTGGGTTTACAAATTTATCAAGTCCTTACATGACTGAATATTACAATTTTACATCATGGATCTCTACATGACCTTTTCATCAAACTACAAATATAACTTTAAGACCAGCACCAGAAATTCCTGAAGAAAGAGAACATATTTCAGAATCATCATAATGCCAACAATGCATTATACTCAACAAAGCTAATGCTCCCCCTGAATCTGTGCATCCAAGTAACCTTTCCATATGACTAAGGCTCCCCCTTAGTTAGTGCATCCTGAACACTTTCACCAACAAATCATCAAGGCATCTTTATCAAAACATTAGAAATAGAATTATGAGAACTGGAACACCACCAGAGATACTAAACGATTATCGGAGATAAAAAAACGACAACTATGATTGTTTTTCGAAGAGCTGACTCCAACCAGAAAATTGTCAGCAATCAGACATACGCGGTTTTCTGTGCAGGAACTCGCATATATACGCGACTGTGTTTCAGGAAATCCGTGTATCCAGTACCATCTTCTATATTTTAACCAGATCTGATCCTTTGTGAGAAAAAGACAGCGTTTAGCTTCTTTCTGAGATATTTGAATGCTTCTCTGAACTATATATAGATAGAACAATGTAGTTGAGTCTTCAAGCGTCATCCAACGGTTGTAGCATAAGCACATTAGTAACCAAGCCTTCAGATTCTTTGCAGCATCGATACAATTTTTCCAAGAGAGATTATCATACCAGCACAACATCTTCAAATATGTGTCAATCATCCATGTGGTCCAATATCACCATGATCTTTGAGATATAACATGAAGTAACATATGTAGGCAAAAGATCTCAACCATAGTAACAAACTCTGCATGATCTATTCTTATTTCTGAATCAAACGACATCCAACTCATCCATGTGTGAGCACAAAAGATATTTATCAGCAACCGAGTAAAATCTCACATCATAATAAACCATGTACCAAGTCATCATCATTTGAGCATGAGTATCACAAAAACCAAAAGAGTAAGCGGTCATATTGCCAACAATGCCTTATCTCAAATTCAGACTTTCATCTCAACGATGAATACTCTTCATCATGAATACTCTTCATGAAAAAGCAAACGGGACTCATCCACGATCTTCAACACAAGAAACCATGTATCGTTTCCTCATTATTTAGAACTGAGAAACTAAGCTGAAATTGAGTCAATAATACGGTTATTAACAGTCAGACTGATGCTCCCCCTGAACCTCTGCTCCAGATCTTCAGCTATCATATAAATTCTCTTATCATCAATGCATACGTGACTGTGTCTGCTGGAACTCGTGTGTATACGAGACTTTTGTTAATAGAACCCATGTATGGAAAGTGAAGCATAGAAATTTTCCACATTCCTTCATCTCCCCCTGAACTTGTACTTCCTGTACCTGTCTTCTTCATATCAGATGCTCTGTCAGAAATACATATAACCAGAATAATCAAATCAACCATGAGAGACATCATACATTGCTCCCCCTGTGATGATACATTACTAAATCTCATAATGTATCCCACATCATTCCTGCAGTCAATCAGAGAAGTAAGCTTCAGAAGCGGATGACTGCAGTAGGGTCAAAATTCCCTACGTTTTTGATCGGTCCTCCATCTTTTTCCAGATTTGTTTGAACTTTCTATTTGTGTGCTGGAAGTTATCCAATTTCTCATATCTGTTCAACCTGCATTCTTTTTCTACATGTCCATAATTGTTACAAGAATAACATCTCATGTGTCCAGAGAAATAAGCATAAGAATCATAATGAGTATTTCTAATCTTCCTCCTTTTACAATCAGCTGCTTTATGTCCATACTTGTTACATGAAAAACAATATCCCTTGAAGAAACCAGAGTACCTTTCTATGTAGGAACTGTTTTATTGAGGCTGAAAAGATCTGCTCCTGCAATTTGCTGCAACATGCCCATAATTATGACATTTAAAGCATTCAACTTCATTGACTGATTTGCTTTGAGATTTCATCATTGTTGGTTGACCTTTTGTTTCTTTCAACACTTCAAGTTTTGCATTGACATCCTCTGAATTTTTAGCATTTCCTTGTGAGCTAGATTCTCCTTTAACAGTTTCATGGAAACCAAGACCAAGTTTGATAGCAGGAGACCTTTGATTACTCAGAATATTGTCCAAGATATTAGTACTATCTTGAAACCTCAAAAGTTTAACCTTTTCTTCTAATTTACCTTTGAGAATGTTTACCTCAACCTCCAAGGCTTGACATTGCTTTGTCATGCTTTCTTCTTTCCTTCTTTCATCTTCTACTTGATCCTTCAGATTTAGAATCTCTTCTTTCAACCAATTTTCGTTTTCTTCACATGTTTGTTGCAGCTCTTCATTCTTCTTATTTGATTTTTCCGGATCTTCTTTGAGAGAGATGATTTCTGCTTCAAGGCCTTCCTTTTCAAATGTTTGTAGAGGTTCCTCATTCTTCTTACTTGATGCTTCAAGATCTGCTTGCAGAGAGATGATTGCAGCTTCAAGTCCTTCATTCTTCTTGCTTGATTTTTTGAGATCTGCATTTAGATCGTTGATTTCTGCTTCTAGTTCTTTAATTCGATTAGATGCATAAGTATGGAACCTTTGATATTTGTCCACCTGTTCATTCAGCATTTCTATTTGTTTTTCCATTTGAGAGATCATCTCTTTGTTCATAGTTTCTTGCTTCTTAGATGAACTTTGTAGTTCTTCAACTTTAACCTTGATAGCTTCTTCTAGATCCACAACTTTACTTTCACTATCTTCACTATAGTTTGCACCAATAAGAGTATTCCAATGACCCCAATCACTATCTGATTCATCTTCTTCAATTTCTGCTATACAAGTTTTCTGAGATATCTTCTTGTTTCGAGTAGCCTTCTTCTTTTGCTTCTTTGCCATGAGTACTTTCAGATCATGGTCCGAATCTTCTTCATCTTCACTGGACACTTCATCATCATCTTCATTTTCATAATAACTCTTCCTCTTTTCAAATTGTTTCCATTTACCATGTTTTTCTCTATAAGGACATTTAGCAGCATAGTGACCAACTTTTCCACACTCAAAACATTTGAAGGGAATCTTACCTTTGAATCTTCCAGTACCTAGTTGGAGTTTTCTCAAGAAATTCGCTTCTTCTTCTTCGGATATATAGCTGGATTATTTCACAACTTCCTTTTCTTTTCCTCTTGCAGATACCTTAAAAGCAGCTTCTCTGATTTGGGAAGGACCTCCTTGTCTCATTTCAAAAGCAGTCAGAATACCATGTAATTGAACAATAGTAAGAGTTTGCAGATCTTGCCTTTCTTCAATAGCTGAAACTTTAGAGTCAAATTTTGAAGTCAAGGATCTTAAGACTTTTTCCACGAGAGTAGTATCGGTTATGGTTTCACCCAAATTTCTCATCCGATTTACAATATCATCTAGACGAAGAAAGAAACTGGCAACACTTTCATCACTATGCATCTTCAAATTTTCATATTCAATTCTAAGAGTTTGGAGTTTTGCACTTTTTACCTTTGTATCTCCTTCATAGCTCAGAATGATTTTGTCCCATATTTCTTTTGTTGAATGTAGTTGCATCACTTTAGCAAATTCTGATTCAGACATGCTTCCTAATAAGACATTCACTGCTTTGGCATTGATTTCATACTTCTTCCTTTCTGCTACATCAGTAGGAATACTTTCTGGGTATTGATAACCTTCTTCCACGATTGCCCATACATCTGTACCAAGACTTTGAAGATATGCTTTTGTTCGTACCTTCCAGAATATCATATTGCTCCCATTGAATAGAGGTGGCTTTATAGACATCACTCCTTCTTGACTTCCCATTGCGACGGATCTCCTTCAAGCGATCAAGCTTCTGCAGAAGAACCTGCTCTGATACCAATTGTTGGGAAAAATACTGAGGGGGGGGGGGTGAATCAGTATTTACTGCATATTCAAAACTTTTTACTTTTTCATTCCTTAAAACCCATACGCTACTTTCCTTTAGTAAACTCGCGTATACACGTGGATATCATTCATACAACTCACGTATTAGCAGAGATCTAAATATGCAGATATTTATTAACTTAGTTCTTTGCAATATTCATTCATCTGATGTTAGGTTATCAGTAAACATGTGCAGTAACAATAGAATAACCATCACACAAGCATCACACATGAACACCAGGATTTTTAGGTGGAAACCCAAGTCGGGAGAAAACCACCGCTGCAGTTGCTCAGCCTTCAATATTTTATTATAGAGAAAACATCTTACAACATATGTGCTGGCGCAGACTCCTACCAGCATGCAGGCACCCACCTGCGCTTGTTTACCAGCCTCTCCTGGAAGGGAGCTACAACCCCCTGACTCGTTTACCAGGCTCTCCTGGAAGGGAGCTACGACCCCCTGCTCTCGTTTACCAGCCTCACCTGGAAGGGAGCTACGACCCCCTGCTCTCATTTACCAGCCTCACCTGGAAGGGAGCTACGACCCCCTGACTGAAGGCTACAACCCTCAGCTCCTCTATGGACCACGTTTCATCAATTTTCACACTGGATCCAAAGCTTTCTTTAGGACACCACTTGCAGGCCACGTTTCATCATATTTTTAGACTGGACCCACTCCATACTATTAAGCACAATCAACCATGAAACAGATACATATAACTCACTGACAGATATCAGTAAACCAGCAGAACAGATCAGACATTTCTTACCACAGATTTCAGCAAACCCTAGTTTGCATACACGCTTTCCTTTCTCTTATGTCGCATATATACGCGCTTCCGTTCACATCAACCAGCGTATACTTATGTACAAATTACAGATCTAATTTTATTGCGCATACGTGCTTTCTCTTCAGCGAAGCCGCGTATACACACGCTTCCTCTTCGGAGAACTAGCGTATGGATCTTCAACCATTACAGAGCTGCATACTTCTTCAGATCAAATATACAGTTCAGATTCAACCCTTTACTTCAGACATATGTTTGCCTCATCACAGATCTAATCACTCCATAAACAGATCTAGCAAATACAGATACATTTCAGATCTAGATATCCTGCTTCATCATTTCTTCATAGGTGCATCATAGATTCAGATCTATCATCAAACCTTTACCCTTTCCATACATATATACTTCACAAAGAATTATTCATTCAAGCTCAGACATCTTGCTCCACACTTATGATTTGCACAATGAATTTCTTCTCCTTATATAGGTTTACCCTTTTTCAATACCATGAGCCCCTTTTTTAATACCATGAGCTAAAACAATACCATGAGCCCAAAACTACATTTCTTCCGATGGTATTCCTGGACGGGGTCGTTTAGACGAATCATTACCCAACACAATGGGTCAATACCATGGTGGTTACCCCTGGTTTTGCACTTTATGAGCGCTTTTTCCCATACGGGACTTGTCATGTTCTTTCCCGCGTGCATACGCGACTTCCCCTAGACAGATCCGCGTATGCCTTGAGACATACTCTTTTCACCATAGATTTAGCACATGCTGAATTCCTTTCTTCATTGCCTTCTGTACTCACTGTAGATACATCAGGTTTAGTTCATCAAGACATATTCTATCGAAGCCTGATTGCATCAAGTAAGTTGCCATCATCTTCATCAAGTGGGTTGCCATTCAAGGACAACACTCAGCATCATATTGCTAACAAACATCATTTACCAAGTCCATCAGGTCAAGACAAACTTCATCAGGTGGATTACCATCAAGGACAAAACATGTCAACATTCTCATCTCTTTCATCTTCATTCAGTGGGTTGCCATCAAGGACAACACTCTGCATCATATTTCCAACAACCCAGGCAAAGATTCCCATGAGCATAAACATATCAACAATATATGGAAGCAGAAGACAATGAAAACAAGATGCCAAATGACAACCGGAGAGTGAATCATAGTTCCACCAGTGGAACCAACGTAGTGCACTCCTTGCTTGCATCAAAACAAGTAGTAACAAGTGCTTAACCAGCCACTTGTTTGCTACCACATTCATCCCATAAGATGTGATCATGAATGTACAATGTGGTGTCAATGGTGCACACCAAGAGTAATGTGGCTTCCCCCACAAAACACCATTAAGGTAGCCGAAATCAGTGCTGCAAGTAGCTACAAGTACATCATACAATATGCAAGAAGGGATGTTCCTCCTTGGTACAATATGTTGCTCATATAAAGTAAATAATTACAAAGCACAATGTGAAATTATACCTTCTCTACTATGTACTTGAGGCCTTGAGCTGAAATGGCTCAACTGAAAAAGATCCCTCACTCCCAATGAGTAGGAAGGTGGCTATGATATCCTCTCGATCACCATCCAATCTATGCATCTCTCGATATGCTGATATATGTCCTGCTAGATGCCCTCCCAAGTGAACTCCTCTAACATAGAAAGATATGCATCAAGGTGCATAGCTATGAAGTCCTAATGTGCTGCATGTAATAGTTTCTCCTTGATACTAGAAGTCCTAGTCAAGAAGATTCTGCCATAGAAATAGATGACCACATCATCCACCATATATTTGTCATCTCCATCCGGGTCATCAAGAATCATGCATGCACCAAGATCCTTGGAGTACTCTACCAAGAGCTGAGATCTCCAATACGGATCAATCCTCCTCAGAGACAGTGCTGGTGACCTATCATGTGAAGCTCCCCTCATGCTGCTGCCTACTAATTTGACATCCCCCATGCCAAATTTATCCTCCAAAATGTTTCCATGCCCATCATGTAGCTACTCATGCTCCAATAATAATGGTGACCTTTGGAAGCTAGCCTCCCATGAGAGGCTATCATCCAAAAGGAATCTCCCAAGCTGGGCCAAAGTAGGCATGAGTGGCCTCCATCCACTCCCATGTATGAAAGAGTCCTTCCTCAAAGGAAGTATCCTTTGTCTCTCCATATCTGTGGAGTATACATCCTACATCATGAAGATACTATCCTTCATCCTTGTAGCAATCTCTGTCAGTGCAGTATGGGTAATGAGAGTGGGTGATGCTAAAAATGACAGAGTGTCTCCCTCTTCCTTGAGCTTATCCCAAACTCTCTGCACTGTGCTGGACTCCTCCAAAGTCTTCACCTCTCTGGAATCCAAGAGTGGTGAACTACATGACAAGAAGTCCCTCATTAGCTCTAGATCAAGGGGCCTCCCAAGTGGAATGCCTCCATATAGTGAGACATCTAGTTCAGAAGTGGACTGTATATATGAGTGGACTGATTTTTCCCTCTCTTCACTGTGCAGTACAGTCTCCTTCTCTTGTGAAAAAACTCCCCGGAATAGATAAGGGTGTATCATCCCTTGATGTTGATCCTTCTCTTCCTCCTCCATCTCACAATCCCCAAAAACTATTGCACATGGCTCCAAAATTGTGCCTTGGTTCCCACATGTTGAATCATTTGGGACTCCTTGTAAAGATACAAGGGATCCTCTAGTGGAATAAATGGCTCCCTTTTCACCTCCATGTGGTGATGGATCTCCTCCCAATGGGACAAAACTGTTAGATCTCTTATGCTCATCCTCCCCATCAATAATTGATAATACCTCATCATCAAAGAGAGACCCTAGATCTTGCTCATCTCTTGAAGGAAGTACCTCCATGTATTCATAAATGGAAGAGGGCCCTTCACACAATGGGGATTTTGCCCTTAGCAAGCCATCATACATGTTTTCATCCCCTTCAAAAATATGGAATGGAGTTTGTTTCATGGTTCCCTCCAATGCATGCAAAGTGTTTGAGGTTTTGATACATGATGTTTCACAGTGATTTTTATCAAATTCCCTCACCAATTCCTTAGTGAATTCATCATATGATTTTACATTTGCATGATAATATGAAACATAATTTTCAAACCACCAACCATGAGCCATACCTTTGAGTTGCAGCGCTTCTCCTCCAATGGCCTCATCTTCTTCCTCCATTCTCCCTGCAGTGCAAGTGGGAAATGAACTGCGTTGCGGATCTACATGTGTGGCTGAATTCCCATACCCATCATGATAATATCTAGGGCTTGCTTCATCTTCAAACCCTCTCAGAAACTTCCTGCAACTCTCCCTTTCTATCTCCTTGAGATCTTCTATGATAGCTTCCATAGTTTGGAAAAGAAGTAGGGAGATCTCCTCTTCCGTCATTCCTCTTTTCTTGTTTCCTTTGTACAAATCCTCTTCTATGTGAGGAGATTATCCTTATAACGACATATTATCTTGGATGCACAGGTTGAGTCAAGATTGATGCTCTGATACCACTGTAATATCCCTTTTTCAGGAATTTCTGCAATATGGTCCAAAGGGACGCTGTATAAGAAAGAAAATGAAAAAATAAGGTGAAAGGGGACTTGGATCCCTTATTTAACACATCATACATCACACTTCCATATTTTTAAGGTAGGTTAAACAGATCTCCCACCCCTCGGTATCTCAGAAAAATGCTCAAAGAGTGAGCTACAGAAATATATGAATATAATCATTAAACTCTGCAAATCTGAACATGTCAATAAATGGAATATAAAAAAACCATAATGTTCATTAATATATCAGCAACAATATACATAAATATCTTGAGGGACATACCACTCAAACCATAAGAACAAGTCTCCAATGATCAAAACAATAGATACATGAGATACTGCAACAATGTAAAATGTCGGAGAGCAGTGACTGCGCAGTCTATGTTAGATTAGCTACTTCTGTAGATGCATATACATGAAATATGGCTGAAATATACAAATAAATTCCCAATAATAGAGGAATGGGCTCCAATACAAGATTTCTAGCCAATCTAGGAGAGATTGCTAGAAATGCCGGAGAATGTACAATGTGACAATTAACTTGTCACTAAAACTGAATCAAAATATGAAATGAGGCTGTAGCAGATCTGAAATAATGATTCCCTCCTCTGATAGTGTCTCTAAGCAAAAGGCTGATCCCTTTACTCAGAAACAACCCCTCTTAATGAGCTCAAATGACCCTCCCAACAACTCCCTGCCAAAATAACGCAGATCTAGCTGGAAAATGTGTTGTGAGGGAAGATGGATGGTTGGCCTAATGAAAATCATATGAAAATATGCCCGGGAGTCCTCCTCACTGATCCTCCAATGGATATCCAAGCCCTCCACTGAAAAACAAGCCAAGAAATGACTCAAGAGATCCTCTATTGCTACACCCTACAGCACAAAGTAATCCTGCTTCAGGAATAACGCTGTGACTGAAGGAGGTAGCTTTGGCCAAATTCTGGAATGAGAAAATGTAGCTCTAGAACCTCTCATTCCCTAAGGATGAGGTAGAGATTCCTGACCGGGAACACCCTTGTGCTATGCAGCATTTCACCCTTTCTAAACAGTAAGAGGAGCGTAGTCTCAATAGACCCAAGCAAATAATAATCAAGAATGAATAACAATGGCTCTCCTCCTCTTCATATATAGCAAGTGATCCTCTCCACCATGGGTCCCATCCAGATGTGCCTCCCAACTCATGCAAGTTATCCTCCTCTAAAACTACGCAGTCCATCAAGGAGATACATTGTATCTAGACAGTGCATGTGGACTTGGTCAAAATCACTAGATCAAACATGATCCAATCCTGTTCACACCATGTGGTGCTCAAATCAGCTGCTTTATTCTTCCTCCTTTCACATGAGGAGTGTTATTATTCCCCCTTAAGGATTATGGGGCCTTCTTACCCCCTTTATTTACCTATCTAGGATAAAATCAACTATAATACTCAATTAGATAAAATCTAATTTTTAGGAATATTACAGTGAACTACTTCATAAAAAATATTTCTTAATGGATCCATTTGTCATGGTTTTCTATTATTTATGTTGCTATTGTTCAACCATTTCATGCTTTATGATTTCAAAAAAACTCATAAAATTCAGTATTAATTAACCCTTTGACACACATAAGAAACAACGGAACCTGCACATCAAGCATAAGATAAATAAATAAGTTTTATATATGAAAATGAAATTAGCACCACAAAACTAACATTCAAATTCAGATCATAGTGGGATACTTTCGTACTATGTATGAAAGTTTCTCTCACTGTGATATGCCATTGGATGCCCTTGATGAGTAAGAACTACACCAATATCATATTCGAAGGCATCTGTTTCAATCTCAAATGGTTGTTACATGTCTCGTAATGTGAGATTTGATGCAAAGAAGAGGAAATGTTTCATCTCAGTGAATGCCTTATTTTGGGATTCAACCCAAAATAACTTTTCTTTCACTCCTCCATTGGTTAGTTGACTCAGAGGTCAAGTGATATGAGATAACCCCAACATGAAGTTGCGATAGAAGTTGGCAAGACCTAGAAAGATACGAAGCTCTATTAGAGTGGTTGGGGTTGGCCAATCTTGAATGACATGTATATTTATTGGGTCCACATGCACACCCTTCTCATTAATGATTTACCCTAGATATTGAACTTGGTTCTTGCCAAAATCTCATTTCTCCAAATTCACACACAAATTGTGTTGCCGTAGTTTTTGGAGGACTTGTCAAATGTGGTGGAGGTGCTCTTCCAAAATATGGTTAAAGAGAAGGATGTCATCCAAATAAAACACCATGAATGAGATGGTTAAGGGTCGCAAGATGTCATCCATCAACCTCATGAAGGTTGCAGGGGAATTCATCAACCCGAAAGGCATGCCCAACCATTCGAAAATGCCCTCCTTTGATTTGAAGGTAGTCTTCCACACATCAGAGGGTTCAATTGGTACTTGGTGATAACCAGACTTCAATTTGATGTTGTTGAAATATTTGGCCCACTTGAGCTGGTCTAGAAGGTCATTAATCCATGGGATCGAATACTTATTCCAAACATTGATCTTATTTAGCGCCCAATAGTAATTATTGAGTCTCTAGGTCCCATCATTTTTCTGCACCAACACAATCAGGCTCCTAGAGGGTGATGAACTTGGCTTGATGTGCGCTTTCTGCATCAACTCTTGAATATGCCTCTCGATTTCATTGTTCTCCAGAACAAAGCGTCGATAGATTGGTCCCATTAGGAGAATTTTGAGGTTTGAAATGGGCCTATAAAATTCCCCTTTGTCATTCCCCTTATCAGGTTCTGACTCAAAGTTGGAACATGCATCTCATTTGAAATCCTTTAGCTCGACCACCAATGACTACTTGGCTCGACACTCACCGTGTTGTGAGTTGGGCTCTTATATAACTCACACAACTTTTCCATGTCCTTCTTTGCCTTCATGGTGTTTTTCTTTTCTTGCGGCTTCATTGGGTTTTCCTAGGTCACCCCGCCTTATATTTTTTCTTTTTTTTCTACAGTTTTGGGATGCCTTTCCCTTGCTTCAGATTCGCAGATCCAAAGTCTCGCTTCTTCTGTTTAAAATTCTACTCGATCTTGAAAACATATCTATATGTGACACCAAGCGAGGAGATTTCCATGAACTCTATTTCGTCTTGGATGTACTTATGTAAATAATTGTGGTACTTGAGTACAAAACTCTGCTCAAAATCCTTGATGCCCATCTTCGTGCGAAGGGCATGAAAACCATTTGTGAACTATGAAACGTATTGGTCCCTTGCAACATGGTCCACTTTATGTATTTATCTTCATAGCTCCTAGCATGGTAATATTATTCTTTGATGGTGCCTCTAAAATAATTCCAAGTGGGTGCGGATGAAAACAATGAGGATTCGCTCTCATCCTTTTTCTCATAGTAGGTTTCCCACTAATCCTTGACAGGGGGGCTGACTTTAAGGAGTGAAAAATTAATATTTTCCTGATTGGAAAATTCATAAAGTGAAAAATATCCTTCCAACAGATTTAACCATCTATCTACGCCATCTGTATCTATCTAGCCTTTAAATATGGGAATGAAAAAATTAACTTGTACCTTAAAAGGAGTGGTGCCTCCAGAGTGGCTTCCGGATGCCGATGCATCACCTGTGGGTAGCCATCGAAGGATCTGGGAAAATATATCCATCATCACATTCATATGTTTCTCGAGGGACTCCTCAAGAAATATTTTGAAAGGATCTCCTGCTCCCTCGTATTTATTTTCTTCCGCCATGGGAGGCCATCAGGGTTTGCGAGGCTGATATTGCAAAGGTTCAACCAGATCGAGCCGTATTATGAAACCAGCTCCAAAAATAGAAGAAGAGAGATCAATGCCTTAGAAATAGCCACTTCGGGGGGGAAACTCCAATACATTACATAAATGAAAAATTCTTGGATGATACAAATGAAGAAAACCTCCTTCTATATATAGGAGTCCATGGGCCCACAATAAAATCCTAGCCGACCTAACAATAATAATGTAAGGGCACAATACTAACAATATTGGGGTTATAGGGGTACAACAATAACAATAAAGGGGCTACACTAATAAAAATAAGGGACTAAACTAGTAATATAGGGACCTAACATGCCCCTCTCCTTCAAAAAAGTGTTGTCCTCAACGCTTGAGTAGCTCTGGATGCTTTTGTATAAAATTCTCATCCTCCCATGTAGAATCTTCAGTGGGTAAGCTCTTCCACTTGATGAGATACTCTGAAATTGATCGATTTTGTAGCTATCGAGTTCTTTTTTTCGTGACCGCTTCAAGTTCCAATATGATTTTTCCTTCCTCATCAAGTTCTAGAAATATTGTTTGAGTTGGAATATTTTCAGCTATAACCTTCTTTAAGCATGAAACATGGAAAAATGGATGCACTCGTGAAGAAGCAGGAAGCTCCAATTGTATGCCATAGTACCAATATTTTGCAACACCTTGTAAGGACCATAGTAATATGGCAATAATTTATTATCCTTCTTATCTTTCTTGAGGGACATTTGTTTTTATGGTTATAGCTGTAAAAATACCTAGTCTCCTACATCAAAACTTCTCTCACTGCGATGTTGATTTGCCTATTGTTTCATTCGATTTTATGCCAAATTTAGGTTATCCTTTAAGAGTTGGAGAACTTCTTGTTGATTCTCGATGCGATATTCCACTTCTTGAACCTTAGATTTTTCTTTTAAAGATGATGTGATGGACGGTGGATGATATCCATAAAGTGCCATAAATGGGGTCATTTTTGCTGTAGTATGGAAGGAAGTGTTTTACCACCATTCAACGAGAGGTAACCACTTGACCCATTGTGTTTGTTTATCACATACAAAACAACGAAGATATCCTTCCAAACATTTATTCACTATCTCAGTTTGACCATTAGATTGAGGATGATAAGATGAGCTATGAGCTAATTGAGTGACCAAACAAGAAAAGAAATCCATCCAAAAATTTCCTGTAAAAATGGGATCTCTGTCACTCACAATAATATTTGGGTATCCATGTAGCTTTTTAATTGTGTCCAAAAATGTAGTAGCAACTGTACTTGCTTTAAATGGATGAGATAATGCACAGAAGTGTGCATACTTGGTAAGTCTATCAACTACCACCATGATGACACTCTTTCCTTCAGACTTAGGTAAACTTGTGATAAAATCCATTGAAATCTCCTCCCAATGTTGACTTGGAATGGATAAAGGTTGTAGAAGACCTAGGGTCTTAATTGTCTCAACTTTATTTTGCTGGAAAACCAAACGTTCCACCACAAACTTTTGAATATTAGATTTAAGGCCATCCCAAAAAATTCTTTCTTCACCCTGTGGTAAGTTTTTAAAAATACTGAGTGTCCTCCTAAAGGAGAAGTGTGCAATTCTAAAAGAATATTTTGTTTTAGTTGGGAATCCTTACAAATATATAAGCAATATTTGTACCATAAGGAATATTTTTTCCAACTAAATGTATCAGGTGTACTAGGATCTTGCTGCAACTTTTGAATGAGTGTCCACAATTCTTCATCCTTCTTCTATTCATCCCTTGCTTTATTTATCCAATCTAGTTGGTTAATAGAAATGGCACAAAGCAATGCTTCCACCTCTTCATTATTTCTTGAGAGTGCATCTGTAACAACAGTTAGCTTCCATTTTTTCTTGATTATTTCAAATTCATAACCCAACATCTTTGTGACCCATTTTTTCTCTTCTAAAGATAGTCTTTGTTCCAAAAAGTGTTTAAGACTATCTTGATTAGTTTTTACCTTGAAGTGTCTTCCAATTAGGTAAGGTCGCCATTTCTTTAGTGCATGTAGTATTGATAACATTTACTTCTCATAAATAGATTTCTTTAAATACTTTCCTTTGATTGGACGACTTTCAAAAGCAATGGGTCTTCCTTCTTGCATTAAAACAACACCAATTCCATTTCCTGAGGAATCACATTCCACAATAAAGGTTTTTTTGAAGTTTGGCGTAGCTAAGACCGGTGCTAGGCACATTACCTCTTTAGGATGTTAAAAGGCCTTAGTCAGGATTCCATGAAAATGCATCTTTATTCAATAATGTTGTAGAGGTGCTGCTATTCTCCCATATTTCTTAACTTACTTGTGATAATACCCTGTTAACCCAAGAAATCCTCGCAACTGCCTTATGGTTGTGGGGAATTTCCATTCCTTAATGGCTTTAATTTTGTTAGGGTCTACCTTAACACCCTCGTGAGATACAATATGACCCATATATTCCACCTCTTGTACTCCAAAGAAACATTTGGATGTTTTTGCATATAATTGTTTCTCCTACAATAGTTTGAGCACCATGTCAACATGTTGAACATTATCCTTCCAAGACCTGCTGTAGATTAGTATATCATCAAAAAATACTAGCACAAATTTTCTAAGGAAGGGTTTGAAAATGGAATTCATCAACCCTTGAAATGTAGAAGGTGCATTGGTAAGGCCAAAAGGCATGACCAAAAATTCATAATGACCCTCATGTGTTTGAAATTTGTTTTTCGGACAATCTTCAGTCTTCATTCTAATTTGATGATATCCTGAATGAAGATCCAACTTGGTAAGATAAATTTCTCCATGTAATTCATCCAATAATTCATCAATCACAGGAATGGGAAATTTATCTATAATGATGAGCTTATTGAGCTCCGTATAATCTGGACGCATGCGCCATGATCCATCCTTCTTGTGCACCAATACTACTAGAGCAGAGAAAGAACTTTGACTAGGTTGAATTATACCAGCCTCTAACATTTCTGCAATCATACATTCAATTTCGCTCTTTTGGACATAAGGATATCTATAAGGCCTGATGTTTGGAGGAGCACTTCATGGAATCAAATGAATAGCATGATCATGATCACAAATAGGTGGGAGTCCTTTGGGAGTTTCAAACACCTTGGAATGATTGTCGAAGACTTTCTGGAGATCTGCAGAAATAGATGATTTTGATGTTGGAACTTCTAGTGAGAATAATTGTGCAATTACGCTTTGTTATTCTTTCTTCAGAAGCTTTGTCATAACATTAGAGCTTATTATCTTTCCCGGATTCCCTGCGATACCCCGTAATTCGACTTCCTTTCCTTCGGAAAACAATTTCAGGAAAATTTCTTGAAAATTAAAGGCTACCGTCCCCAAATATTGTAACCATTGTACTCCTAGTACAACATTAACACCTCCCATTGGAATGGAAAGCATTGGAATATTCAATACATATTCCCCCATGGTTAGATTGATATTATGGAATTTTATAGAGGAATTTATAGTTCCTCCATTTGTAACCATCACTTGACATTCTGGTGCTGGG
This sequence comes from Pinus albicaulis, assembly GCA_034641835.2. Lineage (NCBI taxonomy): Eukaryota > Viridiplantae > Streptophyta > Pinopsida > Pinales > Pinaceae > Pinus > Pinus albicaulis. The sequence goes on from CM076575.1 coordinate 147,343,270, forward strand.
TATAGAAAAAAATTCAATTACTTGACTACCTTACAATGAATAAAATTATGGGTAGTACCCGAATCAATCAACACTATTACCTTTATATTCTTGATATGTCCCTTTATCTTGAGAGTTTGAGGAGATTAGTGAATTTCTGCTGACCACCACCAGAAGCATACAATAGGACCTCGATTCTTCCTCTTCTACGGTTGGTTAAGTAGTGTATTTCCTCTTCTTTTGGGAATTCTTGTTCAATTTTCTTCTTCCTCTTCACCAATCTATGTAAATAATTCTTCTAAATACACTTATGACCTTCAGTGTATTTTCTATCACAACTGTAGCAAAGCCCTTTTGCTCTTTTTTCTTCCAATTTTTTTGGTGTCAACCTTGTAGGTTGTGGAAGTCTAGGAGTAGCAACACTTCCATATTTATATATGTGAGTGGTAGGCTTCCTTGTAGCCATAATTTTACATTCATTTTTTCTTGCCAACTTGAATGCCTTTTCCAATGAATCGGGTTCCCAAACGCGAATTTCATGTTGGATGTTATCCTTTAAATTCCCTATGAATACATCAATATTGTGTTCCTCTGGAGTATCAGTTACCCTTATATTCAATTTTTGGAAGTCCTTAATATTGTCTGTGGACCATGTGTTTGGGATTTATCAATTGGCTCGAAGGTGTTTCTTTGTAATATGTATTATATCATTTCCTCCATCAAAATTGACCAAGTGACAATTTTTTTGTGGGAGAAAAGCCATCGATACCATACAAATGTATTTTTCTCTAAATGTAAAGTTGCAATGCGTACCTTTTGTGTGCTTTGCACATTATTGAGATCAAAATATTGCTCCATCTGTAGTATCCATGTTACAGGATCCTTGCCATAAAACTTCCTCATATCCATCTTTGGAATATCGTGGTTCTTCCATCCAACATTATAGTTTATGAAATCACAATTAACATTTATTTTGATCTCATCATGAGATTCCTCTATTATCTTTTTGCCATTAGGAAACATTTCTTGTATCAACTTTTCCAAACCTTCGAAGTCTACTTTTAGATCATTATTCATGTTTTCCATGTTGTTTTTCATTTTTTTCATTGATCTTAGCTTCTATTTCATCCATCTTAGCTTCCATGCCAACTTCCATGCCATCCATCTTAGCTTCCAGACCATTCATCTTAGCTTCCATGCCTTTCTTCAAAACTTCCATTTCATTTTTTGTTGCTCTTTGCAATAGCGAAATTTGGTGCACTTTCTCTTGTAATTTTGATATCTCATGTGGCATTTCTTCGTCTTCATGAGTCATAGTAAAGCCTTATGAAGGCTTAATGGGAATTGAATTATTTTTAGGGGGAATTTCAGAATCGAATACTGATATCTATTCTTCAATATGCCCTTGGAATAAATTCAAACTAATTTTTTCAAACGAGATTTATGTAATTTGGAAAAAATACACACCCTTTTCTTCCTTTTGAGGAGCTCAATATTGAAACTAAATTATCTTTGTGATTTTGGATCTTCAATATCTGCAATTGGCCCTATAGTAGCCCTCTGAATCTTCTTCCAAATTCTAGAGGTCTAACTTGATTTGGATTCTTCAAGAAAATTTTAAGCCAAATCTCCCACAATGTCCTAATTATGGACTAATTCAATAGAGCGACCTTGTACGACATGCCACATGTCATTGTTTCCTCCTTCAGATCTAAAATTGATGCACAGGAAACTATATTCCATGTAATTCTGGCTACTTTTTACAGAATTCCAATCCAATGCTCAGAGAGAGAGAGTTATGATGATTTTCCCACGGTCACCTCTTTGAGATGAAATTCGATAGCCTGAAAAATCCCTAACTTCCACAGACCCTATCTCCGAAAATATTGTGAATCAAGCTCTGAAAGTTTTCCACGACGTTCCTCAGGATTTCAGCTTCGGTCTGTAAAAATTTCCGCTTCTGAACCCTCATATAAAAAATGTTATAGCAAAAATTCCACGGTGACCTGTTTAGGTTAAATTCAGGAGCCTGCAAAAATCCCTAACTTGCACAGATAATATCTCCGAAAATATTGCAAACCAAGATCTGAAATTTTTCCACAACGTTCCTCCAGATTTTGGCTTCGCTCTGTAAAATTTCAGCTTCTTAACCTTCGTAAAAAAAATGTTATATCGAAAATGACACGATGACCTGTTTGGAGCAACGAAACCCTAGAATCCAAAGCTCTAATACCAAATGTTATGAAACCAGCTCCACAAATAGAAGAAAAGAAAGATCAACGCCTTAGAAATAGCCACTTTGAGGGGTAAACCTCCAATACATTATATAAATGAACAATTCTTGGATGATACAAATGACAAAAACCTCCTTCTATATATAGGAGTCCATGGGCCCACAATATAATCCTAGCCAACCTAACAATAATAATGTAAGGGCACAATAATAACAATATTGGGGTTACATGGGTACAAAAATAATAATAAGGGGCATACATTAATAAAAATAAGGGAATAAACTAGTAATATAGGGACCTAACAAGCCCTAACTCCCTATACCCTGATCTCCTTGGGGACATGCAAAGAAAAATAGAGAAAAATAAGACCACTCTAATACCACTTATATGAATTTATGTAAGAATGCAATAGAATAAAAATATAAACATAAACACAGAGATGTAGCAAAAATAAAACTTAATTTCATTAATATCAAAGAACTGAAATATGCTTACATACAGAATGGAATTAAACTAGCTCGGGCAATGGTAGCTTATCTCTGAGAAGAGAGGTGGCAGTTGCATGACTATGAAGTGTGTTACGATGAGGCTCAAGGGCCTTTTTATTAATGAACAACAAGTGAAAACTCTAAACAACCAAAACACTAACGCAAGGAGATGGAATGGTAAGAGTTTATGGGCCCCGTTGGGGTTAGTTTGGTGGCCAACTTCTGGGGGTTGTAACTTGTTCATCTTATCTTCGTTTGGTGCATACGATACCTATTTGGAAATACCTCTCCGAGTACTACAGGATTTTCCGCAGGACCCTACCTATGGTTATGGGTCCTCAAAAAAACATCATTTAGGGGGTCAAAACTACTCTAGAAGTTCATGACCCAAAAAACTATTAAAAATAGTAAATGCTGCTATAAAAAAGGAAACTGATGAAATAGACTGGAGTTCTAGGCGGAATAGGCGGGTGACCACTAATATCCTCCTGGATTAAAAAAAAAACATATTATTAATATATACATGTATTAGTGTGTAACTCTGATTTGATATAAGATTAATGATTCATGCAATTAATAATGAATCTGCTTATTTATACTATCCCAAAAGGGTAGGGTTATGTTTTTTTACTTTTACTAACAATGATGCTTTTAACAATGCAATAATATAGTTTTTGTTTCTTCATTATACTGGAAATGATTATAATTTGTGATTATTTTGTTAAGTATATTTTTTGTTAAGTAAGCTTAATGGTTATAATCTTTGATTGTTTTGTTAAGTAAGTTTTTAGATTGTATTACTATATAACCATGGATGGTAGCCTTGAATGACATAGATAAGTTCTCGATTGTATTGATATGTAAATTTGGATGGAAATCTTGAATGACCTAAATCAAATCAATGTTTTAACTATACAAATTCACAAAATTTTAAATTTTGGCCTACTTTCCATTTTTTATTTGCTTAATTCAACCGTTGCAAAATTTACGCAATCCTCTGTATCATATATCCTTCTAATTTTTTCCAATAATTTTTTTGACTTATAGAAAACGAAGAACCAATCCCTTCCATGACATAGTATTTTTTAACATTAGTTTATTTGCTCAAGAATTGTAAAAAAAACAAATTGTTTATGAGAATATCACAGATAATTATCCCAAAGACACATAGACATATTTATAAAGTTTTAAGAAATTATGTAAAGATCACAATCAATATTAAATTAAGTATAAAACATTTTACCTACAAAGGCAATTTATCTAAAGTTTAATGTAAAGGAGATTTCACAAGGCCTTACATTAAAAATTAAATAAATTAAAATGGGAAAATTATGCATACATAAACATTACAATGTTTAAGGATTTATTAAATATTTTAAAATAAATTTGTCAATGTAATTTTTTATTATTATTTAATATGAAGTAATTATATATGAAATGAAATTATAAAATTATAAAATTATACATTAAAAAATTAAATTCTCAACTTTATTTAATATTATTTTCTCAACCATTTTTTTATAATAATTAACAAAATATTATTAATATATTTCAAAAAATAAAAAATAAAAATAATTCCAAAAATAAATAACCCACTTAATTAATTATATGTGTTTAATTTCGCCAATAGCATAGTTTATTTTGCAATGCTTATTTTCTTATTTCCATTCTTTAAAAACTAAAAAAGTATGGATAACCTAGATTTAACATTTGAAATTTTTCATGGTATACATAATTTAATGGATGAATTGAAGCTTTTACATAAAGTATTTTCATTTCGAAATTTATTTAGTGTGTTTTCCACTTCCATTCTTTTATATCGACTTTACAAATTCTTAATGTTACACAAATGTTTTAATAATTGTGTTTTTCAACCATTTAATTTATGTGGCATATATATATATATATATATATATATATATATATATATATATATATATATATATATATATATATATATATATATATATATAGATATATATATATATATATATATATAGTGTGTCATATAATTATTTTTCCATAACTTTCTATATAATTTAATAAAACAATAAATAATTAATTTTTATGTTGTTACTAATTTTATTTATATATTTCAAATCATAATATTTACTTTCATTAAAATTTGAAAATTTTAATAAAAATAATTGAATTATAAACTTAATAAAAATTTAATTATGAACAATTTTTATCCAGACTAATGCAGGAATGCAATAAAAGACAGAAAAAAATGCAGAGATGCAGCAGGAATAACATTTCATTTCATTAATATCAAATATTGAATAATGCTTACACACATAATAGAAAATAAACTAGCTCGGGCAATGGTAGCTTATCTTTGAGAAGATTTGTGGCGGATACATTCCTCTGAACAATGTTATAATGAGGATCGAAGACCTATTTATTATTTAGAAACAACGAAAAACCCTAAACATCCAAAAACCTAACCCTAGGGGATGAAACGTCAAAACTATGAGCCCCGTTTGGGTAAACTGGTATATCAACTTCCCAGTGACATAAATTTGGCATACAATCTTCGTTTGATGCACACAATACCTCGTTCGAAATATCTATTCAAGGAATAAAATTTTGGTCCCAATTTTCCCAAAAAAAATCATTTAATGCCTCAAAACGCCTCCGGAAGTTCAGGACCCGAAAAACTCCAAAAATAGTAAGTTGTGCTACAATTAAGGAAACTAAAAAAATGAAAGAAACGACAGTGGGGGTCCTAGTGGAATATGCAGGTGGCCACCAATATCCACCTAAATCAAATTCCTCATTTAGATTTCAATTTAACTTTATGTTATGTTTTAGAAAGCAACAAAATTTTCAAGATATATTTATAAAATTTTAAATTGATACATTAACTATTTTAATAATAATTTCATATTTTATATAAAAAAATATAAAAATAATTCTTGTTGTCATTCTCTTCAAAATATATATATATAACCCATACTTACCATAAAAAAAAATCAATAATTCATTTTAAAATTACATTATGACATCAAAAAATAAATAATGTTAAAAGAATATTCATATAATTCATTTTATAATAAAATCATGATATTGAAATATTTTATCAGCTACATGACATTGTTCATGGGCTATAACATGCATGATCAATCTAATTTAGTTACAACCAACGTTTCTCCTCCCGAGTTTTTTCGTCCTCCCTCACCTCTAACACACCACTCATTTTACCTAGATATGTGTGATAAGTTTGTTATACCAAAAAACTCTCTAAATCCTTTAGAAATTTTATCTGGCTTGTCATGGTTTCAATTAGGTACAGGATGGTATGATTCTACCATCAAAGGATGAAAATCTTGGATCTATTATCCATGGTCTGTTCAATTGTAAATATTTTATAAGTCAAGAGGAATATGTTACAACTTTGAATGATCATAGGTGTTTTTTATTGATGTAGTCACAACTTCCATAACTACCTTTGTTGGTCAAACCATCCCAATGTATGTATGACCTAATCCTTTACATTTGGCTAAATAAATTTCCTTGTCAACTAATCAAATAAGAACCTCTAACAAGAGTTCATTTTGAAAATTGCACCAGAAACAAATTCTTTAGTAAATTGAAAAACCTTAGGAAAATATATATATTTACAAAGAACATTGAATAGTTCCAAAAATTAAACCTTAGAATGAAGGAATTTTGAAAATTCACTAGCAAAATACACTATTAACTTATGACTTATCGAGAGTTGAGATGTCACGTGGGTGGGGGAGCCTATGAGCCTTATCACATCAGGCTAAGAATGTCCCATGGAATTTAACATGAGTTGGTTGGAGAACACATCGTTCTTCCAACCACTCGTTATAGCAACTTGGGACCTAAAGCTACAAACCCAAGTGACACTGTAAAATGTTGCAATAATCTGGTGGATGTTGAGGATTAAATCTTTCGTATGCCACTATAACACAAAGGGTATACCTAATATATATATATATATATATATATGACTTAGCAAGAGTGTACCTACACTTTGACCCTTATCATAACGAGCCAAACATGTTCCTTGGAACTGAGCACAAGTAGTTGAGAAATAAATTGTGCTCCCAACCACTATGAAATATTTCTTTAAGTTAAGTGTAGGAAAACCAACTTTGTACTTGACAAAGGGTGTCATATCATTCTTCAATGCATAACCTTTCTTTATTATTATACCAACTTGTATGCATTCATCATGGTGGTGCATTTTTAATGTGCATGGAATTATTTTTATTCATATGCGTATTAGTTGATATTGGTGCGATGTCCTTGGAAGAGATAATGCTTGTGGCCATTTCACTTCGTTCTTATATATAGAGTGAGCTAATCACTCCAATTTGGAATTGGGTTACAACTTGATGACCATGACCTAGGACCAAGTAAGATTTTTTTGTTCCCTAAATAAACACGTATAAAATAAGACTCTTAATCAATGCCATAATGTCAAATCCAGGTCCACATTTTTAATATGTAGTTATTTCCATATACATGTATCACATGGAAGAAATTCCTTCTATATCAAGAGCCATATGTCCTCAGTAATGCCCCTAGCACTGAAAACGACTCAGTGCTTAAAGAGTAGAGAAGGATATGAAATTCAACTAATTTCATACATGATGTGGAAGTAAATCTTTCGTATATGCACAAATTTTGTATATGCACATATATTATATATCTTCACGTATCTTCCATATATGTGAAATTTTTGTGTATGCGCTACTTCCATATACACAACTTCTGTATATGCACATAAATGGAAGTTGCACATACATAGAAGATAGGTGCATATACAAAAGATGTGCATATATGTGTTAGGTGCCTATAATACTAGTGTATACCCTTATTGTTATTGTTAGTGTAGCCCCTTTATTTTTATTTTTGTGCCAATGTATTCCCCATATTGTTATTATTGTGCGCCATAGAAGCCCACTATTGTTATTGTTACATAGGCTTTGCTTATATTGTGACCCCTTAGACTCCTATATATAGAAAGTAGATTTTGTCATTTGAATCATCCAACAATTGTTCATTTATGTAATGTAAAGGATATTTCCCCCTCCAAGAGGCTGATTTCTAATCCATGACCTATATTTTCTTCTATTTTGTGAGATGGTTTCATAACATTTGGTATTAGAGCTTTGGATTCTAGGGTTTCGATTCTTCAAATAGACCATCTTCATATTTTTTCTTTAACTTTGTTTCTACGAGGCTTCAAAAGTTGAATTTTTACTGCGTGGAGCCAAAGTCGTGATGAACCTCGTGTAAAATTTTCAGACCTTGTTTCACAATATTTTTGAAGAAATGGTCTGTGGAATTTAGGGTTTTTGTAGGCTCCAAAATTTCATCTCAAATAGGCGACCGAGGGAAAATCATCTTAACTTTTGTTTCAGACATCGCATTGGAACTCTGTAAAAATTGGTTGAAAGTGCATGAACTTTAGTTTCTTTTGTATCGATTTTAGAGTCGAAGGTCGAAATAGTAACACGAGGCACACCTTACAAGTTTGATCTACTGAATCGGTCCATAATTAGTCCATTGTGGGAGATCGAGAATAAATTTTCCTTGAAGAATTGAAATTAGATCTGACCTATGGAATTGGAAATAAGACTCAGAGGGATACCGTAGGACCAAATTTTAGATCTTGGAGATTTGAAATTATAGAGTTACAACTGTTTCAAGATCGAGCTCCTAAAAGCAATAAAAAGGTGTGTATTTTTAAAAACAAAAATTGCATAACGTTTGTTTGAAAAATTAGTTTGAAGTGATTCCAAGTGAATATTGAAGCATAGATATTTGTATTGGGTTCTGAAATGCCTCCAAAAAATAATTCTACACCCATTAAGCCTTATAAATCTCTACTATTACACATGAAGAGGAATAATTTCATCATGATATATCAAAACTACGAGACCAAGTGCAACAAATGTTGCCCTCACAAAGAGTAACCAAAAATGAAATGGAAGCTAAGATGGATGCTTTGAAGAATGGTTTAAAATCGTACATGGAAGCCATAGAAGCATAAAATTAAAGGAAACATGGAAGATTTTAAGAATGGTTTAAAAAAAAAAATGGAAGATTTGAAGGAAGGTTTCACAAATTTGCTAAAAGAAATGCTTCCTAATGGTGAAAAGTATTATATGAAACTCATGATAAGAAAAAATAAATGTTAATCATGATTTCATACACTATAATGTTGTATTTAAGACCCACCATGTTCCAAAGATCAATATGAGGAAGTTTGATGGCAAGGATCCGGTAACATGGATACTACAAATGGAGTAATAATTTGAGCTCCATAATGTGCAAAACACACAAAAGATACGCATTGCAACTTTATATTTAGAAAAAAATCTATTTGTATGGTATCGATGGATTTTTTCTCGTAAACCACTTGTCACTTGGTCAATTTTTATGGAAATGATAGCACATTATGAGGATACAAAGAGAAACAACTTCTTTAGCCAATATATAAATCTCAAACAAAAGGGTTCAATGATGGAGCACATTGAGGACTTCCAAAAATTGAATATAAGGGTAAATAATATTCCAGAGGAACATTGGATTGATGTCTTCATAGGGACTTTAAAGGATAATATCCAACATGAGGTTTTCCTTTGGAAACTTGATACATTAGAGAAGGCATTCAGGTTGGCAAGAAAAATTGAGAGAAAAATTATGGGGACATGGAAATCTACCACTCAAAACTATACAGATGGAAGTGTTGCTACTCCAAGCCTTCCACAACCTACAAGGTTGAAACCACAAAAGTTATAAGAAAAAATAGAAAAATGGCTTTGTTACAGTTGTGATAGCATATACACTAAAGGTCATAAGTGTGCTGGGAATAAATTATTTTACATAGATTGTAAAGAGGAAGAAAAGGAACATGAAACTTCAATAGGAGAGGATATATACTAGGAACTGGCCTTAGAGAAAGAAGATTTGAATCCAAACATATCTTGTAATGCATTGGCATGAATTACCACTCTTCAAACTCTCAAGATAGAAGGACATATCAAGAAGAAAAAGGTAATAGTGTTGATTGATTCGGGTAGTAACCATAATTTTATTCATTGTAAGATAGCCAAGGAATTGAAATTCTTCCTATATCCAGCATCATATTGTCAAGTGATGGTTTCAAATTGAGGAACTATAAATTTCTCGGTAAAGTGCCATAATATCAAGTTAAGCATGGGGGAATATGTATTGAATAACCCAATTCTTTCCATTCCAATGGGTGGTGATGGTGTCGTACTAGGATTTCAATGGTTTCAATATTTGGGTTCGATAACTTTTAATTTTGAAGAAGTTTTCTTGAATTTTTTTTAGGAAGGAAAGGAAGTTGAATTAAGGTTTATTACAAGTAAATCAGGAAATATAATCAACTCTAATGGCATGGTAGATCTTTTAAATAAATAAAAACGAGGCGTAATTGTACAATTATGATCACTAGATTTTCAAATATCGAAATAATCTATTTATCGAGATCTCCAAAAAGTATTGGACAATAATTTCAAGGTATTTGAGACTCCCAAATGCCTCCCACCTATCCACGATCATGATCATGCTATTCATTTGATTCCAAGAAGTGTTCCTTGAAACATCAGGCCTTACATACATCCCTATGCCCAAAAGTGTGAAATTGAACATATGATTGTAGAAATGCTCATTAGGGGAAATTTTAGGTCTAAAATGGGCCTCCTAAGGAAATTATAAAATAGTAGTGGAAATAATAAAATAAGATATGATGACATCATCAAATTTTAGAGGGAAAAACAAAAAAACTACTTTTTCAACTTATCTCCCAAAGTTTTTAGTCAAATTTTGAGTGGGGGTATTCATTGGATGCATAATTTAATTCCTCGTTGAAGGAGTACCCATGTTGCATAGTTTCTATGGGCATTTCTACACGAAAATGAGAAATATATGTAAAACGTGATTGTAATCACGTTTTTTATGTATTTCTCATTTTTTGTGTAGCAGGGTCCATCAAAATTATGCAACATGGGTACTCCTTGGATGAGGAATTAAATTTTGCATCCAATGAGTACTCCCACTCGAAATTTGAGTAAAATATTTGGGAGATAGGTTGAAAATACAAGTTGAAAAAGTAGTTTTATTATTTTATTATTTTATTATTTTTTAATAATTTTACCCTTTTACTTAAAAAATGGTGAATCATCCCCCATGGTTGACATAATCATCTTATATCCTATTGGTTCTTATAAAGTTTATTTTTGTTGTACATTTTTCTTAGGAGGCCCATTTTAGACCTCAAAATTCCCCTAATGAGAGGTCGGTATAATTCAACCTAGTCAAATTTATTTCTCTGCTCCAATAGTATTGGTCCACAAGAAGGATGAATCATGGCATATGTGAACAGATTATAGGGAGATAAACAAGCTCACTATTAAATATAAATTTCCCACTCCTATCATTGATTAATTATTGGAGGAATTACATGGAGCAATTTAATTCACCAAGTTGGATCTCCATTTAGGATATCATCAAATTAGAATGAAGACTGAAGACATCCCAAAAACAAAATTTAGAACTCATGAGGGTCATTATGAATTTTTGTTCATGCCTTTTGGACTTACTAATGCACTTTCTACATTTCAAGGGTTGATGAATTCCATTTTGAAACCCTTCCTTAGAATTTTTTTTTAGTATTTTTGATGATATACTAATCTACAGAAAGTCTTGGAACGATCATGTTCAACATGTTGACAGAGTGCTAAAAATATTGGAGGAAATAAAATTATATGCAAAAACCTCCAAATGTTTCTTTGGAGTAAAGGAGGTGGAATATCTCAGTCATATTGTATCTCATGAGCGTGTTAAGGTAGACCCTAGCAAAATTAAATCCATTAACTAGTGGAAAATCCCCACAACCTTAAAGCATCTATGAGGATTTCTCAGATTAACAACGTATTATCGCAAGTTTGTTAATAATTATTGGAAAATAGCAGCACCTCTAACAACATTACTGAATAAAGATGCATTTTCTTAGACTCCAGATGAAACTAAGGTTTTTAAACATCTTAAAGAGGCAATGTGCCAAGCATTGGTCTTAGCTACGCCAAACTTCATAGAAACCTTTATTGTGGAATGTGATGCCTCAAGAAATGGAATTGGTGCTATTTTGATGTAAGAAGGAAGACCCATTTCTTTTGAAATCCACCCAATCAGAGGAAAGTATTTAAAAAAACCTATTTATGAGAAGGAAATGTTGGCAATACTACATGTACTAAATAAATGACGACCTTACCTAATGGGAAGACACTTCAAGGAAAAAATAGATCATGATAGTCTTAAATTCTTTTTGGAACAAACATTATCTTTAGCAGAGTAGAAAAAACGGGTCACAAAGATGTTGGGTTATGACTTTGAAATCATCTACAAAAAAGGGAAGTTAAATTTGTTTGCAGATGCACTCTCAAGAAACGATGAGGATGTGTAATCATAGCTTTGTGTCATTTCTATTATCCAACTAGATTGGATAACTGAAGCAAGGGAGTAATGGAAAATGACGAAGAAGTGTGGACACTCATTCAAAATTTGTAGCAAGATATGAGTACATCTGATACATTTAGCTAGAAAAATGATTCATTATGGTACAAAGCTCGCTTAAATATTTTTAATAATTCGCAACTAAAAAAAAATATTATTTTGGAATTGCACACCTCTCCCTTAGGAGGACACTCAAGATTTTAAAAACTTACCATAGAGTCAAGAAATATATGTTTTTGTGATGGGCTTAAATATGATATTCAAAAGTTTGTGGCAGAATATTTGGTATGCCAACAAAATAAAGTTGAGACAATTAACAGCTCCGGTCTGCTACAACCTTTATCCATAACAAGTCAACATTGGGAGGAGGTTTCAATGGATTTTATCACAGGTTTACCCAAGTTCGAAGGAAAGAGAGTCATCATGGTGGTAGTTGATAGACTTACCAAGTATGCACACTTTTGTGCATTATCTCATCCATTCAAATCCAGTACAGTTGCTATTGCATTTATGGAAACAATTCGAAATCTACATGGAAACCCAAAGATTATTGTAAGTGATAGAAATCCCATTTTCACTGGAAATTTTTGGATGGAATTATTTTCTTGTTTGGGTACTCAAATAGTTCTCCAAATTTTAAAGGATAGCCTCACTTTGGTGCAGAATCAAATGAAACAACAAGCATATCAACATCACAACGAAAGAAGTTTTTATTTAGGGGACTAGGTATTTTTACGGCTACAACCATACAAACAAATTTCCTTTGAGAAATATAAGAAGGATAATAAATTATCACCAAAGTAATATGGTCCTTACAAGGTGGTGAAAATTATTGGTACTATGCCATACATATTGGAGATTTCTGCATCTTCCCGAGTGCACCCAATTTTCCATGTTTCATGCTTAAATAAGGTTAAAGGTGACAAGCTCCCAGTTCAAACAATATTGCCATAACTTTAGGGAGGAAGGAAAAATCATATTGGAACCTTAGGCAGTCACAGAAACAAGAACTCGACAGGTATGAAATTGATCAATTTCAAAGTATCTAATCAAGTGGAAGAACTTACTTGCTAAATATTCCACATGGGAGGATGAGAATTTTATACAGAAGCATCCAAAACTACTCAAGTTATTGATGAAAACACTTTTTTGAAGGAGAGGAGCATGTTAGGTCCCTATAATACTAGTGTAGCCCCTTATTTTTATTGTTAGTGTAGCCCCCTTATTGTTATTGTTATGTCCATGTAGTCCCCATATTTTTATTATTGTGCCCCATAGAATCCCACTATTGCTATTGTTATGTAGGATCTGATTATATTGTGACACCTTAGACTCCTATATATAGAAAGTAGGTTTTTTCATTTGAATCATCCAAGAATTGTTCATTTATGTAATGTAAAGGAGGTTTTCCCCTCTAAGAGGTTTATTTCTAAGTCGTGATCTATCTTATCTTCTAATTTGTGAGCTGGTTTCATAACAATATGGAAGATATGCAATATAGAAGATGCACATATATAAAATTTGGGTGACTTTTGTATATTCACATATTTCGTATATGAACATATCTTATGTATATGCATAATTTATATATATAGACATATCTTCTATATATGCACAACTTTCGTATATGTGAAACTTCTATATATGCACAAATTTTGTATACACACATATCTTCATTATATGTACAACTTCTATATATGTGCATATCTTATGTATACATTCAACTTACATATATGCACATATCCTTTGTATATACACATACTTATGCACAACTTCAAACTCCATATATATACAACTTATGTATATGCACATATCTTTTGTATGTGAGAAAATTTCGTATATACACATATATGAAAGTTGTGCACATACAAAATATACGCGCATATATGAAAGTTGCACATATATGGAAGATATGCGATACATAAGTTGCACATATATAGAAATTGTGCAACTTCTGTATATATACATCTTTCGTATATGCACATATTTTGTATATGTGCATATATGGAAGTTTTGAATATCTAGTAGATGTGCATATATGGAAGATATGTGCATATTCATAAGTTATGCATATATGGAAGATATGTGCATATATGAAAGTTACACATATACGAAAGTTGTGCATATACAAAATATGTATGCATATATGGAGGTTTTTGTATATGCATATTAAGAAAGTTGTGCATATATGGAAGATATGTGCATATACAGAAGTTGCACATATATAGAAGATATGTGCATATACATAAGTTGCACATATACAAAAAATTTTCATATACTGAAGATATGTTGTTTATGGAATTTTTGCAGAAATTTAGCCTCTATATTAGCGCAACTTCCATATATGTGCATTTTTGTATATGCGCATATCTTTCATATATGCGAAAATGGATATGTGCATATATGGAAGCTGTGCATATATGGAAATTGTGCATATATGAAGGTTTCACATTTATAGCGGTTGAAGTTTCACATAAATTATGTATATGCACATCTTCCATATATGAGTAGAAGTATATGTGCATCTACCATATATGCACAACTTCCATATATGTACATATATGGAAAATACACATACAAAAAATGTGTAGAACTTGAACCTCCATATATACGTAGCTTCTATATATGGAATTTTTTCATATATGAAATATATGCAATATAGAAAATGTGCATATATATAAATTATGAACTTTTGTATATTTGTATGTCTTCCATATATGTACAACTTCTGTATATGTGCATATATTTCGTATATGTGTATATTTGGAAGTTTTTCATATACAATAGATGCGTATATATGTAAGTTATGTATATACGAAAATTGTGCATATACATAAATTTTGCATATCTAGAGACTTTTGTATATACATATTACACATGTTGCGCATAAGAATATGTATACGCGACTTCTATTATATGCATATATGGAAGTTTCACATATACGATGTTGTATAATGGGTAGTTATGTTAGTATTGGAATTTATGTCAACAAGAGTGAATGGTGATCCATTGATATTTGCAGGCTTCTAGTAGAGAATCATCATAGTAGCAAGCTTATTGAGAAGCCATAAAATGATGACTATGGTGGATAGGCACCTAGAAGTCCACGCATAAGCAGAAGACTCAAGAAAAAAGTGTGGAAGAGTGTTTAGAGCCACCTCAGAGGCATAAAATGTGCTCCAAGCCTATATCAGACCCTATCCATTGGAAATTTCTCTGGAAGAGCTTTCCAACAATATGTGGAAGTTCAAAAAAGGGCTCCTGGATCAAAATATACGGTCTGCTGATGTCCAAGGATTTGGAGGCTTGAGAAGGATTAATTTTTTGAGTAGGAGGCATATCAGGTATCGGAGTATCAAATAAAACCAACATATCAGGACCTTGGAGCAGATCATATCAGAATATCAGGGGTCTGAGTACACCTAGACCCGATATCGGAGCATCGAAGTAGGCTATATCGAAGGTTGGTGAATATCATAACATCAGAGCATGTCATATTGGGATATCATAAGATGGAGGTATCAAAATATCAAACGTCTAGGATATTAGAATATCAGAAGTGCTTAACAAAAGTGTTACGATATCAAGTTAGCCAGATAGTGTTAAAATCATTGATGAATTCTGAAGAGAAATTAACAAAGGAACCTATTGTAGACCAAAGGTATGGTAGGTTCTCCTATCTCTCCTTTGAAATGACACATGGCAGCATGAGATTGGTTCTGAGAAGCCGTAGTTGAGTCTAACGACAACATGATGTGGAAGTACAACATGAAATATGGAAGGCATATTCAATGTTATTGGCTGGTCTAGTTGGAGAAATATGGGTGACACATGTCTCCACTAAGGTGTTTCCACATGGTGGTAAATGACGTCATATTGAAGGTCGCCATATCAAATGATGAAAACATTGTAGCTTCTGTGAAAATGGTTTTAAAAATATTACGATAAAAGGAACTTCTAACATCTATTTGGTACCTGGTCGTGAGAGGTCGAAGAACCAAGGGTGCATAGCAGTTAACAAAGGGAGCCAAGGATATCAGGGAATACAATGTCATATCTTATGATATTATGTGTCTCTGAAGGTGTAGTACAAGGAATTGAATAAGAACAGATGGGTCAGAAGCTGAAGTTTGAATGTATTATATCGAAGTTGGTATTTACAGAAGAGAAGCCCTACAACAATGTACTAAGGACACTGGCTCATTTAATATAACATTCACATCCTGTGAATGCCTTTGTGAATTAAAGAAAAGAGGGAAACAAAGCTTCAATTCTCGTATATGTTTGAGCTCTGATGGAAAATAAACAGGCATGGGAAGTACCAATAACGTGACCATACATACAGTGAATTAAAGGCTCAGCATGGTAGTGTATACAATGAGTATGCAATTATTTCACAAGCCTATTCATGTGATTTAGGTCTATGGAATAAATCGAAGGGAAAACACAAATTCAGCAGAGTAAGTCATGCTAAGATGCATTTGAGTGATGTTTTATACTGGTGGCAGAAAGAGGACTATGAATTATGCAACGGTGGAATAAAACCAATGAAAGAAATTGCGCAAAGTGAGAGAAAAAGTGTATTGTTGAATTTTTTGAGTCGTGAGTGTCATGGGAGCGTTGTCGTAGTGTTGGGTGAGAAAACATTTTGAGTTGTGGAGAATCAATGAAGGATGTCTTGCGAGGTAACTCAGTGGTGATAAGGAGAACATAGCCTAATCTGTGGAAGAAACAGAGGATGCGTTGCGACACAACAAAGGTTTGATCACATGTTATGTTGAGCAGAGTACAGAAGGTGCGGCTGTGCAAGACTGGAGGAGTTATTTTTTCAGGAGAGGACCGAGAGAAGAATGAAATTCTGTGACACAACAGGTTGGTATTTATATTATGGGTAAATGCCTCTATTTTTAGTTTGAAAATTGTATTAAATAGTAGAACAATGACAACAGCATGTGGTGGTCTGCAATCAAAGAGGTTGGTTCCTCCAGTGAGTGGGTGCTCACAAAACAACTGGTGTAATTAAGTGGGTGATTAATTTAAATCTTAAAAAAACAACAAATTGGTGGTTTTTACCCTTTCGGTTTCCACATGAAAAATACATGTGTCAATATTTGTTTGTGTCTGTGCTCATCTTGAGAAATTTTGTTGAACATCTAAATGCTCATGTTTTAGTGCTTATTTATTTATGAATGAATGATCTCATTATAAATAATAGATGTTAGAGGGATGAAGTAAGAATATATTCACATTAGAGAAATTTTGAGGTATAAAATGGGCCTCCTAAGAAAAATGTACAACCAAAATAAAATTGATAAGAACCAATAGGATTCAAGATGATGATGTCAACCGTGGAGGATGATTCACCATTTTTGGGGTAAAAAAGTAAAAATATTAAAAAATAATAAAATAATAAAACTTCTTGTTCAAATTGTATTTTCAACTTATCTCCCTAATTGTTTACTCAAAGTTTGATCGAGATTACTCTTTTGATGCTAAATTTAATTCCTAATCCAAGTATTACCCATGCTGCATACTTTTGATGGACCCTACTATACGAAAAATGAGAAATACATGAAAAAAAAATGATTGCAATCACTTTTTTGGTGTAGAAAGGTCCATTGAAAATATGAAAAAATGGGTACTCCTTAGATGAGGAATCAAATTCTTCATCCAACAAGTGCTCCCACTAAAAATTTGAGTAAAACCATAAGGATATAAGTTGAAAATATGAGTTGAAAAAGTAGTTTTTTTTTTCTCTAAAATTTGATGATTTAATCTAATCTTATTTTATAATTTCCACTATTATTTTATAATTTCCTTATAAGTTCCATTTTAGACCTCACAATTCCCCTAATGAAAGGAAATTTGAATTAATGATACAATTACTGATTCACCCCCCCCTCTCAGCAATTCCTTATTCCAACAATTCGTATTAGAGCTCAACAATTCCTTATTACAACAATTCGTAACAGAGCCAAGTTCCTTCAGAAATAGTCTAACCACTAGAAGGTATATCTATAAGGAATTATGTCAAGGAAAGAGAACCAAGATTCTTATTCAAGAAAAGTACTAGTCTTTGATGGGAAAAAATTTTCCTTCTCAAAAGTAAGGATGGAAACATACCTAATGTCACTTGGTGTAGATGTGTGAACTTCAGTACTGGTAGACTATAATGTACCTAATGTTCCTCCCACTCATGCAGGTAATAAATTATATGGAAACACTGCTAAAGCCAAGAATGATATTATTTTTTGTCTTAGTAAATCATAACTTGTAAAAGTCATGCATTGTAAATATGTTAAGGAGGTGTGGGTAAAGCTTACCCAGAGTTATGAAGGGGATGAAAAGGTCAAGAAGGCCAAACTGAAAACATTCAGAATGAGGCTTGAGAGCCTAAGAATGGGTGAAGATGAGAGTATTGAAGAATACTTCCTCAGGGCCAATGAAATAACCAATATGATCAGAGGGCTAGGTGAATAAATCAAGGAAGAAATGGTTGTACAAAAAATCTTAAGATCCCTTCCCATGATATTTCATGTCAAAGTCTCGGCCATCAAAGAAATGGCTAATTTGAAATATCTCGATATGGACCAGTTTCATGGTACTCTCACTTCCTATGAGATGAGAGTTGGAAAGGAGATGTTGGAACCAAAGGAAGTGATGTTTAAAGTGTCCAAAAAGGGCAAGGAGCTAAAAAACATCAAGAGTGATCCAACTATGAATATGATCAAGAGTTGGCGCAGTTGGCTAGGAAAATGAAGCGTGGCTTAAGTAAATATAAAGGGAAGCTTCCCTTTAGTTGCTTTGATTGTGGTAGAGTGGGACATTTTTTGTCCAAATTCCCCTATAAATAAAGTACTGAAAATGATGATGATCAGAAACAGGGGAACAATTTTGAGAATCAAGAAAAGAAAATGTTCTACAAGAAAACAAGGTTTCTACTCTAAAGAAGATAGCTCAACACCAGAGTGAGATAGCAATAACTCTTCGGAGGATTATTCAAATAAGTATCTGCTTATGGCCCTTGGAATAGACTCCAAGAAACAAAGTATTGTTTACTCTAAAGAGGAACAAGAAGAAGAAGGAGTAGTTTACCTTGAAAGTGAACTCATCAGTTCCCTTGATGAGTTAAAGAAAAAAAGGAAGAAGAATAATATATTAAAGGAACAACTTCAACTTCTTGAAGAAGGAATGTACAACTCAGATAATGAGGAGTTTTCTTACCAAAAATAAAAACTTAAAGAAGCTATTAAGAGCAAGAACGACTTGGTTCTTCTTCTATAAAAAACCAAGGAGCATGCGAGAAATCAGAAGAAGAGAACAAGAAGTTGAGACAAGAGTTTCTCAAGGTAAGAAAGGAAACAATCTCAAGAACATGCAGGGACGAGTTTCTGTCCTTAAAAGTCAAAATAGAAAAAGCAAATCGAAAGGAAGAAGTACTTCAAGATTTAATCCTTGAATGGGAAGAGAACTCTCAACGTCTCAAGGTAGAGATTGTCTCTCTAAGAATGGATCTACAGGGAAGGAATATAGAGAAAGGTCTAAATGAGAAGTTTGTTGAAGGCACAAGAAAACTAGATCTGATTCTAAATAGCCAAAGGCCCTCAAGAATCAAAATAGGTCTAGGATACTCAAAAGAACAAGACTATTCCATGAGGAAAATGAATTTAAGGTCTGTAGGATTCGAAAAATCATAGAGTTATGAAAAGAGGCATCGAGAGAAATTAAATGAAAAATAAAAAGAAAAAGGACAAAGAGGAGATCATCAATGGAGAATGAATCGATGAACCAGGCATCAAAGGTAATCTCATGCACAAAAACGTACAGATTTCAACAATATGCATGCCTATTTATTTTATGATAATTGTTATAAGTGTCATATATTTGGACACAAATTTGTTGATTGTAGAATGATACAATTTGAAAGAGATGGAAATCCTAGATATAATAAATATCAAAATTTTAAATATCCAAACTCTTATCTCTGAAATTAGAATGTCTTCTCTCCATTTCTAAGTGAATTAGAATGCTTCAAATGTAATAATTTTGGGAACAAATATAGTGAGTGAGATGCAGGTTTGAATACCTTTCTAAGTCCCAAAATGTCAAATAGTCAGCTATCCAAAAGGATAGGGGGGTTGGAAATGAAAAAATGAAAATAGCATGCAGTGTGGATTCACCTTATTAGCTCATAATCAAGAAAACAAATGGTATGTGGATAGTGATTTTTCCAAACATATGACTAGGAAAAAAGCAATTTTTTGTCACTAAAGGAAAAGGACAAAGGAAACAATGTCACCTTTGGAAGCAATGCTCCAAAAATAATCAAGGGTAAAGTTGTAGTTAGTCTTGATCGAAAGACAAAAGCACAAAATTTTCTATATGTAGAAGGTATCAAACACAATCTACTTAGTGTTAGCCAAATGTGTCATAATGGCTATGACATGACCTTTCAATCGAAAGACTATGAGATTTATAACATGAAGAACGAAAAATTGGTGGGAAGGGCAATCAAAACCCACAATAATGTATATGTGTTTGACAATTCCAGGGTCAACTGGTATTTAAGCAAACCAAGTGAAGCACGCTTGTGGCACAAGAGGCTAGGGCATATGAATTTTCATATTTTGGGAAAAGTCAGCAATATGGGAGCCGTGAAAGGACTACCAAGACCGTCAAAGCCCAGTAACTCAATATGTAAGTCATGTCAGTTTGGAAAACAAATTAGGACTCATTTCAAGACAAAATACGTTTCCTAGTCTAGAACTTTGCATCTCAATCACATATAAATTTGTGGCTCAACTAGAGAAAAGACCTTACAAGGGGAAATTTACTTCATGTTTCTCTTTGATGATTTCACTAGGGCCACTTGGACTGTGCTTCTAAAATAAAATCAAAAGAATTCAAGCATTTCAAGAATTTTAAGGCTCAAGTAGAAAATGAGAAAGACTTAAAGATAAAATTATTAAGATCAGACATAGGAGGAGATTACACCTCAGGAGAGTTTGAGGAATTATATGAAGAGCATGGAATCAAAAGGTAGCACTACGTGGCGAGAAATCCACAACAAAATGGAGTGGTGGAAAGGAAGAAAAAGGTCGTTCAGGAAATGGACAAAGTAATATCGGATGAAGTAGACATATCACACACCTTCTGAGGAGAAGCATCACATGCGACAATATATATGTCCAATAGAACTCAAATCATGCCTTATAGTAATAAAAATCCCTACGAAATGTGGAAACAAAAAGTTGCATCAGTTAAAAATCTTAAGGTGTTTGGAAGCAAGTGCTTCAAAAGAAATGATAAGAATCTTGGAAATCTTGATTCTTGTGCTGGTGAGAGACTATTACTTGGGTACTCTATTCAGAGAAAAGGATTTAAATGTTACAATAAGTGGAAAAAGAAGATTAAGGATTGCATTGCTGTAATAGTGGATGAGATGGGTCCATAAACTAAATTCTCTCGAGTAGAGATAAAATCTGAGGATGAAGCAAATTCAGTGATGGAGGGTTTAGACCAAGAAGAAACAGGATCTGATTGTGAAAACGATAAGTCAAACACAACCTCAAAGTCAAAGACGCCCTCCAGGTATTTACAAAAAGAGCATCTTTAAATTCAAATATTGGGAGACCAAATACATGGCGTTCAAACCCAGAGGAAAATTTTTGGTAGTTCAATATGCGCAAATTCTCCTCTGCTATCAAAGATTGAACCCAAGAATCTCAATCAAGCTTGTGATGACAAATTATGGGTGAAAGAAATGAATGAAGAACTTGATCAATTTGAAAAGAATGATACTTGGGAGTTGGTTCCAAGATCTAGAGAGAAAAATATCATTAGAACCAAATGGGTTTTCAAAAACAAAATTAATGAACACGGTCAAGTAATCAACGACAAGACTCATTTAGTTTGCAAAGGATATGCCCAAATAGAGGGAATAGGTTTTGAGGAGACCTTTTCACCAATCATGGTAGCCTAGAAAAAATCATAATTTTCTATCCTTACTAGTCACAAGAACATAAAAGTATATCAATAGATGTAAAGTATGCATTTCTCAATGGACATCTAGAGGAGGAAGTTTACATTGAGAAGCCAGAAGGTTTTATGTACACCACAGAGAAAGGGTTTTTGTGCAAACTGAAAAAGGATCTACATGGACTCAAACAAGCTCCCAGAGCTTTGTACGAGACGTTGGATAAATACCTTCAACAACAAGGTTTTAGAAATGGAAACGTGGATAGTAATCTGTTACGTCCCTATATTACTAGTGTAGTCCCTTATTATTGTTGGTTTAGCCCTTTTATTGTTATTTTTGTACCCCTGTAACCCCCATATTGTTATTATTGTTCCCATACATTATTATCGTTAGGTCGGTTAGGATTATATTGTGACCCCGTGGACTCCTATATACATAAGGAGGTTTTTTCATTTGTATCATCCAAGAATTGTTCATTTATGTAATGTAAAGGAGGTTTCCCCCTCAAAGTGGCATATTTATAAGGTGTTGATCTCTCTTTCCTTTTATTTTTCGAGTTGGCTTCATAACATTTGGTATCAGAGCTTTGGATTCTAGCGTTTCGTTGCTCCAAACAGGTCAACATGGAATTTTCGCTATAAACTTTTTGCTACAAAGGTTCAAAAGCTTAAATTTTTATCACACGAAGCCGAAATCCTAAGGAAATTTTTGTAAAATTTTCAGATCTTGGTTCGCAATAGTTTCTGAGATATGATCTGTGGAAGTTAGGGTTTTTTCAGGTTCCCGAATTTCATCTCAAAGAGTTGACCGTGGGAAAATCATCATAAATCTCTCTCGAAGCATCGGATTGAAATTTTTTAAAACGTGGCC
The DNA here is from genome assembly GCA_034641835.2 of Pinus albicaulis. NCBI lineage: Eukaryota > Viridiplantae > Streptophyta > Pinopsida > Pinales > Pinaceae > Pinus > Pinus albicaulis. Next base: position 147,366,342 of record CM076575.1, read on the forward strand.
ACAAGTGCATGGACTTTAGTTTCCTGTGTATCAATTTCAGAGCTGAAGGAGGTAATAGTGACACGTGGCACGCCATACAAGTTCACTCTACTGAACCAATCCATACTTAGGTCATTGTGGGAGATTGGACATAACTTTGCCTTGAAGCATCCAAATCAGGTTAGAATTGTGGAATTCAAAAGACGATTTAGAGGGATACTGTAGGACCACATTTCAGATATTGAAGATCCAAAATCACAGAGATAATTCAGTTTCAATATCAAGCTCCTCAAAAGCAATAAAATGGTGTGTATTTTTTTTTCAAATTGCATAAATCTTGTTTGAAAAATCAGTTTGAAGTGATTACAAGGGCATATTGAAGCATAGATATCAGTATTGGGTTCTAAAATTACCCCTAAAAATAATTCAACACCCATTAAGCCCTCAGAATAATCTACTATGACTCATGAAGATGAAGAAGTGCAACACGAGATATCAAAATTACAAGAGCAAGTGCACCAACTTTCACTCTCGCAAAGAGCAACAAAAAATGAAATGGAAGTGTTGAAGAAAGGTGTGGAAGCTAAGATGGATGGTTTGAAGAAGGGCATGGAAGCTAGGATGGATGGTTTGAAGAATGGAATGGAAGACATGGAAGCTAAGATCAAAAAAAAATTTAAAGACAACATGGAAGACATGAAGAATGATCTAAAATCAGACATGGAAGGCTTGAAGGAAGGTTTGACAAAGTTGATACAAGGAATGATTCCTAATGGTGAAAATATAGTAGAGGAAACTCATGATGAGAAAAAATAAATTTTAATCATGATTTCATAACCTCCAATGTTGGATGGAATACCCACCATATTCCAAAGATTGATATGAGGAAGTTTGATGGCAAGGATCCCGTAACATGGATACTATAGATGGAGAAATATTTTGATCTCAGTAATGTGAAAAACACACAAAAGGTACGCATTGAAACTTTATATTTAGAACAAAATACATTTTTATGGTATCGATGGCTTTCCTCCCATAAAACTATTATCACTTGGTCAATTTTTACGAAGGAAATGATAGCACATTATGAGGATACAAAGAGAAACACCTTCTTTAGCCAATTGATAAATCTTAAATAAAAGGGTTCAGTGGTGGAGCACATTGAGGTCTTCCAAAAGTTGAATATAAGGGTAATTGATATTCCAGAGGAACACAGGATTGATGTCTTCATCGAGACTTTAAAGGATAACATCCAACATGAGGTTCACCTTTGGGAATTGGAGAAGGAATTCAGGTTGGAAAGAAAAATTGAATGAAAAATTATGGCGACAAGGGAGCCTACCACTCACATCTATATATATGGAATTGTTGCTACTCCTAGACTTCCACAACCTACAAGGTTGACACGACAAAAATTGGAAGAAAAAAGAGAAAAATAGCTTTTCTACAGTTGTGATAGTAAATACACTAAAGGTCATAAGTGTGCTGACATAGATTGTGAAGAGGAAGAAAATGAACAATAAATTTCAAAAGAAGAGGATATACACCAAGAACCAACCCTAGGGAAAGAGGAAATGAGCCCAACCATATCGTGTAATGCATTGGCAGGAATTACCACTCCTCAAACTTTCAAGATAGAAGGACATATAAAGAAGAAAAAGGTAATAGTGTTGATTGATTCGAGTAATACCCATAATTTTATTCATTGTAAATTAGCCAAGGAATTTAATTGATTCCTATACCTAGCACTAGAATGTCAAGTGATGGTTGCAAAATGAGGAACTATAAATTTCTATGGAAAATGGCATAATATCAAGCTAACCATGGGGGAATGTGTATTGAATAGTCCAATTATTTCCATTCCAATGGGAGGTATTGATGTTGTACTAGGAGTACAATGGTTACAATATTTGGGGATGGTAGCTTTTAACTTTCAAGAACTTTTCTTGAATTTTTTTCAGAAGGAAAGCAAGTCGAATTACGAGGTATCGCAGGGAAGCCAGGAAATATAATAAGCTCTAATGGCATGAAAAATCTTCTGAAGAAATAAAAACGAGGCATAATCTCACAATTATGCTCACTAGAAGTTCCAAAATCAAAATCATATATTTCTCTAGATCTCCAAAACGTCTTGGACAATCATTCCAAGGTGTTTGAAACTCCCAAAGGACTCCCACCTATTTGTGATCATGATCATTCTATTTATTTGATTCTGATAATTTTTCCTCCGAACATCAAGCCTTACAGATATCCTTATGTCCAAAAGAGCGAAATTGAACATATGATTGCAGAAATGTTGGAGGCTAGCATAATTTAACCTAGTCAAAGTTATTTCTCTACTCCAATAGTATTGGTGAACAAGAAGGATGGATCATGGCACATGTGTCCGGATTATAGGGAGCTCAATATGCTCACTATTAAATATAAATTTCCCATTCCTGTGATTGATGAGTTATTGGATGAATTACATGGAGAAATTTATTTTACCAAGTTGGATCTTCGTTCAAGATATCATCAAATTAGAATGAAGACTAAAGATATTCCGAAAACAAAATTTCGAACTCATGAGGGTCATTCTGAATTTTTGGTCATGCCTTTTGGCCTTACCAATGCACCTTATGCATTTCAAGGGTTGATGAATTCCATTTTCAAACCTTTCCTTAGAAAATTTGTATTAGTACTTTTTGATGATATACTAATCTACAATAGGTTTTGGAAGGACCATGTTTAACATGTTGACAGGGTGCTCAAACTACTGGAGGAGAAACAATTATATGCAAAAACCTCCAAATGTTTCCTTGGAGTACAAGAGGTGTAATATATGGGTCATATTGTATCTGACAAGGGTGTTAAGGTAGACCCTAAAAAAATTAAAGCCATTAAGGAATGGAAAGTCCCCACAACCATAAAGAAGTTGCGAGGATTTCTCAGGTTAATATGGTATTATCGCAAGTTTCTTAAGAATTATGGGAGAATAGTAGCACCTCTAACAACATTATTGAAGAAAGATTCATTTTCATGGACTCCTCGAGAAACTAAGGCCTTTGAACATCTTAAAGACGCAATGTGCCTAGCACCAGTCTTAGCTATGCCAGACTTCACAAAAACATTTATTGTTGAATGTGATGCCTTAGGAAATGGAATTGGTGTTGTTTTAATGTAAGAAGGAAGACCCATTGCTTTTGAAATTTGTCCAATCAAAGGAAAGTATTTACAAAAAGCTATATATGATAATGACATGTTAGCAATACTACATGCACTAAAGAAATGGCGACCTTACCTAATGGGAAGACACTTCAAGGTAAAAACTGATCATGATAGTCTTAAACACTTTTTGGAAAAAATATTATCTTTAGAAGAGAAGCAAAAATGGGTCACAAAGATGTTGGGTTATGACTTTGAAATCATCTACAAAAAAGGGAAGCTAAATGTTGTTGCAGATGCAATCTCAAGAAAGGATGAAGAGGTGGAAGCATTTATCTATGCCATTTCTATTATCCAACCAGATTGGATAACTAAAGCAAGGGATGAATGGAAGAAGGACGAAGAAGTGTGAATGCTCATTCAAACTTTTCAACAAGATCCTAGTACATATGATACATTTACTTGGAAAAATGATTCCTTATGGTACAAAAATCACTTATATCTTTGTAAGAATTACCAACTAAAAGAAAATATTCTTTTGGAATTGCACACTTCTCCTTTAGGAGGACACTCAATATTTTTAAAAACTTACCACGAGGTGAAGAAAGAATTTTTTTGGCATGGCCTTAAATTTGATAATCAAAAGTTTATGGAAGAATGTTTGGTCTTCCAGAAAAATAAAGTTGAGACAATTAATACCCTGAGTCTTTTACAACCTTTATCCATTCCAAGTAAACGTTGGGAGGATATGTCAATGTATTTTATCATAAGTTTACCTAAGTCCGAAGGAAAGAGTGTCATCATGGTGGTAGTTGATAAACTTACCAAGTATGAACAATTTTATGCATTATCTCATCCATTTAAAGCAAGTACAGTTGCTACTTCATTTATTGAAAAAATTCAAAAGCTACATGGAAACCTAAAGATTATTGTAAGTGACAGAGATCCCATTTTTACTGGAAATTTTTTGACATAGTTATTTTCTTGTTTGGGTACTCAACTAGCTCATAGCTCATTTTATAATCCTCAATCCGATGGTCAAACTAAGATAGTGAACAAATGTTTTGAAGGATATCTTCGTTGTTTTGTATCTGATAAACAAACGCAATGGGTCAAGTGGTTACCTGTAACTGAATGGTGGTATAACACTTCCTTCCATACTACAACAAAAATGACCCCATTTATGGCACTTTATGGGTATCATCCATCATCCATCACATCATTTTTAAGAGAAAATTATAAGGTTTAAGTAGTGGAAGATCACATCGAGCATCAACAACAAGTTCTCCAACTCTTAAATGATAACCTAAATTTGGTGCAAAATCGAATGAAACAATAGGCAGATTAGCATCATAGTGACAGAAGTTTTGATGTAGGAGACTAGGTATTTTTACAACTACAACCATACAAACAAATGTCCCTCAAGCAAGATAAGAAGGATAATAAATTATCGCCAAAGTACTATGGTCCTTACAAGGTGTTGAAAAATATTGGTACTATGACATACAAATTGGAGCTTCCTACTTCTTTGTGAGTGCATCCACTTTTCCATGTTTCCTGCTTAAAGAAGGTTATAGGCGAAAAAATTCTAGTTCAAAAAATATTGCCCAAACTTGATGAGGAAGGAAAAATCATATTGGAGCCTGAAGTAGTCATGGAAACAAGAACTTGACAGCTACTAAATCGATCAATTTCATAGTATCTCATCAAGTGGCAGAACTTACCCGTTGAATATTCTACATGGGAGGATGAGAATTTTATACATAAGCATCCAGAGCTACTTAAGCGTTGAGGACAAAAAAATTTTGAAGGAGAGGGAAATGTTAGGTCCCTATATTACTAGTGTAGTCCCTTATTTTTGTTAGTTTAGCCCCCTTATTGTTATTTTTGTACCCCTATAACCCCCATATTGTTATTATTATGCCCTTACATTATTTTTTTTAGTTCAGCTAGGATTATATTGTGACCCTGTGGACTTCTATATATAGAAGGAGGTTTTTTCATCTGTATCATCCAAGAATTGTTCATTTATATATTGTAAAGGAGGTTTCCCCCTCGAAGTGGCTTATTTCTAAGGCGTTGATATCTCTTTTCTTCTATTTTTGGAGCTGGTTTCATAACATAATTTGTACATAAAGGATGAATATGACCATACACTAATTTTAGTGGTGTATGTGGATGAAATAATATTTGGCAGTGACGTAGAACAACTAGGGAATAAATTTCCAGAATTTACAAACATAGTTTGAATTTTCCATGATTGGAGAGTTGTATTTCTTCCTCGGACTAAAAATCTCTCAATATTAGAATGAGTGTTTATCTCGCAATCCAAATACCTCCGAGAAGCTCTGAAAATTTTTGGGTTGGAATGTTGCAAACCAGTAAGCACACCCATGGCTACAACTTGAAAATTGTCCAAAGAAGATGAGATAACTCTAGTAAATAAAATAGAATATAGATCCATGATAAGAATCCTACTGTATCTTACAGCATCAAGGCCAAATATTATGTAGGTCGTGGGGCTTGTGGCCATATTTAAGGCTTTCCCTCATGAAAGTCATGTTTTTTATGTCAAGAGTATCTTTAAATATTTTTTAGGGACAACAAAATATGGGTTGTGGTAGGCTAAAAGAAAATAATTTAAGTTGAAATATTACACTGATGTTGACTTTGATGGAAGTATTGATGACAGAAAAAACACTTCAGGTGAAACCTTCTTCTTGGGGAGATGCTTAGTGTCATGGGTCAATAAGAAACAAGCCTCCATCTCTTTATTGAATGTTTAAGAAAAGTATATTGTTGTTGCCACCAACTGCATGAAAATTTTATGGATGAAGCATACTTTGAAGGGTATGAAGGTTGAGTTGACTGATCCTATTCCAATCATGTGCGATAATACAAGTGCCATTAGTATCTCTAAAAATCCAGTCATGCATTCAAAGACAAATCATATCCCGATTAAGTTTAATTTTTTAAGGGAACAAGTTGTAAACAATGTTGTGAGACTCGAGTATGTGGCCACTAAAGAAATATTGGAAGACATGTCTACCAAGGCACTGGCAAGAGAACCATTTGAATATCTCAGTTAGGAAATAGGAATTGTGACTCCTCCCTCCAAATGACTTCATTTTGGTAAGGGTTGGAAGCTACTCAGCATGTGGGACTCATAGGAGAACACACTTCAATGGTTCAAGGGGAGTATTCAAGAAGCACTCTTGGCCATTGATGAAAAAGGGGGAGAAGAGTTAAAGAGTTAATCGGAGAAGACAATTCCTAACTTGAGGGGGAGCTTATGGTTTTTCCATCAATCCCAAAGGGGGATATTTTTGGAAAATGGGTGGTTGTATTAGTGTTGGCATTGATGTGAAAAAGAGTTAATTGCAATCCATTGATATCAGAAACTTTATGGTAGAGAATCATCATAGTAGAAGGCTTATTGAGAACCCATAAAATGATGACTATGGTGGATAGGCTCCTACCAATCCAAGCACAAGTAGAAGAGTTAAGAAGAAAAGTGTGACAGAGTGTTCTGAGTCACCTCAAAGGTAGAAAATGTGCTCGAATCCTACATCGGACCCTATCCATTGGAAATTTCTCTGGAAGAGCTTTCCAACAATATGCGAAAGTTCAAAAAGGGCTCCTAGATCAAAATATATGGTGTGCTGATGTCCAGGGATTTGGAGACTTGAGAAAGATGAATTATTGGAGCGGGAAGCATATCTAGTATCAGAGTATCGGAGCAGACCGACATATCAGGACCTTAAAGCAAGTCATATCAGAATATCAGGGGTTTGAGTACATCTGGACCTAATATCAGAGCATCAAAGCAGGCTATATTGGAGGTCGATGAATATTGGGACATCGAAGCATTTCATATCAGGATATCGAAAGCTGGAGGTATTGAAATATCAGATGTCCAGGATATCGGAATATTAGAAGTGTTTAAAAAAAGTGTTACGATATCTAGTCAGCCTGATAGTGCTAAAAGTGTCGATGAACTTTGAAGAGAAATTAACAAAGGATTGTTCTATAAAACCAAGGTCTGGAGTGTCCTCCTCTCTCTCCTCTAATAGGACACATGGAAACATGATATTGTTTCCGATAATCTACAGTGGCATCTAACGAAAACATGGTGTGGCAGTACAACATGACACATGGGAGGAATGTCCAATGTTATTGGGTTGTCTAGTCAGCCAAATCTGAGTAACGTGTGTTTCCACATGGTAGTAAACGATGCCATATCAAAGGTCAGCATATATGAGGATGAAATAATTGTAACTTCTGTGAAAATAGTTTTTGGAGTGTTACAATAAAAGGATATTCTGACATATGTTTGGTACATGGTCGTGAGAGGTCGAAGAACCAAGGGCATAAAGAAGCTAACAAGTGAGACAAGGATATCTCGAAATACAATGTTGTATGTTACGATATTGTGTGTATGTACAAATCATTTTATAAGAAAGAATGGGATGGAAACTAAAGTTTGAATGCATTATCTCAGAGTTATTCATTGTAGAAGAGAATCCCTTCAAAAATGCACCAAGGACACTGGCTCATTTAATATAAAATTCTCGCCCCATGCACGCCTTTGTGAATTAAAGAAAACATGGGAGCAGAGTTGTCATTCTCGTATATTTTTAAGCTTTGATGAAAAATAAACATGCATGGGAAGTCTCAGTAATGTGACCAGACCGACTGTGAATTAAAGGCTCAACATGGAAGTATACATAATGAGTTTGAAATTATTTCAGAAGCCTATTCTTGTGAATTAATTCTATTCCAAAACTTGATGGGTAGATGCAAAGTCAGCAGAGGAAGTCATGATAAGATTCATTTGAGTGATTTTTTGTACTAGCGGAATAAAGAGGATTCTAGAGTATGCACTAGTGGAACAAAACTAATGAAATCCTCTGTGCAAAGTGAGAGCAAAAGTGTATTATTGAATTTGCTGAGTGGTGAGTGTCGTTCGAGCGCTATGGTAGTGTTGGGTGAGGGAGCACAAATTATGAGTTGTGGAGAAGCAATGAAGGGTGTGTATCGAGGCAACAGAGTGGTAATCGGGAGCACATAGCCTGAGTTGTGGGAGAAGCAATAGAGGATGTGTTGCGAGTGTTAGCCTCCTATATCAATAGGTTTCATCTTTCATGATTGTCTTGATGGAAGTGTGGAATATGTTCAAACCTTCTTACTTGAGCAAAGGTGTTCCATATTCTGAAAAAACCAAAAAATCAAAAAATTTAAAAAATGTAAAGAGGGTATACCCTAAAAGAAAAATCAAAGGGTGGGTATACCCTAAAAGAAAAATCAAAGGGTAAAAAGAATAAAAATGGTCAAAAAAGAGAAAGAAATGAACCCCAAGCAAAAATAGACCAAGGAAAGTGTGCAAGTCTAAATGCCACTACTTTTTCATCTATTGTAATAAAATAATTGTGTGCAGCTTGTGAAACTTTTGCCACAATTCATGAATAAGTCAAACTGTTTAAACTTGGCTTAGTCATATTTCAATTTCCTGTTTTAGATTAGAGAATAAATATCTAGCCAAACAGTTTAATCTTGGCAGATAAGTAGCTAGGTAGAGTGAATAAAAGGTGCTCAACAGTTTAATCTGAGCCCTTGGATGTAATAAGGGTAGAAATAGATAGATTCATTATGTAAAAAGAAAAAGATTGAAAGGGGTTTGCAAGTCTAAATGCACCCTAATAAAGAAGACAAAATGGTAGTACTAAGTAGATAGGGTAGGTAGATGGTGCTACAAAAGTGTTATCTGATGAATGGTGCTGCTACATGTTGGTTAATCATTTACTTTCATCACAAGTACTAAAGCAGGAAATACACTGGAAAATCACAGCAAGCAAAGTCAAATTCATTAACCTCCCCATATCCGTTTCTAATAGTTTACATAAAGGATTGAAACAGACTCGTTAATAATACTCCCTCGTTTTCAAATGTTGTTATTCTTCTATGTTTTCTTCTGGATTAGTTATAAGCATGAATTCTTAATTGCTCATGTTTTGCTGATTCAATATTGTTGATTACTGTAACAAAGCATCCTTCATTGCTCTTTGCTTGTAATCATTTCCCTTCTTCCTCTTGAATATGGTGAAAGATTCTTAGTTGCCTTTCATTCCTTCAAGACCATCCATCCACTTTAAATTTTAAGGATTGCTCTCCGTCTAGCTATCTTGCCCTGTAATACCATCTTGTGTCTAGAATAGAAATCCAGTAAAGCCATCCTTTGACTCCATAGCCCAATGGACTGAAAGCTCTCAACCTTGCCCTTAGTTTGTGGATTCCACCATTTTCCCAAAACAAACTTTGAATCTATAACTAGCCTAAAACCTTCCAAGAACAAAGATAAATCACAAAGAGAGAGCCCTCTCTGGATGCAGATTGGCTAGATTCTGCATCTAAAAGGTTGGTTTGTGGTTACCTCGGGTATACTTTCCTCTTACACAACTTCTAGGAAAACCTGAGTGATAACATAGTGGCGACCATACTGGGGACCTGAAATCATTTTATTGACACTATTGTTTGATTTATAATCTACAGACAGAGTCTGAAAATCAGCCAGGAAGCCTTTGAAATTGCTTTTGCTATGCAATTGCAAAAGTAAATAAATGCTGTTTCAGTCTATCTTTGATTTAGCTTATAAATTGAATCTTAGTTTCAAATTTTTCAATCAGAATCCCTAGTTTAAACAGATCTTTGAGGAAATCTTAATCACATATCAGTATTTCTTAAAGAATTTGTAGAAGTTGTATTTATTTTTCAAGTAAAACCCAAAATTCAAAACACATATTCTAAGAAAACTGGCTTCAGAAAGGATTCGACATACTAGGTCAAACCCTGACCCAAATCCACCACCAATTTTTGAAAATCCAAATCTGATCCCTAGGATTCTTAGAAGACAAGGAAGTCAAGAGAGTTCTGAAAGAGGAAGTCAGGAAAGTACAAGTAGTTCTAGACCACTCTCTAGATCTGCATCTTGTCCTGTGAAAATTATTTATATTGACGACGTTCCTTTTGACGCGAGATTTGAAACATCTTTGTTTGTAAATTTTTCTGAGACTGAATTATCTAGGTTGATTCCAGATCCTTGGTTCATTGAAGAATTGCAATATAGATTTGTTTCGCATCAACTTGACAGAGAATTTCATAACTCCATTCAATCTGAGCAAGCCTTTGAAGAAAGCTCAAACATTTCTGTAATAACTGAAGCATCTCCGAACTCAGCCACTTTTCAAACACCTGTCAGACCTCCATCTCCACTTGTTAGACCTCCATCTCCTCCTACTAGACCGGCTACTCTTGTTACTCCACTTTATCTTCCAATGGCCAATCGATATGCCCCTTTAATATTACCAGCCAACCCTCCAGCTTTACCACCAGACTACCAAAGTAAGATCACACCTTTTGACGGATCAGGCACCTACACAGCTCAACAACACACCAAAAGGATGACAGATTACTTGGAGTTTTATGAGATTGATACTGATGATATCCGTATGAGAATTTTTGTACAAAGTCTTACTGGAGAAGTTAGAACTTGGTTTAGGGCTCTCACCCCGAACAGCATTGCTGACCTAGAAGCTTTGTATAGGGCATTTTTGAACAGATGGGAGAAAAAGAAAGATCCTCTCCAGATCTTATCAAAATTTGAAAAATTAAGAAGAAGACCAAATGAAACCGTACCAGATTACATCATTAGATTTAATGAATCATATCATGCAGTTCCTCTGAATCTAAGACCCCCACCTAATAACGTGTTGGTCAAATTCCCAGACGGTTTTGACTCTGAAATATCTTATTCTCTTAGGGAAAGAGCTCCACAAACACTAGAGGAAATGCAGAGCATAGTGGTGAGCGTAGAAGCAAATCTGATAGAAAAACGAGCCAGAGATAGGGCAGAGAGAAGAATGCCTATGAAGGAAGAACCTTCAGCTTTTGAAAAGAAGCTGGATGTAATCATTAAAGGTATGGAAAGATTAGGTGACAGAGTGGAAACCATTGAAAGAAAGTCTGCTACTGATAACCAGAATGTTGCAAGAAACCCAAACTTTAGGAGGAATCTGAACCAAAATATTGGAAAGAATATCCCTGATCAAAACATTAGACCACCTTTCCAAGAAAACTTTGTTGAAGGTTTGACCTCAGAAGGACCTACAGAAGATGTAGAAATAAACAATGTCAATGAGGACAAAGATGAATCAGAAATCTTCCTATCTCAGGATGATCAAGAGAATCATATCCTTGAAACATTCCACACTCATTCAGGTGAGACTTTTGATTTCAAAGAAGGCTATGACACAGCAATCTACGAGGTTCATAAGCAGTACAACTTGAGAAGTAGACCGATAGATGTACCAGAGAAAAATAAACAGAAAACCACAAAACAAAATGTCAAAGGAAAACAAAACATTCCCCCTGTACAAAATACTTCCCCTGTACAAAATATTCCCCAAATACAAATTTTGCCTAGGATAACTCCTAGTTTTTCAAATCCAATAATTGAAGATGTCTCTGACAACCAACTAATTGACAAACAGCAATCTAATACATCTCCTCAAGTAGGAACTGTAGAAGAAACAGTGGAAGTTAGTCCTGAAACATCTTCAAAGAAAAACTTCATTCATGAAAAAGAGAAAAACATTGAAGATCCAATAAACCGAGAAAATCCAACTGTGCAAAACGTTAAAGCTCAAACAGAAAAACCCTTTAATCTAGAAGCTGAAATAGGCAAACTCAAGATAGCTGTTCCTTTATCAGAATTGGCTAAACATGATGTCTATAGGAATCAGATTTCCAAGTCTTTAAACATTAACATTACTGGATTTGATGATTCAGTAAATATTCTCGATGATCAACCCAAACTTCTTTTTGGCCCTGAGGTTAATGGCAAACCAGAAAGTGGGGGAACTCCTCCATTTTATGTAAGCCTGAATGTTCATGACAAGATACTCCATAATGCAATGCTTGATTCGGGAGCATCTCACAATTTGATGCCAAAAGCAGTAATGGAAAGATTGAATCTAGATATTACTAGACCATACAAAGATTTGTTTTCATTTGATTCCAGTCAGGTAAAATGTTTAGGTTTAATTAAAGATCTGTGTGTCACTTTGGTCCAATACCCTGCTAAGTCTGTTTTAATGGACATAGTAGTCGCTGATATTCCACCCAAATATGGTATGTTATTATCTAGGTCTTGGGGTGCTAAACTTGGAGGATCTATTCAATTAGATATGTCTTATGCAACTATTTCAGTATTTGGTCAGCCTAAAAGATTATATAGAGAAACTTTGATGAAGTACTTAGTGAGTAGCCATGAGAAGCCTGAAAACTTCCCTGTTTATTCTGTACATTCCGACATGGATTCTTTTATTTTATACAATGCTGAGTCAGATCTTCCTACTGAAATAGGAGCTCCTGAAAAGGAAATCATAAACAAAACCACTGTCAAAATGGAAGAAATATCTGAAAACAAAGAAACACCAGATGACCAAGAAAAACCTGAAACAACTAAACAACTAGCTCTTGTCAGAAAATCTATTAAAACAATTGAAGAAGATTACGAACATGAAATTCTATGGCATTTAGAGTTTGATGGCTCAGTAAACAGACTAGGTGCAGGAGCTGGAATTTGGTTACACAATGTAGAGAACGATCATGCAGAGGGTCATGCTTATAGGTTAAATTTCAAATGCACTAACAACATGGCAGAGTATGAAGCTCTTTTATTGGGGCTTAAACATGTCAAGAAGTTAGGAGGCATTAGGGTATCAATCATAGGCGACTCTGAACTAATCATCCAACAGATTAAAGGAGAATGTGCAACAAAGGACATGAGACTGAAACAATACCGAGAGACAGTTGTAGAGATTCTCAACACATTTCTACAAGCCCAACTTGCCAAGATTCCCAGAAAACAAAACTTGCATGCTCACAGTTTAGCAATGTTTGCTAGTACATGTAAGTTGCCTTTTGATCCTAATCATCAGTTTTCAGCTGAGATAAGACACAGGCCTGCAATACCCGACAATGTTTTGAATTGGCAAGTATTTGTGAATAACCATCAAACCAATAGTTTTTTGACACTTCAGAATGAGTTTTCTAACTGTAATATAGATGAAGACATGACTGCTGATAAATTTGATCAAGAAAAAGAACAAAAAATGGAAATTTCAAGAGAAAATGCAATTCATATGCTGCATCCAACCACATTCACTGAAAAAGACATGCAAAATTTGAAACAAATGGAATTTGATGAGGTCGTAGATGAAACAGAAATCATCAATTTAAAAGATAATCAATTACCCAAAGGATTAACACCTTTGGAAGATCTATTTGACTCAAATGATATTCCATTCAGACCTAAAATGGAACCTATTAAAGCCGATATGGAGGAATGCAACTTAGGAACACCAGAACATCCAAAAATTGTTAAGTTGTCTAAATCTCTTCCAAAAGATCAGAAGGTAAAATATGTTGAACTATTAAAAGAATTCCAGGATGTCTTTGCCTGGAGTTATGAAGACCTCAAATCTTATGACACATCCATCATTCAACATACTATACCTTTGAAACCAGACCAGAAACCTTTTAAACAAAAGCTTAGGAGAATTAATCCTGTTTTATTACCCTCAATTGAAAAAGAAATCAAAAGAATGTTTGAAGCAGGGATTATAGCTCCTATCAGATTTTCAGAATGGGTCTCTAACCTGGTACCAACAAGAAAAAATACAGGAGAAATCAGACCGTGTGTTGATTTAAGGAATTTGAATAAAGTTTCTTTAAAAGACAACTATCCTCTGCCGAAAATGGACCACATTCTGCAAAGGGTAGTGGGATCTTCGAGAATATCACTACTGGATGGATTTTCAGGGTACAACCAGATTCTGGTTCATCCTGATGATCAGGATAAAACAGCATTTACCACACCATGGGGTACGTTTAAATATGTCAAAATGCCATTTGGACTCAAGAATGCAGGAGCTACCTTTCAAAGAGCGATGGACATTGCTTTTGATAAAGAGATACATGATTTTCTGGTTATTTACTTAGATGATTTGACCGTTTTCTCTAAAACAGATCAAGAACATTTAGGTCACCTAAGGCAAGTATTTATAAAGTGCAGAAAAAATGGAATTTCTTTAAACCCTAAAAAGTCATTGTTTGGTTTGGAAGAAGGAAAGCTTTTAGGACATATCATTTCTAAAGATGGCATTAGGATTGATCCTGAAAGAATTCAAGCAATTTTGCACATACCCCACCCCAGAAACATAAAAGAATTGCAAGCATTTATAGGAAAAATCAACTTCTTGAGAAGATTTATTTCTAGTCTAGCAGAGTTACTTAGATTACTAACTAACATGTTGAGGAAAGATTCAAACATTGACTGGACTGTAGAAGCCAAGCAATCATTCGAGGAAATTAAGATGGCTTTAACAAGGACCCCAGTTTTGACCAGTCCTAAATTTGATAGAGACTTTATTATTTTTTCATTTGCTTCTGAACATACTGTTGCAGCTGTTTTACTTCAAAAAGATGACCAAGGGTGTGAAAAGCCAATAGCATTTTTTAGTAAAGCACCGAGGGATGCACCTCTAAAGTACAATATTATGGAAAAACAGGCTTTTGCATTGGTAAAAGCAATCAAAGATTTTAGAGTTTACATATTATATTCTCATGTGATAGCACATGTGCCCAATGCAGTAGTTAAAGATATTTTGACTCAAGATGGCATTGAAGGTAAACGAGGTAAGTGGATAGCTACCATTTTGGAATATGATATTGAAATCAAGCCAACCAAACTGATAAAAGGCCAAGGCTTAGCACAACTTATGATAGAAACCAATTGCCAAGCCTTAGATATCAATGAACTGGATAACGAGCAGGAGATGGCGACTCCCCAGATCAGTCAAGCTTTCTTAGATTCACCCTGGTATACTGATATAATTCATGTTCTATTAAACCTGCAAGCTCCTCCAGGGTTGTCCAGAACTAAGCAAAGATTTTTAAAGATGACATCTTCGAAATATTGTATTTTAGATAGCACCTTATTTTGGAAGAATCACGAAGGAATTTTATTGAATTGTCTCTTAAAAGATGAAGCCGATAAAGTGCTTAATGAATTTCATGCAGGGGATTGTGGAGGACATCTTTACTGGAAATCTACTGCAGACAAAATCTTAAGGGCTGGTTTTTACTGGCCAACATTATTTTCTGATGTAAAGAAATTTGTAACAAGCTGTCACAAATGTCAGATATTTGAGGGTAAAAGAAAGTTGTTACCCCTGCCTTTAAAACCCGTTTCCACAGAGAGACCCTTTCAACAATGGGGTTTAGATTTTATTGGAGAGATTCACCCCCCTTCTTCAGGACAACATAGATGGATTTTAACTGCTACAGACTATTTCACCAAATGGATTGAAGCCATCCCATGTAGACAATCCAATGATTCTGTAATCATAGGGTTTCTTGAAACCAACATACTTTCAAGATTTGGATGTCCAGAAAAGATTATAACAGACAACGCTGCTGCATTTAAATCAAAGAAAATGATAAATTTCTGCCATAAATATCATATTACTTTAGGCCATTCAACAGCCTATTACCCCCAAGGTAATGGACTAGCAGAATCCTCCAATAAGAGTTCGATCAATATCATTAAGAAATTGTTGGAGGAGAATAAAAAGAACTGGCATAAGAAACTGACCTATGCATTATGGGCAGACAGACTTACAACCAAGAAATCCATTGGGACTAGTCCTTATGAATTAGTTTATGGTTTGGAGGCAAGATTCCCATCATCATTAGGAATCCCTGTGATGAAATTACTTCAAGAGGCTCAAGTGGAGCCAAATGACATGCAAAGAAGAATTAATCAGACAATCCACCTACAACAAACCAGAGAAGAGGTATACCAAAGATCACAAGTCTTACAGGAAAAGCTAAAGAAAATGTTTGATAAAAGGACTAAAGCAGAGGATTTTCAATTAGGAGACAAGGTTCTAAGATGGGATTCTAGAAGAGAAGAAAAAGGGAAACATGGGAAGTTTGATTTCTTGTGGAAAGGGCCTTATATCATCCATGCCTTGCAGGGAAACAATACTTATTTTTTGAAGGACTTGGACAATTCAGAAGTTGAAGAAGGACCAGTCAATGGTCGAACGCTTAAGCATTATTTTGATCCAATTTACTAGAATGTTTAGACATTCCTAACTTGTACATAATATATTGTTTGCTTGTTATATTTTTGTTACTGCAGTTTGGATTGGATGGTGACTTCTTGGAATTGAAGCCCGAAGTGAAGGCCCTAAGTTCCAAAAAAAAAGTTTTACTATCATATGTAAATAAAGCTACCAGAAGAAGGAAAATTCCTTATTTTCAGTTTGAAGACATTCTGAGGCATCTGATCTACTGTTCTTGACTTTCCACAAGGAAAAGCCATCCCCAAGTGGAGCCAGTGTTAGCCTCCTATATCAATAGGTTTCATCTTTCATGACTGTCTTGATGGAAGTGTGGAATATGTTCAAACCTTCTTACTTGAGCAAAGGTGTTCCATATTCTTGAAAAACCAAAAAATCAAAAAATTTAAAAAATGTAAAGAGGGTATACCCTAAAAGAAAAATCAAAGGGTAAAAAGAATAAAAATGGTCAAAAAAGAGAAAGAAATGAACCCCAAGCAAAAATAGACCAAGGAAAGTGTGCAAGTCTAAATGCCACTACTTTTTCATTTATTGTAATAAAATAATTGTGTGCAGCTTGTGAAACTTTTGCCACAATTCATGAATAAGTCAAACTGTTTAAACTTGGCTTAGTCATATTTCAATTTCATGTTTTAGATTAGAGAATAAATATCTAGCCAAACAGTTTAATCTTGGCAGATAAGTAGCTAGGTAGAGTGAATAAGAGGTGCTCAACAATTTAATCTGAGCCCTTGGATGTAATAAGGGTAGAAATAGATAGATTCATCATGTAAAAAGAAAAGATTGAAAAGGGTTTGCAAGTCTAAATGCACCCTAATAAAGAAGACAAAATGGTAGTGCTAAGTAGATAGGGTAGGTAGATGGTGCTACAAAAGTGTTATCTGATGAATGGTGCTGCTACATGTTGGTTAATCATTTACTTTCATCACAAGTACTAAAGCAGGAAATACACTGGAAAATCACAGCAAGCAAAGTCAAATTCATTAACCTCCCTCATCATATCCGTTTCTGAATAGTTTACATAAAGGATTGAAACAGAATTTGCTTAATTGTACTCTGTTTTCAAATGTGATTATTCTCGATGTTTTCTTCTGGATTAGTTATAAGCATGAATTCTTAATTGCTCATGTTTTGCTGATTTCAACATTGTTGATTACTGTAACAAAGAATCCTTCATTGCTCTTTGCTTGTAATCATTTCTATTCTTCTTTTTGAATATGGTGAAAGATTCTTAGTTGCCTTTCATCCCTTCAAGACCATCCATCCACTTTAAATTTTAAGGATTGTTCTCTGTCTAGCTATCTTGCCCTGTAATACCATCTTGTGTTCAAAAAAGAAATCCAGTAAAGCCATCCATAGACTCCATAGCCCAATGGACTGAAAGCCCTCAACCTTGCCCTTAGTTTGTGGATTCCACCAATTTCCCAAAACAAACTTTGAATCTATAACTAGCCTAAAATCATTCAAAAACAAAGATAAATCATAAAGAGAGAGCCCTCTCTGGATGCAGATTGGCTAGATTCTGCATCTAAAAGGTTGGTTTGTGGTTACCTCGGGTACACTTTCCTCTTACACAACTTCTAGGAAAACCTGAGTGATAACAGCGAGAAAGCAGAGTGTTGATCACATGTTATGTTTAGCAGAGTATAGAAGGTGTGGTTGTGCAATACTGGAGGATTCATTGTTTCAGCAGAGGACCAAGAATGAAATTCCGCGACACAACGGGTTGGTATTTATCTTAACTGCAAATGCCTCTTTTTCAGTTTGAAAATTGTATGAAATAGTAGAACAGTGGAAACATCAGGTGGTGATCTGCATTCAAAGAGTTTGGTGCATCTTGGCAAGTTGGTTCTTTCTATTCTAAAGGGGGCGGTGCCTCTTGGAAAGTTGGTGAATGCTATCCTAAGGGGATCGATGCCTCTAGTGAGTGGTTTCTCATAAACATACTGATGTAATTAAGTGGGTGCTTATTTTACATCTTAAAACAACAAAAAATTGGTGGTTTTTACCCTTTGGGTTTCCACATGAAAAATACTTATGTCAGTGTGTGTGTGTGTGTGTGTGTTGACCTTGAGAACTGTTTCTGAACATATGAATGCTCATGTTGTAATTATTATTTATTTATGAATGAATTCTCTCATAAATATTAAATGGTAGAAAAATGAAGTTATAATATATTCAAAAGAAAATTTGAAGTAATCATACAATTATTGATTCAACTCCCCCTCTCTTAGTAAATCCTTATTCCAAAATACAAAAGATATGCACATATACAAAATATATGTGCATATAAAAAATTTGTGCATATATGGAATATATACGCATATATGAAAGTTGTACATATCATGTGCATATTCCATATATGCACAACTTATCTATATGTACATATATTGTATATGCACAACTTCCATAGATCTGCATATAGAAAAGTTGTGCACAACTTCAACCTCCATATATACATAGCCTTCATATTTGCACAACTTCTATATATGTGCATATCTTCTGTATATGCACATATATGAAAATTATGCATATACGATCATATATGTGCATATCTGAGAAGATGCATATATATAGAAGATCTGTGAATTTTTTATATGCACAGTTTCCGTATAAGTTTATTTTTTGTACATGTATAGAAGTCGTGTTTATACGAAAGTTACACATATATAGAATATATGTGCATATATAGAAGTTGTGTATATACAAAATATATGCACATACATAGAAGTTGTGTAAATATGAAAGATATGCACATATACGAATGTTATGAAAAACTTCAACTTTTTTACAGGCATAACTTCCATATATGTGCATTTTTTTCATGTATTTTTCATTTTTCATATACTAAGAAAGGTCCATCAAAAGTATGCAACATGGGTACTAATTGGATTAGGAATTAAATTTTGCATCCAACGAGTACTCCAGATTTAAATTTGAGTAAAATATTTTGGAGATGAGTTCAAAATACGAGTTGAAAAAATAGTTTTTTCTTTTTTTCCCTCTAAAATTTGACAATGTAATCTAATATTATTTTATTATTTATACTATTATTTTATAATTTTGTCCCATTTTAGACCTCAAAATTCCCGTAATGAAATAAAATTTGAAGTAATCATACAATCACTGATTCACCCCCTCCCCCCCGAACTCAGTAATTCTTTATTCCAACAATTGGTATTAGAGCCAAGTTTCTTAAGAAATTGTCTAACCACTGGAAGATAGATCTATAAGGAATTATGTCAAGGCAAAAGAACCAAGAGGCTTATTCAAGAAAAATACCAATCTTTTAAGGGAAAAACTTTTCCTTCTCGAAAGTAAGGATGGAAGCATACCTAATGTCACTTGGTGTAGATGTGTGGATCTCAGTACTGGTAGACTTTATTGTCCCTGATGTTTCCTCCCATTGGTGTAGGTGGTAAGAAATTATATTGAAACAATTCTAAGGCCAAGAATGTTATTTTATTTGGTCTTATTCAATCATAACTTGTAAAAGTAATGCATTTTAAATATACTAAGGATGTGTGGGTAAATATTACCCAGAGTTACGAAGGGGATGAAAAGGTCAAGCAAGACAAAATGAAAACTTTCAGAATGAGGTTCGAGAGCCTAAGAATGGGTGAAGATGAGAGTATTGCACAATACTTCCTCAGGGTCGATGAAGTAACCAATATGATTAGAGGACTAGGTGAATAAGTCCATGAGATTTAATGCCAAAGTCTCGGCCATTTAAGAAATGGCTAATTTGAAATATCTCAAAATTTATATGGTACTCTCACTGCCTATGAGATGATAGTTGGAAAGGAGAAGTTTGAACCAAAGGAATCAACGTTTAAAGTGTCCAAAAAGAGAAAGGAGCTCAAAAATAATCAAGAGTGCTCCAACTGCGAATCTGATCAGGAGTTGGTGCAGTTTTACCGGAAAATGAAGCGTGGATTAGGAAAATATGAAGGTAATATTCCCTTTAAATTCTTTTATTGAGGTAGAGTGGGACATTTTTCGCCCAAATTCTCCTATAAAGAAATTACTAAAAGGAAGATCATCGAAAACTGGGGAACAAATCTCATAATCAATAGAAGAAAAGGTTCTACAAGAAAAAGGGTTTCTATTCTAAAGAGGATAACTTGGCATCGTATCTAGATAGTGAGAACTCTTCGGAGGATGATTCAGATAAGTATTTTCTTACGGCCCTTGGAACAGAATCTAGGAAACATAGTAATTGACTCTGAAGAGGAAGAATAAGAAGGAGTAATTTACCTTGAAGGTGAACTCATCAATACCCTTGATGAGTTAAACAAATAAAGGAAGAAGAATAATTTTTTAAAGTAACAACTACAACATGCTAAAGAAAGAATGTACAACAAAGTTAATGAGGATTTTTCTTACAAAAAACTAAAAACTTGAAGAAGTTATTAAGAGCAAGAATGACCTGGTTCTTCTTCTAGAAGAAAAACAAGGATCATGTGAGAAATTGGAAGAAGAGAACAAGAATTTAAGATAGGATATGCTCAAGGTAAGATATGAAACAATCTCAAGAACATGCAAGGATGATTTTCTATCCTTAAAAGTTGAACTAGAAGAAGCAAAGCAAAGGGAAGAAGTACTTCAAGATTTAATCCATGAATGGGAAGAGAACTCTCAAAGTCTTGAGGCAAAGACTGTCTCTATAAGAATGGATCTAGAGGGAAGGAATATAGAGAAAGGTCTAAACAAGAAGTTCGTTGGAGGCACAAGAAAAATAGATCATATTCTAAACAACCAAAGGCCCTTAGGAATCAGAACAAGTCTAGGATACTCAGAAGAACAATATTCTTCCATGAGGAAGATGAACTTAAGGTCTGTAGGATTCAAACAATCATAAGGTTATGAAAAGAGGCATCGAGAGAAAGTCAATGAAAATAAAAAGGCAGAACGACAAAGAGGAGATCATCAATGGAGAATGAATTGATCAACTAGGCATCCAATGTACTCTCATGCACACACATGTAATATTTTCAACAATAGGCATTCCTATTTATTTTATGGTCATTGTTATAAGTGTCATATCTTTGGAAACAAAGTTGTTGATTTTAGAATGATCAACATTTTTATAAGTGTCATATCTTTGGAAACAAAGTTGTTGATTTTAGAATGATCAACTTTGAAAGAGATGAAAATCCTAGATATAATAAATATCAAAATTTTAAATCTCCAAACTCTTCTCTAGAAATAAAAATGTCTTCTCTCCCTTTCTAAGTGAAGTAGAGCACTTCAAATGTAATAATTTTTGGCACAAATCCAATGAGTAAATATGCAATTTTTAATACCTTTCTAAGTCACAAAATTTCAAATAGTCAGTTATCCAAAAGGATAAGGGGAGTTTGAAATGAAAAAATGAAAAGATCATGCAGTGTGGACTCGCCTTATCAGCTCGTAATCAATAAAACAAATGGTATGTGGATAGTGGTTGTTACAAAAATATGAGTGGGGAAAAAAAGTAATTTTGTCGCTAAAGGAAAAGGATAGAGGAAACAATGTCACCTTTGGAAACAATGCTCCAACAAGAATCAAGGGTAAAAGTGTAGTCAGTCTTGATCAAAAGACAAAAGCACAAAAGGTGCTACATAGAAGGTATCAAGCACAATATGCTTAGTGTTATCCAAATGTGTGATAATGTATATGATGTGATCTTTTGATCGAAATATTGTGAGATATATAACATGAAGAACGGAAAATTGGTGGGAAGGTTAATCAAAACCCACACTAATGTATATGTGTTTGAAGATTCCAGGTTCAACTGCTATTTAAGAAAAACAAGTGAAGCACGGTTGTGGCACAAGATGCTAGGGCATGTGAATTTTGACAGTTTGGTAAAATTCAACAAGATGGAAGCCGTGAAAGGACTACCAAGATTGTCAAAGCCTGATAACTCAATCTGTAAGTCATGTCAGTTTGGAAAACATACTAGGACTCATTTCAACACAAAATAGTTTTCCTTTTCCAGACCTCTGGAGCTCATTCACATAGAAATTTGTGGCCCAAATAGAGAAAAGACCTTAAAATGGGAAATTTACTTCATACTACTCATTGATGATTTCACTAGGGCCACTTGGATTTTTCTTCTAAAAAAAAAATAGGAACCATTCAAGCATTTCAAGAAGTTTAAAACTCATGTAGAAAATGAGAAAGAATTAAAGATAAAATGATTAAGATCAAACATAGGAGGAGAGTACACCTCAAGAGAGTTTGAGGAATTATGTGAAGAGCATGGAGTCAAAAGGCTGTACTCAGTGGCCATAACTCAACAACAAAATGGAGTGGTGGAAAGGAAGAACAAGGCGTTTCAAGAAATGGACAAAGAGATGTTGGATGAAGTAGTCATGTCGCACACCTTTTGGGTAGAAGTAGCATATGCAACAATATATTTGTCCAACATAACTTAACTCAAGCTATATGTCCAATAGAACTCAACTCGGGCCTAATAGTAATAAAACTCTCTATGAAATATGGAAGGGAATACTTGCATCAGTTAAAAATCTTAAGGTGTTTGGAAGCAAGTACTTCATCACAAGAAATTATAAGAATATTGAAATGTTTGATTCTCATGCTGATGAGGGAATATTACTTGGGTACTCTATTCGGAGTAAAGAATTTAAACGTTACAACAAGCAGACAAAGAAGATCGAGGATTTCATTGATGTAATAGTGGATTAGATGGGTGCATAACTTAAATCCTCTAGAGCAGAGATAATATATGAGGATGAATCAAATTTAGAGATGGGGGGTTCATACTAAGAAGAAACATGATCAGATTGTGAACACGATAATTCAAACACAACCTCAAGGCCAAAGACACCCTCCAGGTATGTAAAGAAAGAGAATCCTAAAATTAAAATATTGGGAGACGAAAGACATTGTGTTCAATCCCGGAGGAAACTTATTGGAAGTCCAATATGCACAAATTTGGCTCTATTATCAAAGATTGAACCTAAGAATCTCAATCAAGCTTGTGAGGAAAAATTATGGGTGAAAGCAATTAATGATGAACTTCACGAAATTGAAAAGAGTGATACTTGGGAGCTAGTTCCAAGACCTAGAGAGAAAAATGGCATTGGAACCAAATGGGTTTTCAAAAAAAAGATGAATGAACAAGGTCAAGTAATCAATAACAAGGCTCTTTTCGTTTGCAAAGGATATGCCCAGATAGAGGGAATATATTTCGAGGAGACCTTTGCACCAGTGGAAAGACTAGAAGAAATCAGAATTTTTATATCCTTTACTAGTACAAGAACATAAAAGTATATCAAATGGATGTAAAGTCTACATTTCTCAATGGAAATCTAGAGGAAGAAGCTTACATTGAGAAGCCAAAAGGTTTTATGCTCGCCATAGAGGAAGGGTTTAGTGCAAACTGAAAAATGCTCTATATGGACTCAAACAAACTCCCAGAGATTAGTACAAGAGGATGGATAAATAATTTCAGTAGCAAGGTTTTACAAATGGAATTGTGGATAGTAATGTGTGCATAAAGGTTGAAGGTGACCATCTACAGATTGTACTGGTGTATGTCGATGACATAATATTTGGCAGTGTTGTGGAACAACTAGGGCGCCAATTTGCAGAATGCATATAAACATAATTTGAAATGTCCATGATTGGAGAGTTGTCTATCTTCTTGGGACTGCAAATATCTCAATCTCAGAAAGGAGTGTTTATCTCCCAATCCAAATACCTACGAGAAACTATAAAAAATTTTGGGTTGAAATATTTCCAACCAGTAAGCGCACCCATGGTTACAGGTTACAAATTGTCCAAAGAAGATGAGACACCTCTAGTAAATCAGAGATAATACATATCCATAATAGGAAGCATGTTGTTTATTACATAATCAAAGACAAATATCATGCAAGGCATGGGACTTGTGGCCAAATTTCAGGTTTTCCCTCGTGAAATTCACATTGTTGTTGTCAAGAGGATCTTTAAATATTTTCTAGGGACATTAGAATATGAGCTATGGCATGCTAAAAGAAAAGAATTTAAGTTGAAATCCTACACTAATGTTGATTGGTTTGGAATTCTTGATGATATAAAAACCATTTCAGATGCAACCCTCTTCTTGGGGAGATGCTAAGTGTCATGGGTCAACAAGAAACAAGCCTCCACCTATTTATCAACCACTGAAGTAGAGTATATTGTTGCTGCCACCTGCTACACAAAAATTCTATTAATGAAGCATAATTTTAAGGGTGTGCAGGTAGAGTTGACTGGTCTTATTCCAATCATGTGTGATAATAAAATTTCCATTAGTATCTCTAAAAATACAGTCATGCATTCAAAGTCAAAGAACATCCCAATTAAGTTTCACTTTTTAAGGGAACAAGATGCAGCTAATGTTGTCAGACTCGACTAAGTGGCCATTAAAGAACAATTGACATATATTTACCAAGCCACTAGGAAGAGAACCATTTAAATATCTCAGGAAGCAAATAGGATTTGTGACTCCTTTCTCCAAATGAATTCATTTTTGTAATGATCCATATTTATGCAGGAATCCAACAGAATACACATATAGGCATAGATACAGAGATGCAAAAGAAATAATGCTTCATTTTATTATAATCAAATGATTGAAATAAAATAGCTAGGGTGTTGGTAGCGTATCTTTGAGAAGAGATGTGGCGGTTACAGGCCTCTGAACTATGTTACAGAACTGAAAGTTGTTTACAGACATAATGTAAATAAACAGCTAGGGAGTTGGTAGGCTTATCTCTGAGAAAATATGCAGCGACTGTAGGCCTCTGAACTATGTTACAAAAAAAATGACTAAAACATGCTTATAGAAATTATGGAAACAAATGAGCTAGGACACTGGTATTTTATCCCTAAGAAGAGATGTGTCATCTACCAACCCCTGAATGGTGTTACAATATAGACATGATGGAAACAAGTGAGCTAGAGCATTGGTAGTGTATCCCTGAGAAGAGATGTGTCGGCTACCAGCCCCTGAACTGTGTTACAATGAGTCTTGAAAGCCTATTTATTGTTGACAAGCAATGTAAAACCTGGAATGTCCAAAAACCTAACCCTAGGAGATGAAGCACCAAAATTGTGGGTGTTATTTGGGTGAATTGGTGTTTCAAATTCCTAGGACGTAACTTTGGCATCCGATCTCTATTTCATACGCTAAATAGCTCGTTAGAAATATCTATATGAGGACTACAACTTTTTAGTGAGCAACATCAGTCTATGACCCATATTGCTCTCGGTTTTCCCAAAAAACATCGTTTAGGGCCTAAAAACGGCTCTGGAAGTTCAGGACCCGAAAACTACTAAAAATAGTAAGTTGTGCTAAAACTTACAAACTGAAAGAACTGATGGCAGGGGTTCAAATGGAATTGGTGGGTGGCCACCAAATGCCACCTAGATCATTAAGTCCCAAAAACCTACTAAAAATAGTAAGTTGCTGGAAGTGAAGAACTGAAAGAGTTGGTGGTGCGAGTCCAAATGGAATAGGTGGGTGGCCACCGATATCCACCTAGATTGTGCAAGGGGTGGAAGATAATTAGCATATGGGGCTCATGGGAGAGAACACTACAATGTTTCAGGGGGAGTATTCAATAAGCATTCTCGGCCATTAATGAAAAAGGGGGAGAAGAGTTAAAGAGTTAATCGGAGAAGACCATGCCTAGCCTGAGGGGGAGCTTATGGTGTTGACATCAATGCCAAAGGGGCGGATTGTTGGAAAAGGGTGGTTGTATTAGTGTTGGCATTGATGTCAACAAGAGTCAATGGTGATCCATTAATATTTGCAGGCTTCTGGTAGAGAATCATCATAGTAGCAGGATTATTTAGAAGCCATAAAATGATGACTATGGTGGATAAGCATCCATTAGTCCAAGAACAAGAAGAAGAGTTAAGAATAAAAGTGTGCCATAGTGTTTGGAGTCACCTCAGAAGCATCAAATGTGCTCGAAGCCTACATCATACCCTATCCATTGGAAATTTCACTAGAAGAGCTTTCCAACGATATGCAAAAGTTCAAAAAAGGGCTCCTAGATCAAAAGATGTGGTCTTCTGATGTCCAGGGATTTAGATCCTTGAGAAATATGAATTATTGGAGCAGTAGGCATATAAGGTATCAAAGTATCGAAGCAGACCAACATATCGAGACTTCGGAGCAGGTCAAATCTAAATATCGGGGGTCTGAGTATGTCGGGACCCGATATGAGAGTAGGTTATATCAGAGGTCAGTGAATATCGGGACATCGAAGCATGTAATATCGGGATATCATAAGCTGTAGGTATCAGAATATTAGAGGTCTAGGATATCGGAATATAGGAAGTTCTTAACAAAAGTGTTATGATATCCAGTCATCCTAATAGTGTTAAGAGCCCTGATGAACTCCAACGAGAAATTAACAAAGGAATTTTCTATAAAACCAAGGTCTGGAGGGTCCTCCTCACTCTTCTCTAACAAGACACAAGGAAACATGATATTGGTTCCGAGAATCTGTAGTGGCATCTGACGGAAAGATGACGTGGCAATAAAACATGACACATGGAAGGAAGATTCAATCTTATTGGGTGGTGTAGTCACCCATATGCGAGGGACACGTGTCTCCACTAAGGTGTTTCCACATGGTGGTAAATGACGTCATATCAGAGGTCAGCATATCGGAGGATGAAAACATTGTAACTTCTATGCAAATGGTTTTTGGAATGTTATGATAAAAGGAGCTTCCAAGATCTATTTGGTACCTAGTCGTGAGAGGTTGAAGAACTAAGGGCGCATAACAGTTAACAAAGGGAGTGAAGGATATCATGGAATACAATGTTGTATGTTACGATATTGTGTTTCTCTAATGGTGTAATACAAGGAATTTAATAAGAATAGTTGGGTCAGAAGCTAAAGTTTGAATGCATTATCTTAGATTTGGTAGTTGTAGAAGAGAATCCCTACAACAATTCACCAAGGACACTGGCTCATTTTATATAACATTATCGTCCCGTGCATGCCTTTATGAATTAAAGAAAAGAGGGAAGCAGAGCTTCCATTCCTGTATATTGTTCATCTATGATGGGAAATATACAGGAATGGGAAGTCCCAGTAACATGAATGAATTAAAGGATCAGCATGGAAGTGTACACAATCAGTCATCAAGTATTTCAAAATCCCATTCCTATGAATTAATTTTGTGGAATAACTTGATGGGTAGACGTAAATTTAGTAGAGGAATTCATGCTAAGATGCATTTGAGTGATTTTTTGTACTTGTGGTAGAAATAAGACTATGGAGTATGTAGAGGTTGAACAAAACCAGCGAAATCCTCTGTGAAAAGTGAGAGCAAAAGTGTATTGTTGAATCTGTTGAGTGGTGAGTGTCATGGGAGTGTTGTGATAGTGTTGGGTGAGAGAGAACAAAGTCTGAGTTGTGTAGAATCAATGGATGATGTGTATCGAGGCAACTGAGTGGTGATCAGGAGCACATTTCCCGAGTTGTGGGAGAAGCAACGAAGGATGCATTGCGATACAACAAAGTGTTGATCACATGTTATGTTAAGCAGAGTATAGAAGGTGTGGTGGCGCAAGGCTAGAGGAGTCAGTGTTTCAGTAGAGGACCAAGAGAAGAATGCAATTTTGTGACATTGCACGTTAATATTTATCTTATCTTTAAATGCGTCTATTTTCAGTTTGAAAATTGTAAGAAATAGTAGAACAATGCGAGCAATAGGTGGTGGTCTGCATTCAAAGAGGTTGCTGCTTGCTATTGTAAAGGGGTCGGTGCCTCTTGGCAAGTTTGCTTGTTAGCCTAAGGGGGTTGGTGCCTCCAATGAGTGGTTTCTCACAAAAAAACTGATGTAATTAAGTGGGTGCTTAATTTACGTCTTAAAACAACAATAAATTTGTGGTTTTTACCCTTTGATTTTCCACTTGAAAAATACCTATGTTAGTGTGTGTGTGTGTGTGTGTTTGTTGATCTT
Organism: Pinus albicaulis; assembly: GCA_034641835.2. NCBI lineage: Eukaryota > Viridiplantae > Streptophyta > Pinopsida > Pinales > Pinaceae > Pinus > Pinus albicaulis. The sequence continues at coordinate 147,394,633 of CM076575.1, forward strand.
GAGAAATTTTATTGAACATATGAATGTTCATGTTGTAATGCTTATTTATTTATGAGTGAATTATCTCATAAATAAGATATGGTCGAGGAATGAATTAAGAATATATTCAAAATAAAAATTGAAGTAATCATACAATTAATGATTCACCCCCACTCTTAGTAATTCATTATTCCAACATACGGAAGATATGCACATATATGTAAGTTTAATATACAAAACATATGCACATATATGAAATTTGTGCATATATGGAAGATATGCACATATACGAAAGTTTTACATATCATGCGCATCTTCCATATATGCACAACTTTTGTATATGTACATATGTCGTATATGTGCAAATTCCATAGATATGTATATACAAAAGTTGTGCACAACTTCAAACTCCATATATATGTAGCCTTCATATTTGCACAACTTCTATATATGCACATATATGAAAATTATGCATATATGACCGTATATGTGCATATAAAGAAGATGCACATATATAGAAGTTATGTGAATTTTGTATATGCGCAGTTTCCGTATAAGTTTAGTTTTTGTACATGTGCATATACGAAAGTTGTGCATATAAAAAATTTACACATATATAGAATATATAAGTATATATATAATGTGTGTATATACATAAGATATGCACATATATAGAATTTTTTCATATATGAAATATATGTGCATATACTCAAGTTGTGCAAAACTTCAACTTTTTTATATGCATAGCTTTCGTATATGTGAATTTTTTGTATATGCGTATATTTTCCATATATGTGCAATGTGAATTTATAGGAGGATGAGTGAGAATCAAGTTGATCTAGCAATAACTTTCCATAATTTGACTAAGTGTGGGATAAGTGAGGTAGAAGTGAGACTAGGTGTCATGCCAGGAGGTAACTCCACCAAAAATTGAATTGAATTTGAATGGAGGGTGCACAAAATTATATACATGGAGGGAGAGACTCTTGGGATTCATCTCCCATCATCTCTTGAGATTCCGCTCTCCTTATTTTATATTTACAATATTTTAAATTTTCACCTAATCCCAAGGATTAGGTGTCAACATTCCCCCCCTTCATTTGAAGGGATGTTGGTGAGTCCAAGCATCATTCTGAATCTTTCAAAACTTTCTCTTCCAAGCAGTTTGGTGAAAGTGTCTGCAATCTTCTCATTTGTGGAACAATGACGTAGATGGATTGTCTTGGCCTCATCATGGTTTTGAATCATATGGTATTTTGTATTGATTTTCTTCGTTCGATCATGGAACTTTTGGTTCTTGGTCAAATTTATTGCAGAAGTGTTGTCGATCATGAGTGGAGTTGAATGCATTTGTTTAATATACAAATATTCCAGAATTTTCCTAAGCCACACAATTTCCTTTGTTTCTTCAGCTGCTGCCACATATTTTTCCTCAGTTGTGGAATCTACTAGAACTGATTTCTTGCGTGATCTCTAGGAGACAACTCCTGATCAAGGACTCATAGTATAACCTGAAGTAGATACCCCAGTTTCTGTGTCTCCATCAAAGTATGAATCAGAGTATCCAATCAATTTGAAGCCGCCCACCTCTGTATACTTGAGTCCAATTTCTTGAGTCACTTTCAAGTAGTTTAGAACTCCTTTTGTAGTAGACCAATGTCCCTCACAAGGTTTTTGGATAAACCTGGAGAGGATTCCAACAACCAATGAGATGTCAGGTCTGGTATTAGTTAAGTAAATGAGACTTGCTACAAGTTGTCTATACTTTGTTACATCCTCAAATTCTTTTCCTTCAATGGATGTGAGCTTCAAGTTCTATTCCATTGGAGTAGTCAAAGGATTGCACTCATCCATGCAAAACTTGTTCAATATATCTCCATTGTACTTCTTCTGAGATAGGAATATAAAATTACGATGTTGAGTTAATTCAATACCAAGATAGTAGTGAACATAGCCCAAATCAGTCATTTCAAAACCTTTCCTCAATTATTTCTTTATGGATGCAGTATGACTCTCATTGTTCCCTGTCATCAAAAGATCATCTACATACATCAAAAGATATACAATTTTTTTCCCAACTTTCTTGACAAACAAATTTGCAGTGTCAAGACCATAATGTTTGAAGTTAAGTTCCAGAATATGCTCAATTAACTTATCATATCAGGCTCATGGTTCTTGCCTGAGGCCATACGAGTATTTTACAAGCTTGCATACTTTATTTTCTAGCCCTTCACAAAAAATCCTTTTGGTTGGGACATAAAAACATTCTCCTTTAGGTCTCCATTCAAGAAAGAAATTTTTACATCCATTTGATGGACTTTCCAACCGTCTTGATCTACTAAGGAAAAGAGTGTCTGGATGGTAGCCCATTTTTATATGGGGGAAAATGTTTCCTCATAATCGACCCCTTCTTTCTATGCAAAATTTTTTTCCACAAGCCTGGATTTGTGCTTGTCAATTGAGCCATCAACTTTGTACTTTTTCTTGTAGACCCACTTATAGCCAATTTGTTTGGTTCCCAATGGAGGATCCACTGGCTTCCAAGTGCCATTCTTTATTAAGGCATCATATTTCTTTTGCATTGCTTCATTCCATTCATAATGAGAAGTGACTTATTTGAAGGAAGTTATTTCAAAATCTGTAGACAAATTCAATTCAAAATTATAAGAAACATCCATATCAACAGGTGAATCATAATCATCTACATCACCTCCATTTTTCCTTGTGGAACTTCTTATTCCTGTCTTTCCAACCTTATCAAGACATACAATTTCAATTGTCTTTGTTAACCATTTTGAAGGACCTTTCTAAGATGGCCCGGGCTGCTTAGTTGATTGAGTTGGGATTGAATCAAGATTCAGTCTCCCAATTCTGTTAATCACATCACTCAAAGTGTCATCCGTGGTTGGATCTTCATGTGGGGGGGAGAGTGCTTTAGCAGAAGATTCCACAGATTGATTTAGTATAGGAATCCCCCCTTCAAGTTGTGGAATTATATTATCAAATTCTTGAAATGACTTTGCATGCCTGAATCTATCCAAGCAATCAAGTTTTCGCTCAATAATATTGTCAGTTTTGGAAGATTAAAGAAATATGAAAGTTCTAGATACTAAAAAATTCTTATTAACTTCATCATAGAGATGAAATTCTTTGGAGCTATTTGAATACCCCAAGAAGATACACTTACTGCTCCTTGCACCAAGTTTTTTTCTTTGTTCCTTAGGTATTAAGGCATAATAGGTGGAACCAAAGACCCTAATATGATTTACCGAAGGAATGTGGCCATGCCACAATTCATAAGAAGTTTGTTTCTGATTTCATGGACACCTATTCTTTATATATACAACACATAGAAATGCATCAGCCCAAAAAATCAATTTTACATTCTTGAAAAACATCATGGAAAATACCATATTTAAAATTGTCTTGTTCATTCTTTCAGCTACACCATTTTGTCGGGGATTGTAAGGCGTCGTTGTTTGATTTTTGATCCCATGTTGGCGAAGATATTTTTCAAATTCATTTGAAGAGTGTTATTTTCCATTATCAGTGTGAATAAAGCTAATATGAGTTTGCGCATCATTTTCAATCCATGCATGAAAGTTCTTGAATGTTTGAAAAGCATCATATTTTTTCTTCAATAATTAAACCCAACACATTCTGGTGTAGTTGCCAATAAATTTCATCATATATTTATTTCTATTTGTAGAGGGAAAATGAATGTGGACACATAAATATGAATGAATAAGCTCAAGTTTTATATGTGCTCTAGAATGTGAATCATGAAAAGACTGTTTTCTATGCTTTCCTAGAATACAAGAATCACATTGCTTAAGTTTCCTAGGAATTGTAGGCAAACCAATAACACCATTTTTCTTCAAAAATCGAAGGTTGCCATAGTTAAAGCATCCAAATATAGCATACCATAAAATAATTTATGGGAATGTACCTTCATCATCGTGAGAATTGAATGAATTTTTTTGTGCACGAGCAGAGGTACCTCGCAACTTTAGAATAATTTCTTCTTTTATCCTTGTCATGAATAGTGAGAGATATAATGACTTTATTACCTAAAACTTGCCATAAAACATATGAATGGAGTGTCCATGCTAGTGGATATAGACTAAGGATATCAAGTTTCTCCTCAACTCTAGGAGGTATAGAACCTCATGTAGAAGAAAGTCTGAAAGACTAGGCAGCTTAAGCCTGATTGTGCCAAGCCCTGATGGCTTGAGTTTTGATTTTTCTATAAAGTATATTGCTCCATCAACCTGGTTAGTAAATTCTTCAAAAAAATATTTTCTAACGGACATATGGTATGTTTCTCTTGAATCGAACAACCAATCATTTTCCAAAGAATCAAGTGAAGCATTAAACAAGTCTCAGTCACTCCACTATTACAAAGTGCCACAACATAATGAGTGGATTAAGGTGCTTTACCTTTATCTTTGACGTGAGTTTTACCTTTGGCTTCATTTATGTCCTACTCATTTTTTTTCCCAAGGCAGCTTACATGTGGATGCATCATGTCCATCTCTATTGTAGCATATGCAATGAAGGTCAGATTTTTCACTTTGAAATTGCCTGCCCTCCCTGCCTCTAAAATTTCTTCTTCTTCTTCCTCTTCGGCCACCTCTCCCTCTAGAAGAACCTTGAACATGATTCTTGTCTCTATGTGAAAATCATGCAACTTCTTCAAAAGACTGAGGAGTTGTCTGTAATGTTCCCAAATTTGCACATAGCAATTTTGAACATTAGATTTTGCTACTTTCACCAAGGAGAGGAATAAATGGGTAAGGGAGCCCATGAAAAATAAAAATATGAATAATTTCCACCTTAATAAGGAAGGGGATCACTTCAAGAGCTAAAATTTACACTTACAAGTGTAAACGTGGGCAAAATAGATGAGGACATAGTCAAGTTTGACTAAGTCAACATGCATTCTTGAGGAGGAAGAGATCACCTAAGAAAACTGGTTCAATGTGAACAAAGATTAACCTAAGACACATATGTAAACTAGATTGAAGATCCCTAGTGTGAAAAGAGGCATTGGAGGTGGATTAGTTGACCAAGTCAACAACGCAGCCACAAGAGGAGGGAAGCAAGCTAGGGCAGCACAGTTTTGAAAGAGGAAGCTTCATGAAGAAGTCACCTCAACTTTGAGTGGGGTCCGGGGTGAGGAGGCTCACCAAAGATAAAAGGAAGGCATAGAATCAAAGGGGATTCATTCATGTATTCAGATATTTTTTTCTAGAGACCAATTTCATGCTTCAACTGTTTAGTCGAAGTTGCTGCACTGCTTAGTGCAAGGAATTCCTGTGCAGGAATTCCATCCTCCCTTGAGATCAGCTTGCTTAAGGGATCAAAGGGGAGTGATTTGAGCTTCATTTCAGTATTTGGCTTGAGTCCATTCCTTCACATTCAGCCATAGCACAATATACTTCATAAAATTGTGTCCTTGATGTAGGGGCAGCAGCAGCAGTGTTGTACCCTTTGATTTTGTGCTCATCTTGTAGAGGAGGTGCTTATTTCACTCCACGAATTTGTTAGAGAGGCCTTTGGACATATTTATGTGTTATTCAGCTTTGATATGTTATATTCAATCATTTTTAATGCATATTTGTTGTAGGCTGTGTTATTTTCTACAGTCCTTCCCTTTGTACATGTATATTTCCAGAAACCCTTACCGGGTGTCGTTTTCTTGATGTAAAAGAGGTTAAACCTCCATTTCTCTGTTATTTGATTAATATGAGCTTAATATCAGACTTCTTTCATAATTTTCTGTAGAAACCCTCATGGGAATTACGCTCTCACTATATTCAGAAATTTCTGTTTAGCAAAGTCATGGGAAATCAATGTTTTCTAGCCTAGTCGGGATAGGAGGAGTTGTTTAACATAGATATAAGAATTAGTTTGAGCTGAAATTCGGAGCATAGTTCCATCATGACCTAATATATCATATCCAGCCATTTCCCCTGCCTATTTGTACACTAATTTCTGAAAACACCCTTTTTAGGGCATAAAATACCCTTTTTCCCCACTCTCCGGATCCTGAAACGAAGTACAAGTTGCTGCTGTAGATAGAAATAATGTCTATGTTTTCCTTATGTATATTTTAAGCTTATTCATCATAATAGGACTGTTATACAACTTCTTCATTTCAGAGTTCCAGTTCTATGCCCAGTACTACTGCATTTCCCCACCCGAGAAAGAGAATATAGGCCAATATCTTGCTGAGGTTCTTTCATCTGTTGGTGTGGTGTTATTTTAAATCCAATTAGCTTCTCTTCATTTCCATTTTCATGGTTTTCTGAAGCTCCACATTGGTAATAACTCAGGTTATTCCCAATAGTGTAGTTGTTCCTTGGTTGGGAACATTACAGTGGTATCAGAGCTGCCATCTTGGCTCAGCCTATGGATTTCAGATCCACTCAGAAGATAAGAATGATAGGAGAACAAAATTATGGAGAGGATGAGCTTACTCTCATCCATTTTCAGATCCAAGAAGAAATAAGAAGAGAAATGCATTGAAACTCCAAGAGGGTTTCAAGGAGGAGAGAGTTGCAGTGAGACCTCTAGAAGTAGAAGAAGATGCATGCACTTCCTATTATCATAGAGGAAGTAAAGAGAAAGGAGACCACTTAGAGCATGAAATCTTGAGTGGGTATTTGGCAGAATACAAGTGCCAACCTAGGGCTTTCAAAAAGACCCTAGATTTTCCTCAATTTATTCAACTGAGAGAAGAGAAAAGACCTTGCAACAAAAGAGAGATCAGAGGCAATAGATTCCTTTTGTCTAAATTTTATGTGTCAACTACAGCAAGAGCTTGGGAAAGAAATTTTTAGGCATTCTTCATACTTCATCCAGTGGAAGAAAGAGAGGCAGGAGAAGTTGCAGCGCTGCACCTGGAGGGTGAAGCCAATGCTTGGTGGTGTAGTCACTTAAATCACACAAGGGTGACTTCTTTTTATGATTTCACTCAAGAGTTGATCAGAACTTTTGATGGAGAAAGATCATAGGAGAGAGGGTCCACACCACCATGGGAAGAGGCAAGTACCAGTGCTGCCATAGCCTTGAGAGAGAAGCCTTCTACACCAGCAGTTGGATCAGCCAACACATTGAAGAGACAACCTCTTGTAGCCATAGAAGATGTCCCAAATACTCACAAAGGTATGCATAAATTTCCATGTCTTAACATTCCAGAAAATTTTATGGAAAGGGTTGGAGATTTGTTTTCATATGGCCCAAGATCAAATAGTATTGCTGAGATAGAGCAGCAGGATTGCACTGCGATGTGCAAGCTTGAAGGGTTCAAGGGAGATTTGAATCATCAACCTCATGGAATACTGTTGGGCTACATACCACCTTTGAGGTTGGAGTGGGAATTCTTGAAGGATGGAGTGAACTTTGCTCCAAAAAAACTCAAGCAAAAGCACATGTTCATCTGAGGGTTGACACATAAGATAGCCATAACACCCTGGAGGAGGGTTACAACGCTGTCAAGAGGTATCAGCAAAGATGCCTTGCCTTAAACCCCTTTGGATCCTTATGGATCCAAGATATTCATTGATGAGAGATATTTTCTTGGAGATCTCCAAGGAGTTGCATTTCAGCCTCTTATGAAATGCAAGAAGGAAGATCTGATGTGAGAGGATGGTAGACCTCATTGGAGGAATGTCAATATGGAGTAAGCTAGGAGGCATCCACATGGATTTGAGTGGATGTGGATGAGAGGCAAGATATTGGTAAACCTCTTGCAAGTCTATGACACCAGGCAGCAAGAGGCAATGCTGCATTGGCTACTCTTGAGAGAGTTTGGCCACTCCATGACATGTCTTTTCCCATGGGATGAGAAGGGGAAAAGAGATTGGTAGGATACTTTCATCATGGGGCAGCAAGGAGGGTGGATGCATTATGTTGATGTGATCATTATGTTTTCACCACATAGATTATATGATGGAGGTATGATGAGGCAGCAAATTCATTTGTTGCTTTGGAGGATTGGGAGAGAGAAAGGGTAGAATTGCTCTCACACTTGGCATGATGCTGCAAGAGTAAGGAATGGCACTAGCATAGTGCAAAGAGAAGCCCCTCCATCTTTGGAGGATTTCTACATGTACAAAAAAATTTTGGGAAGAGTCTTTGACACAATCTATTTCAAAGAATTGAGCTTTGAGATGACAGTAGCATTACTCCAAGGGCTAGCAGCGTTATCACTTAGGAGCTTGTATTACTTTCTGAAGTGTTCCCAAGACCACTTCACAAGTAATGCATCATGGGAGCATGTAGAAGATGGGCATGGGGAAGTAGTGGATGAAAGTATCCCTTAATATGTTTTGACCTTCTTGGCTTGGGTTCACAAGCACAAGGAGAAAGATCTACATGCAGCATTTGTGGACTTTCCCTCCATGCATTTTTATGCATACCATCCTTAAATAGAGGAGTTCACTTGGGAGGGCATTCAATTGAATGTATATCAGCATATGGAGATATGCACAGCCTAGAAGATGAAGAAAAGGTTGGCACAACCACTTCCCTACTCACTTGCAGCAAGGGAGAATTTGCACTTGAGCTATTTCAGCTCAATGACCGAAGTACATGATGGAGGAGGTAAAATTTTGTTTTTTATTTTACACTTCCTTATCTATATGAGAAGCATATCATACCAAGAAAGGTATTTTATTCTTTCATATTATATTTTTATGTACTTGAGGGCACTTGCAGCATTTATGATGACCATTCTATTTGTGGATTGTGGGGGAAAGCCACATGGTTTTCGGTGTGCATCATTGGCACCAAATTATGGTTTCATGATTTCATTTTGTAAAATGGATTTGGCAGAAAACAAGTGGCTGAAAGGAAACTTGTTGCATTATGTATTGAGGCAGGAAAAGAATGCCCTGCTTTGGTTCATTTTCAATACTATGTTCCTCCTTGTTTTCATATGTTTATGCTTCCATATTATGCCGCTAAAACATTGATTGTAGGAAGCACCATTGGAGGAGTGGCACAAGAGGTGAGGAGGCCCAATGGAAAGACAATCCTTCCCATTATACAAGCTGCATATTTCAAGAAGAATAGTGGGTAGACCTTGATTTCCATGCTATACATCTTGCTTGCAAGTGAGAGGACTCATTTGGGAGGTTTGATTTCTTTGTGGAGACACCTCATGGGTGTTGGATTTGATGGGGTGGCTTGGGTATTTCTTGAAGACCATTATACCTCAGCCATATATCAGCAGCAGCCCCATATATATCATAAGTGGAGAGAGAAGAAACAAGAGATGCACATTTTGACTCCACTATGCAGCCCACCCTCTTTGCAGGAGCTCAAGGTGGAAGAGATCCTTCATGAGTTGCCATACTGGAGGGTGACTCATCTTGTTTGGTTGATAGCTTGGGGGAGAGAGATTCAAATATGGATGATGAATCTCAATCTATGTCAGCCCTCATTCTTCAAAGAGGACCTTCAAACAGCCCATTGTTGCCCCATGGATGCTTCATTGTCACACCATGCTAGCTATTTGGTATGTTCCCCAATAGATGGCTTGCACACTTGGGAGAGGAAACTTGGAGATATATTGATGATGCATCACCTTGATCCTTGGAGGATTTTATCTTATGAGGTTGCTACAAGGGAGAAGATGATTCTCTTAGGTCCTATCCTTGCAGTTGCTTGAGGACAAGCAATATTTGGGAGGGGAGGACTGTAATGTTCCCAAATTTGCACATAGCAATTTGGAACATTAGATTTTGCTACTTTCACCGAGGAGAGGAATAAATTGGTAAGGGATCCAATGAAAAATAAAAATATGAATAATTTCCACCTTAAGAAGGAAGGGGATCACTTCAGGAGCTGAAATTTACAGTTACAAGTGTGAACATGGGAAAAATAGATGAGGACATAGTCAAGTTTGACTAATTCAACATGCATTCTTGAGGAGGAAGAGATCACCTAAGAAAACCAGTTCAATGTGAACAAAGATCAGCCTAAGACACATATGTAAACTATATTGAAGATCCCAATTGTGAAAAGAGGCATTGGAGGTGGATTAGTTGACCAAGTCAACAGCGCAGCCACAAGAGGAGGGAAGCAAGCTAGGGCAGCACAGTTTTGAAAGAGGAAGCTTCATGAAGAAGTCACCTCAACTTTGTGTGGGGTCTGGGGTGAGGAGGCTCACCAAAGATAAAAGGAAGGCATAGCATCAAAGGGGATTCATTCATGTATTCATATATTTTTTTCTAGAGATCAATTGCATACTTCAGCTCTTTAGCCGGAGTTGCTACACTGCTTAGTGAAAATAATTCCTGTGCAGGAATTCCATCCTCTCTTGAGATCAGCTTGCTTAAGGGATCAGAGGGGAGTGATTTGAGCTTCATATCAGTATTTGGCTTGAGTCTATTCCTTCATATTCAGCCACAACGCAGTATACTTCAGAAAACTGCGTCCTTGATGCAGGGGCAACAACAACAATGTTGCACCCTTTGATTTTGTGCTCATCTTGTAGAGGAGGTGCTTATTTCCCTCCGGGAATTTGTTAGAGAGCCCTTTGGCCATATTTCTGTGTTATTCAGATCTGATATGTTATAGTCAGTCATGTTTAATGCAGATTTGTTGTAGACTGCGTTATTTTCTGCAGTCCTACCTTTTGTACATGTATATTTCCAGAACCCCCTACCAGGTGTCTTTTTCTTGATGTAAAAGAGGTTAAACCTCCATTTCTCTGTTATTTGATTAATATGAGCTTCATATCAGAATTATTCCATCATTTTCTATAGAAACCCTCATTGGAATTACGCTCTCACTGTATTCAGAAATTTATGTTTAGCAAAGTCATGGGAAATCAATGTTTTCTAGCCTAGTCGAGATAGGAGGAGTTGTTTAACATAGATATAAGCATTATTTTGAGCTAAAATTCGGATAATAGGTCCCTCATGACCTAAGATATCGTATCCAAGCATTTTCCCTGCCTCTTTGTACACTAATTTCTAAAAACACCCTTTTTAGGGCATAAAATACCCTTTTTCCCCACTCTCTGGATCATGAAACGAAGTACAAGGGCCTGTTGTAGATATAAATTATTTATATGTGTTCCTTATGTATATTTTAAGCTTATTAATCATAACAAGACCGTTATACAGCTTCTTCATTGCAGAGTTCCAGTTCTATGCCATGTATCGCTGCATTTCCCCACCCGGGAAAGAGAATATAGGCCAATATCTTGCTGAGGTTATTTCATCTGATGGTGTGATTTTATTTGAAATACAATGAGCTGCTCTTCATTTCCATGTTCATGGTTTTTTGAAGATCCACATTGGTAATAACTCAGGTTATTCCCAATAGTGTAGTTGTTCCTTAGTTGGGAACATTACATCGTCTTCTTCTCAAATGCCTTTTCTCTCTCTGTAAAATTTTTCTCAAGGGAGTCAAAGGTAATCTCCTTGAGCTTTCCACTTGCTTTCAATGACTCAAGATAATTTGAGTAAGTGGTATGTAATTCCTCGACATAAGCTATGAGAGGTATGTCGTTTTCAACACCAATGTTTTTAATGTCATGCATGATACATATTACTTTTTATGCCAAAGGAAGAGGGTCATCATTTTTCAATTCAAGACTCAATAGTTTAATGATCAACTGAACAACTTCAAGTTCTTAATGTGAGTCGTATAATTCTTTCAACTTATTCAAGGCTTCATAAGCATTTGAGTATGGTGCAATGTGGCGACTCACCTCTTCATTTATAGATGCTATGATCAATGTGTTATCACAAAATTGCACCTGATAAGCTGCTAATCAGACAACTTCATGTAATTTTTTCAAACCAACTTGTAACTGAATCTTAACCTCTTCAGTCTGAGAGGGCTCTCTCAAAAGGGGTTAATGATATTGAATAAAGATGTATCTAGATGGATAACTCTACTTAGAACAACTTGCTTGTAATATGTGTAGGTTGAAAAGAGTATAAGTCTGCAATCATTTGGCTTATGGAGTCAAAAAGTTCATTATTTTAGTAGTAATTTCACTTGACATGGAAGCTAAAGCAGGTAAGAGGTTTTAGCAAAGCTAAGCACACATGAAACAGGAAATAGCACAGTCAATTCATCTATAAAGGAAGTCAGACCATTACATGAATGAATTCTGAGTATTAAAGATGAAAACCACTGAAAATGGTACACATAGAAAATATAGATCAGATAAACACTAAAAACTCAATCAGAATCTCAGGTTGGTCAAGAAACAAGTCTCTATATTACTGAAAACAATCAATTTACATAAAGCTGCAGTATTGCCAAAAAATCTCCAACCCTTTACAAATTGGAATCTATGCCCTTTAATAGACTTGTTGCATAATGAGATGATTTCCCCCCTAGCTAGATTCATTGAAATTTTCCTAATGACACCTTGCATAACAATAAAACATCAACTTTAATGAGAAAGTGACAACTATTCTATTTGCCAGTCCTTTTCCTAATAGAACTCAAACTATTCATTATTAGATCAACTACCTTATCTCCTAATATCAGTTACATATTTGAAAACTATTCCTTCACATGTTAGAATAGGGTGTGATGGGACTCATCACTACATGACATCTTAATTGACCTCCTCTAAAACTGGAAACAAACCCTTAGTTTTAGGAAAACTTGTCCTTATCTTCAACGAATGGTTTGGCTGATGAGTTGTCTTCATCTCGTGGTCTTTAAGTCTTGGATGACTACTGGCAAGGTCCCTTGAACCTTTGAAAGTATCTACCTGTCCATAACTGCACAAAATCCTATTCATAACGCTTCAAAAAGTACGCTACGAAAGTATGACAGTTTCATAGCGTACTTTCGTAGCGTTACAAGAATGCCTTTTGCCATCGAATTTTCTTATTCTTTCCTTCTGCACTGTATTCCTCATGTCTTGACACCTCTACCATATCATTTTCACCCTTTATAAGCTTCTAAAAATGGTTCAAAATGAAAAAATAAAGCTACAGTAGTTTTGTAGCGTTTTCCTGGCTTCAAGCCTAGGAAATGCTACGAAACTGCTGAAAACAGTGAAATTTCTAGATTTTTGTCTAGCTTAAAAAATGTGTCTTCCAGCTGTAAAAACCTTGTTTCCAACATGCCATTCACCTTCAAAAACATAAACCAGGTCAAACTAGGAGCTTGAGGTGTTTCTTCCTCATTGATGATGAGTTGAGCTATTGGCTCCTCAACTACTGTCATTTTTAGGCCTTTCTTCTCCAACTCCTCATGGATTAGTTCTAGTTGTTCCTGTAGATCTTTAACCTGATATTTCAACTTTCTATTTGTATATTTCAAATGCAGGTTCATTTTCCTAACATGTTTCACCTCTTTCCTCAATGTAATGGTCCATTTGATTAATTGTTGTGTATTATCTAAGGTCTTGGAAACACTGTCAACTTGCTCTTCCCAAATCTCTTTCATCTTTTCAAACTGAACCTTCTGGAAATTTTGTTTCCTTGCTTCCTTCTTCATAACAGTTATTTCATGATTGGCCAAATTCAACTATTCTTCAATGAGGATCAACTCTTCCTCTTCATCACTTCCCTCAGATTTTTCTTGGACCTTATCTGCCATTTTTTCTAGACTTATGTGTAAATAGAAAGGCAGATCAAGAGATATCTTACAAGAAAAGTGTAGGAGAAGCTTGAAACGGAGTAAACTTTATGGTATCTTCCTTCACAAGTAAAATATTTTTGGATGATGAGCGGCAAATTTGAGTAGTTATCTTTCATGCAGCTCCTTGGAATGGCATTAGTAAGGTCCATTTCACTATTTTCTGGCTTAATAAATTCTTCTCTATGTAAGCAACGAGAGGATTAATTTACAATGCCCAAAATCATGATGACGTAACTTCCCACTTGGTTATGGCTTGTTGTTTACTAGGAAAGCCCGCACACATAGAGTGGCACCCACCCCACTTAATAACGCTCCATGTTGAATTTGAACCCTTTGAACCATTTATCTTGTCCCCTTGGAATCCTTGTTGCTGCTGCAATGACCTCTAGTGTAATGGTGATATTTAGCATCCCCACTTTGGTAGCTGTTCCACTAAAATTTAGAGCCAATATTTTAGAAAAATGTACATGTAAGCCTTGTAATATTTCACAAAACTGTAAACATCCTGTCCTTCTGAAGACTTCTACAATTGTTGGGTCTTCATTGATCAAATTCATATTTGATGGCTCATATCTTAAACCTTGGCCACCCTTGTTTTTCTTTCTTTTTTCGGCCATGGTTTCTATAGTGTCTTCTCAGCCTCGCTTGATAGTTTTCTACCTTATTTTATCAATGATATATGCAACCTTTAAAAATACCAGCCACAAATTTGGCTTAATAAAATGCTCTTCAGGGCTCAATATCACGCAAAGAAGGAATGAAGAATTAGAAATTACTTAATTTGGAAATATTTTGAAGTTCGATGCCCACTCACAACAAAATGATGACTCATACATGCCTAAAATGGTGATGATGACTTTAGACCTGACCATGTACCTTGATATTTACCCTAACTGACTCGAATGGTATCTAACTTATCCTTTTCAAATGATTTTCTGACACCTAACATCTAACTTGACATGAAAGACAGGAAACCTCACTTTTGTAGCATGTTTAGTGTAAATTTGGGTGTTTTCACTACGAAAGTATCAGCGGTTTCGTAGCGAAATGTGAAATTTCTCAGTGTATTTCACTACAAAACTATAGTTTCTTGGCTAAAATGACCATTTTGGTACTAAAACCTTGGGAAATTAAAATTTTCAAAAAATTATGAGTGATGTGACATGAGGGGATTTGAAAGTGAGTGGGTTTAGACCTTAGGGTAAGCTTAATAAGAAAAATTTTTAATTTTTCTTGACTAAGTAATGAAATATGAACCCTACAACCCTACCTTTGACACATGAACCCATATGACTTTGTCAAATGATGCTTCATTTTTTTGAGTGGTAACACAATGCATATGCCTTGTTGTTCTTGTTGTCCGAAATGGTGATCTCTGTGTCTGAGGTAGGCTTTGCAGGTGCATTTATTTGTATCCTTCACAAATTCCTTTCCACAACTCATTGAAAATCAGGGCATGCTTTATTTTCTGAGACCACTCAAGATAGTTCTCCTTTCTAGTGAGAAATACTCCCACTATGGATATGAGTGAATGCATCATTAAAGAAAAACTATTTGCTTTCGAAAACAAAAATTTCACCCTTTACTATGCATAAAAATATTTGCACCATATAATATTACCACTCACGCAATATACCACCTAATAATATCACTATTCAAACCATATATTAAACATCAGCATGTATATGTGAACATCACGATGTATATGTGAGTCCACACCATATAAAAGTCACACCATATTACTACATGTGATATTTGTTTCTCCACTCATTCAATTTATGGTCTTCAAAAAAGGGACATAAAATATTTAATTATATAAAATTTCACTTATGCGTGATGAAATATGCCACCATACGTCCTCTTTAAACTCGATATTTATATATTCACACTTACTAAAACATGGCATCACGATTTCGTCAAAACCATATGTATTCTTTAAAGAAAAACTCAAGGTTTATATACACACTTTTTAAAAAATTAATGAAATATGGCTCCTTGACTCACCATTTCATACACTTCTCTTCCTTCTTGGGATGGTCACTCGATATTAGGCCATGTGAGTCGAATAGGGAGTCGAGACAACATTGTTGGGTCTCATAATTGTCACATTTTCATCATGTTTATCCTCGCCATTTCTCACATTCCATCACCTCATTTAACCATTTAGCATACCATCTCCATGGGTTCACCTCATTATTTTCCAATTTATTTATTTTTAATATTATTAGAGAATGTATGATTAATTATTGGAAAATTGATATATTTCACTAATATCTTAAATGTGGATGAGCTTTGTAAATGTGTAGGATTATTTGGAAGAATTATTCAAAATCCTCTTGAATATTTCTTCCACCATTTCAATAATTCAAAGGATAATTGTTCAAGATTATTCTAAGGAGAAGATCATGGAGATTTCAAGGAGAACATTATGGAGATTTCAAGGAGAAGGTCATGGAAGATTCCAAGAAGAAGATCATGGAGATTTGGATAACATATCTTATCCAAGATTTGTGAGATATGAGTGAGGATTTAAAGGGAACATATTTTGTAATTATAGGGATATTGGTTGAGAGAAAAGTGGATTTGGAATTAATGAGTTGCTTATCTTTTTTTCAAAGCACTCATGTATAAATAGGAGTGCTCTTTCTCCAAGTAGTAATAATAAGATATGGAGAGATAGGATATGGAATAGTATTTTCTAAAGTTAATACAAGACATAATTTATCATTTTCTTGTGCATTGAATAATTTCCAGTAGATGAAAGTGCTCTCAGTGTATGAGGCAAGGGTGGTGGTGCCCCCACACCGAGCTAAGTACACTTCTTAATTTATTTCATAGCTACAATTTATTTCCCGTTTTCACAATAGAATTAATGATATAATGAAATTAGTAATGAAGGACAACCAGGACCGCTGAACATAGAGCCTCTTGATTATTATTTCATATATCTTGATCTATTGTTTAGAAGTTATATTTATCATTTCCTTCTTTCACGTTTTCAAAATAGAATTAATGATATAATGAAATCAGTAATGAAGGAAAACCAAGACCTCTGAACATAGAACCTCTTGATTATTATTTCATATATCTTGATCTATTGTTTAGAAGTTAGATTTATCATTTCCTGCTTTCCTGTTTTCAAAATAGCATTAATGATATAATGAAGTCAGTAATGAAGGACAACCAGGACCTCTGAACATAGAGCTTCTTGATTATTATTTCATATATCTTGATCTATTGTTTAAAATTTAGATTTATCATTTCCTGCTTTCCTTTTTTTCACAATAGCATTAATGATATAATTAAATCAGTAATGAAGGACAACCAGGACCTCTGAACATAGAGCCTCTTGATTATTATTTCATATATCTTGATCTATTGTTTAGAAGTTAGATTTATCATTTCCTTCTTTCATGTTTTCACAATAGCATTAATGATAGAATGAAATCAGTAATGAAGGACAACCAAGACCTCTGAACATAGAGCCTCTTGACTATTATTTCATATATCTTGATCTCCTGTTTAGAAATTAATTAAGTTAATTTTATATTTGTAATATGCATTTCACTAACCATTAATAATTCATTTTCTAAATTTGACTATGGTTGAAACACATATACTTTGGGGATGCTTCTAAGTTCACCAACCCGGATTTATAATTAAATGCTCATGTTAATTTACTCAATAAATTGACCCAACATTTTGGCACCATTGTCGGGGAAGCTTACTTCAACATAGTCAATTAGGAAGATTGTTTAGAAAACACATAAATAAAATAAAAAATGACAAAAACCTAGTATTTCTTTTAGTTAAGTTTTCTCATGCCTAGGATAGAGATTAGAAGGATAGATTCATTAAACAAAACCCCCCATAAAAAATAAAAAATAAAAAAAAAAATAAAAAAAAAAAACCAATAAAAATCCATTTGCCCAACAAGATATAAAACAACATGATGTTAAAGAAGCCATTTGGAGGGTATTTCACGAGAAGGATCTTGTCCACAATTTAGAAGTGATCACTAGGGATGAATCTTCAATTCAAAATATTGGAAGAGGAACAAAGTGTCGATGAAGAGGATCCACAAAAGGAAAACTTGGAATTTTCTTCTAGCAAGGAGATGAATGACTCATGGATCACATACGATGACGATCAAAAATTAGAACCTGAAATTGAATATTTTCTAGCATGTATATCAAAAGATCCCCCGTGCATTTCAGATTTTGAACAAGTGACACTCGAAGAATTTTATGACATGACAACAAATAATTTTGTGAATGGGCACCAAGTAAACAAAGATCATCTTAAAACTTGGTCACAATACCACTCTGTTTTTCAATGTTCTTTCTCATAAAAATCTTATGATCAGATTATTTTTCATGTCCAGGAATTTATTAAAGTATCTTTTTCAAACTTGGATGTGAGTTTAATTCTCATCTTGTTACAAAAATGGATGCACTAGAAATTTTCTTATACTTGAAAGGAAAAAATATTTTTCTGCAATAGAGTAGGTAGGATTTTATTTTCTTCAATTTTGAATAAGTATGCTCACCTCCTGCGTTTTTACATGATCTCGAGGATTAGAAATTAGGATAGAATATAATAAAATAAATAAATGGATGGAATGAGTTCACAATAACACTTTTTCTCATAAAAATTTCTTCACATAATTGTTCAATACTCATTTGAAGGGATTTCATGACAAAATTCACTAAGGACAATCCTATTACGGGGAACCATATAGGATTAGTTTTAAAGGCGTGTTTTTAAACCAGGAATCTCTTGAAATCTATTTTTTAAATCCATTTTTTAATTTCAATTTGGAACAAACCAAAATAAACAGTAGATTTCAAGCAAAAATTTTAAGGAAAAAGTTAGTACAACATTGATTTGAGGGTTCTAATTGAAACATTTTTATCTGATATTCATAGGGGAGATAAATATTTGAATCTATTTTCTAAATCAATTTTAATCAGCTCAATCCAATATCATATGAAAAATCTATGCTCAAAATACTAATTGCTTGTCAAAAAATATGCAAGGTGACAAATCTAGGTCTTGACTGTTCATTGGAATATTTCACATATCAAATCATCTTCTTTTCAAAACATGTTTCTAATGGAGATATATATTGAAGTCTAGTTCAAGACACAATTTTAATCATCCCATTTGGAGGTCAGGTGAAAATTGTATTCCACAATTAGTGACTGCATGTCTTAAAATCAGCATAGGGAAACTCTGCCTCCTAAGTCTATTCATCACTAATTTTGTGATATCAAACCTACTGATTTTAAAAATATGTTTCTACCGGAAATAAAAAATTGAATCTACTTTAATCTCTAAGTGGAATCACATCGATCCTATATTTAACAAAAACGTTACACTCAAAATAGTGACAGTTGGTCTAGTCAAAAATTCATAAGCAGCTCTATCAAACATGGTACTTCTCATCATTTTTGGCATATCATATTAAACCAGTTTGAAAACCTGTTTATACTGGAAGTAGCCATATTATTTCACTTTAAATTGGAATGGGAATCACCCTAATTGTACATTAAAAAAAAAATTGTAAACAAAATACCGCTAGGAGGTCTAGGATGGCCATTATTCCTCAAAGGGGTAAACAAATGCAATTTCTTTGTATATCATCTTCGGACTTGTTTTCAAGAATTTATTGTAATTACTATGCATATTTCTTGGAAGAAGAGAGACAGTAAACCTCTCTTCCTCCATCATCTAAGATTTTATTACAGGAAAATGCAATGTTTTTGCAGGTCATAAGAAGATTTGAGAGGTCAACTCCATGGATGAAGGATTTTCAAAGCCAATATTGAAAGCAAATATTCAAGACAAAGTGGAATTCGCAAGATGTTGAGTTCATCTAATGAAACTCAAAACTCACTTTTAGTTTTGGACCAACAACATCAATGACCCGACAAGAAGATCCAAATCGAGGCAAAAGACATGAGGCTAATAGTAAGAAGAACAAGTCAAGTTTTATCATGACAAGCCACATCCATTTTCTAAACATCAAGCTATCTTACGAAAGGGAAATTACAGTAAGTAAAAAAATGTTCTTAGAACCTTTGATTTTGAAAAAAAAATCTAGAATTGTTAAACTGATTTAAACTTGAATATGCATCCTATCAAAACCCTACATTTACCCTCATTATCTTACATTCCATAATAATTCTACATTTATCATAATCATATCCATTACCCTACCATTCTTAAATTTCATATATTCATTCCATATACCTTTACATTAATCCCAAAAATTCTATAAGCATTTTGATCAAATATTGAGTCCTACATTTACCCATGAGAAATTTTTGTTTCCTACGAAACCACAAGGATGTTAGTGTCATTATAAAAAAAAAATTGATGATCATATATGTTAGATGACAAAAAATAATGTATGAAATGAAAACCAATGCATGCAAACTATATGAAATATACAAAAATGCAATGCAATGTATATCATACAAACAAGTGGAAAAGAATGAAAGGACATGACAATTATAAACCAAAGTAAGCATGCAAATGAATGGATGAGAATGAACGAAAGATGGATGAGCCATGAACTAAAGTAAAGATCACAAAACATGGAGGATTACATTAATAAGAAAATGAATCCATTGTGAAAAGATGGAGTGTACATAGAGTGAGTACACACAGTGACAAGACAGATCTGTACACCATGTAATCTGATGGATGGAGGACGCAGTAAAACGAAGAAATTTTTCTGTGAAAACTCAGAGCCATTGCCCAGAAGTATCAAAACGTTTGTTAAAATGTATTTCTTCCACCATCATAGCTAGAATTATGCTCAGGTAGAGGAGCAGGACGTTATAAATTTGTATGCATGTAGAGAACATCCTTGTGGAAGAAGAAATAAGTAGGAGAGACACAGAGAGTGTTGTGCAGAACAAATAAACTGGAATTGAGAGAACGCAGAGTTGTAGTTAACGCAAAGAAGCATAACAGAAAGCTACTCTCACCTGTGAAAAAGAGAACTTGAAAATTTTGAGATGTAGATACCCTCAGCCATAGAAAGGCCGAGTTCCTTGTGCACTGAGTGGACCAAAGAAATTCAACAAATTCCAGGGATCACGCAAAGGATCCAGGTAACTAAATTGATTTCGATTTCGGATTTTTCTGAATTTGAGCAGATTTTGTGGTTGATAAAAATTAGGATTGTATTCAGAGGTTTCAAACTAAGTGTTAGTTATATGATGAACCTCTGTTGTTGTTTAAAACAATACTGCCACCTCTAGAAATTTAATTGTGCCTTCATTCAAAATGAATTTCCATTTGTAAAAAAAATTCTCGAAAAAATTTAACTGGACCTCTAATTAATTTCTATCATGATCATCTCCAAAAATCTGGTACCTCATTTGAAACTTCGAAATCTCTCCATAAAAATTCAATTTGTGAAATCATGAACATGATTTATAAAATAGTATTTCCATATGTAATGAAGCATATTCTCAAGAATTTTTATGCACGCCAAATATGCTTGGAAAGTGTTTCGCATAGGAAAATTGAGCATGAGTTTGTGACCATTGCAAAATGAGTATGTCTTCCACACAGTGATTTGTTTTTTAGACAGAAAACTCATTCTTCATCAAAATAGAGAATTCGTCGTTGTTCCATATTTTGCACCATAAAATCTCTTGTATATGATGTTCCAGCTTTTGCACCATACTATGCACCATTAGAAGAGAAATGATCTTATACGAAACTAATGTGGTAGATCTTCATCTGCACCTGATGTCAACTACTACTTGGTGAGAAAGGATGAAGCTACTATATCAAACAACAATATTGACTTGCATGTGCTAGAAGGTATGATTAACGCTGAATTTGAAAGGAATCTTATTCTCAAAGCAAGCAGTGAATCTGTAGCATCAATTTTAAAAATAAAAAAATAATTGATTTCTTCAAAGACCTGTAAGAAAAAAAAAATCCAGAATTCGATTTTTTAAAAATGGCAGTGAATGGAAATGCTGAAAGCATAGATGAATTGTGATTGCCCGAAAAGAATGTGATAAAAAAAATGCCAGAATATTGTAGACTGTTTTCCAGAAAATTGATTTATGAGGAGACATTTGGCAGAAGAAGTCGATTTCTAAGAAGACAAATAAGGTGAATTTTAAAATACTTATTTAGATTTCTGAAAAATTCTCATTTCAAGCAATTTGATTTCAATTTTAGAGAGATTTAATTATTCCCATAATTTATTTTTAAGTTCTGAAAGAACAAAGTAGAAATTGATTTCAATTTTTAAAAGGGCAGATAGTTCTTCGAGGATTCGATTTAATATTCTGAGCATTTAATTTCCGGAGAAAAAGACAGAGGGCTTAATTGATTTTGTTGTAGCTCAGGTATCATTAAAAACAGTGAGTCTCCTCATGCATCTTTAATTATGTTTTTGCCTAATTTTTATATATAGTGAGTGAAAAAAATTTCCCATCTTTATACACAGTAAACGAAATTCTTCCATTATTTATACAAGTGGGTATATATTTTTTTCATTATCATATACACAATGGAAAATTCGTTCATTTCTCATATTACCAGTAACACTTTTATACACATAGAGAGCAATATCTTCAAAATTATTTTTTAGAGGATTGTTCATTTCAAAATTTGAGGATCTCTGAAGGCGGAATAAGATTCGATTTGCAAGTATGGTGTTCAACAAAGGTAGAAAAGGTTAAAAACAAACATGAAGGTGTCGAGAACTCAGTTCTAAAAGGAATTTTGACAAAATATCTTCCAAAGAGGGTATTTTCAAAAGTCCTGATCACATATACCAAGAAGAGAAAAAATATATGAGGGTCTTGACATCCTTTTGCATGCAGCTAAACAAGAAGCTTCAACATCCGAGGCCAAAGTCATAGGTACATTAGCAGGGCAATTATCATTCAGAGGAAGAAGGTCAAGAACACAGAGGCAAGCATGAGGACATGCTTGAGAGTAAGCAAGGGGGAGAAAGGTGTTGGCCCTTGTTTTTGATCAAATTTTTTCTTATTAAATCCACCTAATTTCCATCATTTTCCACTTTATACCATCCACATATGACCTATTTTGACCTTATTATGCATATTCAGGAAAATAAATTGTGTTTTTCAATTTGTAAAAATTTTAGTAAAAATTGGGTTTTAAGAGTATTTTTGGACAGAACTAGAAATTCCCATAATGGCTTCATTGATGTCATCCTTCCAGGATACCTAGGCACCAGCTAAGCACATATTTATAAATCTTGGGAACTAAGAATGGACGAACAGCTATTGTTTCGGTCAAACCGAGCTAAAAGAGTCTCGGTCAATGCCAGTCAAACATGACCTGTTTTTCAGGAATCCCTAGAAAATAGGGCAGAAATAGTATATTATGGGATTTTTCCATATTTGGTGTAACTTTGAAAGATAATACTAAATAGAAATTTCATAAATCCTTGAAAATGAGCTAATTTTTTTTTGAGTCACTTCATACAGGATTAATTGAAGGAGATGGCATACAAAGGCAATATTTTTTATGCAGGAATGGTGCTAAGTTTTTCAGAGTTGAAGACAATCTAATGCAAAAGTGATTTTTAGAAATCACAATGAAACATGCATCATTGGACGCTTGAAGGAACTAATTCTTCACTGCATATGACATTTGTAACTACACAAAAATTATTTTGCGTCATGATTACTCACATTTTTCCTTCCAAGCACCTTAATCATCCCTATGTTGCAAGCCATCTTCCATTTCCTTATCTTTCATGACTCCATACATGCCTATTTTTCTGAACATCGTACATCATTTCCTTCTTATTTTTCAGTTCATTTTTCCTTGTCAATAAAAATTCCAAGCTCTGTTTCCATGATTACATTGCCCTACCATATAAATTGCTTGATTCTGAGATATTTTCATCTATAGTCCTACCAATCATTTTTGTATAAACTCGTGTTGACTAATGTGGGATTCCTTAAGGCCCACCTTTCAACAAGTCTTGACCCATCGACTTTAGCACATTATATGGGATAGAGACTAGAGTCATCATTAGTACCATGAGGCTTGTATGCCCTAATGACAGGTTCTCTTTCCGATAGTCATGGGAATACATCAATGTCCCTTGATCGTTGGATCTTGCAAGTGGCTCGATATTAGAACATTTATTCGCGCTTCGCAAGATGTACTAGGGTACCTTGGCACTCATTGACATCAATGGTGAGTTTGCCTCGCATTGGTTAATAACACCCATTAATGGTCAGTAATCCAATGAATTCTTTTCGTGATTAGTAGTTGCGACAGCATTCCTTCAGCCATATGAGAGTACGACATTTCCACTTTCAGACATCATCTTCATATTCTTACAACCAAGCAGCAGTACAGATTCCTTCACTTCATCTAGTAGTAGCACTACAGATTCCTTCACTTCATCCAACAACATGATATCTACATGATCCAACACCACGATATTTACTCGATCTAACATTATAATTTATGACATTTTCTCTCATAAAAATCCCGCATGACATTTTCCCGCAAACCTTCGCAACAACAACTAGATTTATATCGTACAGTTCATCAAACCTGCTTGGGTAAGTGAACTTATGTTATTTTCTAATTTTTAATCAAACAATTTTATTACATGTTGAAAGTAAATGAATTTGGAAAATTTCCTTGCCATATTACATCATCTTTCACCTTTTCATAAACATAACACATCTTCAGTTTGGGGGGAGGGGTGCGGAGAATATTCATAACCATTTCATTCCATTTATCGCCTCATATACTATCAACCAACATAACTCTCCCAAACTACACTTCATTGCGATTGATACATTGATATCTATTTTGTCATGATTCAAAAATATGAGAAAAGGTTTTCTTATGCATATTAATGACTTATCATTTCCAGTGCATGACATATTATTTTCAATACATGTGTTAAAAATAAAAAATAAAGAAAGGAAATGAATGTTGCTAACACAAGAACCAATATTTGTTATATTCATGGTTGTTAACACAAGAACCAACCATAGAAAATATCAGTTGCAGTACATGTATTTTACATCCTGGAATGATAAATTGTTAGAAACCAAAATCATGCAAAGCCAAAAGTTTTTATCCGTGCAAGGTTGCATGAGGACATGCAACAAGTTGAGTTTGGGGGTATGTTAGGTTTCGTAATTGTCAAATTTTCACCATGTTTATCCTCACCATTCGTTACATTCCGTCGCCTCATTTATCCATTTAACATACCATTTCCATGGGTTCACCTCATTATTTTCCAATTTATTTATTTTTAATGAGAATGTGTGATTAATTATTAGAAAATTGGCATATTTCACTAATATCTTAAATGTGGATGAGCTTTGTAAATGTGTAGGATTATTTGGAAGAATTATTCAAAATCTTATTGAATATTTCCTCCACTATTTCAATAATTCAAAGGATAATTGCTCAATATTATTCTAAGGATAAGATCATGGAGATTTCGAGGAGAAGATTATGGAGATTTCAAGGAGAAGATCACGGAAGATTCCAAGGAGAAGATCATGGAGATTTGGATAAGATATCTTATCCAATATTTGTGAGAGATGAGTGAGGATTTAAAGGGATCATATTTTGTAATTATAGGGATATTGGTTGAGAGAAAAGTGGATTTGTAATTAGTGAGTTGCTTATCTTGTTTTCAAAGCACTCATGTATAAATAGGAGTGCTCTTTCTCCAAGTGAGAATAATAGTAAGAAATGGAGAGATAGGACATGGAATAGTATTTTTTGAAGTTAATAGAAGACATAATTTATCATTTTCTTGTGCATTGAATAAGTTCCAGTAGCTGAAAGTACTCTCAGTGTACGAGGCAAGGGTGGAGGGTGCCCCCACACCGAGCTAAGTACACTTCTTAGTTTTCATAGCTGTAATTTGTGAATTAGTTTGTTTGGATTTATTATTTCATGTTTTCATGTTTTCACAATGTTATTGATGATATAATGAAATCAGTAATGAAGGACAACCAGGACCTCTGAACATAGAGCCTCTTGATTATTATTTCATATATCTTGATCTATTTCTTAGAAGTTAGATTTATCATTTCCTGCTTTCCTGTTTTCACAATATCATTAATGATATAATGAAATCAGTAATGAAGGACAACCAGGACCTCTGAACATAGAGCCTCTTGATTATTATTTCATATATCTTGATCTATTGTTTAGAAGTTAGATTTATCATTTCCTGCTTTCCTGTTTTCACAATAGCATTAATGATATAATGAAATCAGTAATGAAGGACAACCAGGACCTCTGAACATAGAGCCTCTTGATTATTATTTCATATATCTTGATATATTGTTTAAAAGTTAGATTTATCATTTCCTGCTTTCCTGTTTTCATAATAGCATTAATGATATAATGAAATCAGTAATGAAGGACAACCAGGACCTCTAAACATAGAGCCTCTTGATTATTATTTCATATATCTTGATCTATTTTTTAGAAGTAAGATTTATCATTTACTGCTTTCCTTTTTTTCACAATAGCATTAATGATATAACAAAATAAGTAATGAAGGATAACCAGGACCTCTGAACATAGAGCCTCTTGATTATTATTTCATATATCTTGATCTATTTTTTAGAAGTTAGATTTATCATTTCCAGCTTTCCTGTTTTCACAATAGCATTAATGATAGAATGAAATCAGTAATGAAGGACAACCAGGAACTTTGAACACAGAGCCTCTTGATTATTATTTCATATATCTTGATGTATTGTTTAGAAATTAATTAAGCTAGTTTTATATTTGTAATATGCATTCCAGTAACCATTAATAATTCATCTTCTAAATTTGATTATGGTTGAAACCCATATACTTTGGGGATGCTTCTAAGTTCACCAACCCGGATTGATAATTAAATGCTCGTGTTAATTTACTCAGTAAATTGACCCAACAAACACTATGTATGGATTGCAACGTTGTGTTTGAACCGCTGTGTATATGGGGAAGTTGTGAGGTATATGGAGGCTTGTGCATATATACCAGGAAGCTGCGAGGTGACCAAAGTTCATATGAGGTCGATGTAACAGAGTTGGTAGTTGTGTATGAACCAGTGGTATGGACTGTATTACAGGAAATGCATTGAGTATGGAGAATGGTGTGGGAGGAGTTGATGCTATGGGGAGGTGTGAGGGCGCAAAGGTTAGCATATTACAAAGGGAGATTATCACAGAGGGTAGCAATGTGGGCACAACTCAGTGTCAAGGAACTAGAAGTCTGGTGTGGAGACAACGTTTTTTGGGTGTGCAAACAATATGGGTGGGCTGAAGTGTTATGTTGCAGAGATAAATAGTGCCGAGTACGATTGAATGAGTGAATTTACTATGGAGAGGGCAGTGGGAATTTGGGAGGCTACAAAAAAATTGGTAGGACAGAGTATATGGTAGGAATGGTTGAAGGGAGTTACATAACTTAGAAATGGAGTTGTCTCTAATACCATGTCAAGCCAGTAGGTAACTCCGCCAAAAACTTAATTGAATTTTAATTGAGGGTGCACACAATTATATACATGGAAGGAGATAATATTTGGATTCATCTCCCATTGTCTCTTCATATTGTGCTCTCCTTATTTTCTATTTAAAATATTTTATATTTTCACCCAATCCTAAGGATCAGGTGTCAACACTAGGATTGAACTTATGAATGATCACACACACTCGGAAAAATTGATGACACAACATTCAACACTAACTACACAAGAAAAACATGATCCCCTCAATGCAACGACAATAAAACAACCTCCTCCAAGTGCAACACATAGGATGTACTTTATGAGGACAACGACGACACTAGTGGGACAGTGCACAAAAAATTGGTAATGAGTATAATACATGTCTTTATGATAGATAGGGCCCATTGGTACCCAAGTTTCCTCCTGAAATGAACCATGAATCTGACTTTACATCATGTGATGCTTCTTATTCTAGGGAGAAGACACTTGCGACAGTAAGAGAAAAGTGAAATGACACTTGTAAATGAAAATTACATTGAAAGTGACACATACAAGAGTGAAAATAACATGAAAACGACACTTATTAAAGTAAAAACAAGAAAAATAAATAGTCATAACAATTAAAGCAACACTTGCGAAAGCAAAGGTATGCAAAAGCGACAGTTGGAAAACCTCACCGAAATAGAAGTAAAATCACAACCAAAAGTGAGATACTATTAAAAAAAGTGCACACTGACTTTCCACATAAGTTAAACATTGCACATACATTGTCTTGATGAAATGTGTTATTCCTGCTAAATCTTGCATAAAATAATGTTCTCATGAACTTATTACATACTGAACATGTGTGGGCAAGTCACTCTGACACTTAGCCAGTAAGAAGAATACTTAAACATTTATCGTAAAATTAATTGATCATGAAGCGACTATGGAACAACATATCGTTAGATCCTTAGTAGGCTCCAAAATTCATGTGCAGGAAAAATTTTGGAGGATGTTGATTGCAGCATAAACAAAATTCAATGTTAAGTACTGATCAATGTTCCCTCTTAACATCTATTTCGAGTGTTGTTGGTGTCTGGGTATGAACAATGTTCAACCATTTTTCCACATAAATTATCAACTCGAGGGAATTATTTATTTCAAGACTAATGAAACAGTATATGTAGGAGCAATCACATGACCTGCAATAGTTCACAGGCTTAAATCCATAACACACAGACTACTGTAACAACAATTAAAGTAAATTGCAGAATTAAAAAGACATTCACAGCAATTGAAATATTATATTGTAACAACAGTAATGAAATCAACTAAAAATGGAAAAAATAACAAGAAAGGAAAACATAGCACCTGATCAGAAGAGTGGGCCCAACTCTCTAATTAAGGTTGTGGTAAACTCACGAATTACAGGTGAATCAACAAGTTGTTGTGCATTCAATTAATGGCAGAATATATTGTTACAAAATATGTATGTAAATGGGCTTAACCCCGATTCATAGCCCGCAGGCCCTCTTAATACAAATGTTCTGGAAATCCCTGATTTCCCTCAGCAACTCAATATTTAAAAAAATATACTTTGTTACAATGGAATCCTAGTTGCCTAAAAGGAAACCATAAAAAGGCCTGAAATAACGCTGGTGTGGAACAGAGTCTTTTATGCTGTAACAAAAAATGGAGATAGCGCTATAAATTATGGGTTTTTCCACGACTCACAGTCGTAAATTTCCCGCTTTGGCTGAATCTATAGAAATATCAGAGTTAATATTGCAAAAAGGTAAAACCTCCATGACAATTACTTCATTAATCAAATATCCATGAAAGATAAAATAAAGGGCTTTACCTTATGCATTTAAGAACAATAATGGTACAAAGAGATATAAAGATGGGATAAAATGGGAGAGGAAAAGTATACAAATCCAGTACCCAACATCTCCCCCCCGACTGGTCTATCTGCATGTCCTCATGCAGCTTGTCGTCTCCTCAGATCTGGATTGGACCGATTGTGACTGGCATGAAGTTGTGTGAGATCATATTCTTCGTCCATTTCCATCCCTGGTGGTTTATAGCCTTTCGACAAAACAACATCCTTCCAGCAATTTGGATCAACATTGTATGTAGGAGTATATTGCTCGGTTGGCAACTAGATAAGGGGAAACTAAAACCTTAGCCCCATCCATTTGACCCCACAGGTATGAGTGCATGCTATGAAACATGGCATCCTTTCTAGAGCCCATGCAAAGTTAAGTGCCCCAAATGGTTCTCGTTCTCTGATAGCTGAGGATGACAACATCCACCTTTTCTGAAAACTGTCTGATGCTTCTTTACGAAACATTGTAATCTATCTGTTACATAGGTCAACACACCATTTCTAGGTTTCCAACATGTGTTCTTTACAGACCTCAATCTGTAGAAATGTGTAATTCTTGTTATAGATGTTTGAAGATTTTCCATGCTCCTTCCTCATCATTAACGACCTTCCAACCTGGTTTTCTTCAAACATATCCGAAGCCTTTCTCCACTTAATCTATTATGCTAGGGAGAACGTCTTCTCCTTATTTGATTGTAGCAGTTGCACGTGTTCCTCCAATTCCTCTATTCTAGCCTTATGTTTAGCTTTTTCAGCCACGCCTTATATAACTGATCCATGTATCCTAAAACAGTTCTGGCAGCCTATTATCAAACCCAAGTTTTTTCTTTCTTATGGTCACTCGCAACAAGATGCCACTTCTGGATCTCAACGGCCAATAAAAATTCTCGGCCTTCAAATAATTCTTCAATCAAGCCAGTCTGAGTAGTTGCAGAGGAGACCTCAATTTTGGCTTTACTGCCCTCCATTTGTATATTTTTACCTTCTTTTTCAGCTGAGAAACTTTCCTTTTAAAATCTCGAACCTCCCTTTTTAGTCTCATGATTTCACTGAAATGCAGTTGATACCTCTTCTTGAGAGGTAATCTTCTTTTCTCACACTGTTCAATCCATTCCTGTTTGACAATAAATTCAGTCTCTAGGCCTATGATAGGCTTAGGAGTTGGCAGAATGTTGCTGATATTCTCTATGGATTCTCTTGTTAAGCCTTTCTGGCTGGGCTCCTTGTCTTCAAGGGCTTCTTCCTCTATATTCCCTTTGGGGACTCCTATCGTCTGGTCAACATTTCCTTCGACCACTCTGTGTTCCGGTGTTTCCACAGGAATCCTATCTTCTTTCTGAGCCTTTGAGTGCTCCAACAGAGATTCGACAGTGACTAGGCTGATCTTGGCTGTGTCAACAAGTTTAAGCACTGGTGGAACAACTACTTCCTCCATTAATCATTTGGGCGAGTGGAATCCCCTCTCTCCTCTAGGCATCATGGACTGGAATGGAGTACGAGGGACAGACTCATCATTCTCATTTCCGGCTTGGGTCAGAGCTTCACGCATTACTACCTCATCCGGGGTCAATGCCAGTTCTTGTGGAGCAGCATTGATTCTGAAGTTTCTTTCCCTTCTTTCCTCTTGCTCTTTGTTCATCATTTCTTCTTATGGGTTAGATACTAGTTATTTTGTGACAATATCGACCTCCCAGCTTATTCCTTCTCTTCCTTCCTGTTCCTCATGAATTGCTTCTTTTTCCACAGTCAATACTAGTCCTTGAGGGACAACGTCGATTTCACAGGCTGACTCCTGTTCTAGCCAAATCGGGGGTGGTTCTTGTGTAGCACCCCCACTTATTTCAAAATCCATATCTTCTTGGGCAGGTGATGTTGTTTTTTACAAAACAACATCACTTTCCATTCCTCTGTTCGCCATTTCATTCCCTTGTTCTTCATTGACAAAATTTGATGACTGTATGACAGTCTCCACTTCCTGCACGATATCCATAATTCCTTCATCCGTGGCCTCCTCAGGTAAGGCTAGTTATTTTGTGACAGCCTCGGCTGTATCGCCAATTATCTCCTCCATTCTCATTTCTTCAGGTTCTTCCTGATCAACCTCCATTTCCACTTCTTCGGGTTCCTCCTGATCAACCTCCATTTCCATTTCTTCAGGTTCCTCTTGATCAATTCCTTTAAAATTTTCTCCTTCTGCTAAAGCAACCAAAGAGATTGGTTCCTCTTCTCTAGCAGCAATAACGACTGTTATCTCTTCTTCTGAGGATCCACAGAGTTCCGTCTAGGAGACCCAAATCCGGTTTATTTCATGCATGACCAATAAACGCACCAATCCATGGTTGAAGATCACTGTCGGCATCTAGCACGAATGCTGAGAAGACTGTTCCATGTCCTACTACTGTTTCAATAGAAAGAAGGGCATATTTAAGGCATGCACCTAAGCCTGTGGAAATTGAAGGTACGTTATAATTTTGAAATGATACTTATACAGAGTTGTGGCCCGACCTTGGAAAGTTATATATTTTATTACAAAACCTGTGACTTTGTTCCAAGGATACGAAACAGTCTTGCGCTCATATCCTCTTCCCATTTGAACGACACTTTCCCTTGCCTGTAAGAATAATTCGGGAAACTCTAGAAGAGAACATCTCTGAGAAGACCATTGTTGCCCTTGTTGTCTCAGCCCGGTAACCTCTGCAATTACCTCTTCTATGACAGGAACTTCCAGTCCTCTGACTCGTGAGTGATTCTCATCTAAATTAAGTGAAAATTCCATTGTAATTCCCCCGTCAAACCCTTGTTATCTATCAAAGTAGGTATCCCACCCTGCATCGACAAATATTTTCGATACCTCTAGATTGTTGTGGACTGAAGCTATGTTTTCAGGCTCATGCTGCACAGCTAGCCCACTCATACTGTGGGGACTTGTAGCAGCACTTCTTGGAACAACATACCGTTGGGCGAAATGGTGGGTACCAAATTCAGAAGAACATGGTGAAAATGAAAGGTGGTAACAGTAAATATGGATGGTAATTTTTGGAAACCGAGAAAAATCATAAAAGAATATAGTAAGTGTAATGAATAAAATAATAATTATTTTGTATGGAGTGGAAAATACGTATTACGGACCCCAACACGTATTGAATGATTGTACAAAATGTTGATAGGGATCGTAAAGTGTACCACACGGACCGTCATAATGATTTATGAGGTCATTATTACGTTGTCCGTAGACTATGACGGCACCCCCCAACTTAAATTTTTGTCATCTATTGCATTAAATTTTTCACATGGGACATTTAATTAAGTCCGTAAAAGTCACGTGGAGGCATACCTAGCGGCCTACCTAGACGAAGTGATGGTTGGTAGGATGACGGCGCAGTAATGATGCGGAGGGAGTAACAACAATATGAGTAACAAAATGCAAAGTAGCAGCATCTGCAGTAACAACAATGCGAGTATCAGCATCCGGTGTAACAGCATCTGGAGTAACAGCAGTACGAGTAACAACATCTAGTGTAACAGCATCTGGAGTATTAACAGTGCGAGTAGCAACATCGGAGTAATAGCAGTGCGAGTAACAGCATCCGTTGTAATAGTACCTGGAGTAGCTACAGTGCGAGTAGCAGCATCGGAGTAACAACATTTGGAGTAACAACAGTGCGAGTAGCAGCATCGGAGTAACAACAATGCAAGTAACAGCATCGGAGTAACAACAGTGAGAGTAACAGCATTCGATGTAACAACATTGAGTAGCAGCATTCAGTGTACCAGTATCTGGTGTAACAGCATCATGAGTAGCAGCAATCGAGTAACAACATCATGAGTAGCAGCAACCGGGTAACAACACCATGAGTAGCAGCAACTGAGTAACAGCACCATGAGTAGCAGCACCCGAGTAACAACATTATGAGTATCAGCAACCAAATAACAGCACCATGAGTAGCAACAACCGAGTAATAGCAACATGAGTAGCAGCACCATGAGTAGTAGCAACCGATACTTAGAAATTTTTTCTTTGATTTTTACTCCTTAGTAGTAACTCCTGCAAAAGGACAACAAGATAAACAATATAATTCTTTATTCTTTTATTATTATTATTATTATTATTATTATTATTATTTTATTTTTTATTTTTTTATTTTTTTTTACAATAAGGATAAAGAGGAAGATTTTTCTACGCTGATAACCTTCAAACCAAATTTCTCAAAGCCTTAGAGGCTGCAAAGCAAATCCTTGGTATGAGGATAACTAGAGACAGGAAAAATCGCAAATTAACACTGTCTCAGAACGAGTACATAGAAAAGGTGTTGAAAAGATTTAATATGCAGAATGCAAAACCAGTTAGTATACCTTTTGCTAGCCATTTCAAACTTAGTAAGGAGATGTGCCCAAAGACCCAAGAAGACATGGATTATATGTCTAAAGTTCACCATGAACGATTGGAAGTTTAACGTCTATACAATAGTACGCACAAGGCACGATAGCGATGTGCGATGGGAGTTATGTGGTTATATGAACAATCCGGGGGGAAACATGAATGGCGGTAAAATTGATTCTCGAGATATTTGAGAAGTACCACAAATCAAGCATTATGCTTTGGCGGTTTCCAAACATTGCTCTGGCCACGCGTCGATGCGGATGGCAGTGTGAGAGACAATAGGAGGAGCTCACAGGATATGTGTTCTTGTGGGTATAACGGTAGATGGGTTGATTTCAAAAATCCAAAGTATTGTTGCACTTTCAACTATGACAAAGGTATGTTCTTGCCCTTTCACGAGGGCTAGTAAAGAAATGATTTGGTTACAAAGGTTTATGGATGAATTGGGTAAGAAGCATGATGCTAGGCACTGTACGGTGATAGCCAAAGTGCTATTCATCTTGCAAAGAACTCAGCATTTCATTCCAGGACTAAACACATACATCTCAAGTACCATTTCATATGGTCAGTATTGGAAGATGGAG
The DNA here is from genome assembly GCA_034641835.2 of Pinus albicaulis. NCBI lineage: Eukaryota > Viridiplantae > Streptophyta > Pinopsida > Pinales > Pinaceae > Pinus > Pinus albicaulis. The sequence goes on from CM076575.1 coordinate 147,428,586, forward strand.
AGTTGAAGCTGGAAAAGATACACACTAGCTAGAATCCTGCAGATATGCTAACAAAAGTTGTAACCAGGGAGAAATTGAGAACATGCTCAGTTTCAGTTGGTCTTCAAGGATGACGATGAAGATGAGAAATAGCCAGGTCCAAAGAGGAGACATTGTCCAACAAATGAAGCAGTGGTGGTGTTGCTACAATCGGTCTCCAAGTGGGATATTGTTGGGTGTGGAGCTCGATTATCTTGTTTATTTTGTATCACAGTGTTGGACCCCTGTACCTTAATGGGGCGGCAACGCCACCCATAATTAAACGCTACCTAGGGGGTCCAGGGGGGGTGGCTGCAACTTTATGGAGCCCCCCCTGGCTGGGGGTTTTGGGGGCAGCGCCCTCGAAGCTAAGAACATATGTAAAATTGCCTTGTAAAAGTATAGTAATTTCTAATCAATCTGGGCCATTCATTAGGCGGATGATCTAACGGTAGAAGTTATGTTTAGTTTAGGGTTTTTTGCCCTAGAAGGCAACCCCTTGATTATATGTAAGGGGTATTGTATTGTGGTGTGTATTATTGAGTGTATTCTCGGGAGCAAAAATAGAGAGAGACGCTGAGGAGAGAACGGAAAGTATTACGAGCGGATACATTGTAGGTTTATCTCTTCATTTTGTTGGATAATATAAAGGAAGAATCGCATTTGTTCGGGGTGAACGTGTGGCCCGGGTAGACCACGTATATCTGTGTCTCTCTGGTTTTATGTGTTTTGTGTGCTTGTATTTTCCGCATATTTTATGTGTTTCATTTCTCTGTAATATTTAATTTTCTAACAATCACGAGTCCTCAATAGGAGTTTTAGTTTGATTTTGACTGTAGAAGATACCTATGCCTATTTTTACTCAATATCAGTTATGTAATTGCCTATAAAAATAACTCGGTGAACCGAGAAAGATAGTTGATATTTTTAGTTTTCGAATATTGTGATACTCTGTTTCTAAGCATTTTAATTAAAGGAGCATAACTTTGATGATGTTCTAGAGACAACTTAATGGAGTTAAATATTCGTATGCCAATCTGATAGTAGAGGGCCCCTGCTATCTGAAGAGGATTTTACACGCTTTCTAGATAAGTAACCTTTAATTTTGTTTTGTTATATTCCTTACTTAGGTAGTTTTCTGAGTTCGTCTTTTTGCATTATGTTTTATGTCGTTTACTTATGTCGAAGATCCTCATAATATTACAGTAAATCTTGTTCTCATAATATATTCCAATATATCTATAATACATGAATGAGATCTAGCTATAGTACTTTGAGTTAATTGCATTTCAGTTCTGTTAGTTAGATTTAGAAGATCCTCATTATTTTATAAGCTATTCTTGTTCTCAAGGTCTTCTAACATATCACTATTATATGAACGAGAATTAGTTATATTATTTTGATTTATTGGCATTTTAAATTAGGTAAGGGATTCTCATGTTATTACAGACAATCTTTTTCTCAAGTTGTTCCACGAAATCTCTAATTCCTGAATAAGACTTAATAGTAATATTGTGAGTTGCAGACTAATCGTTTATAGGAGATCCTTGTTACATTAGGCTTCATCTCTTTCACAAATTGTTCCAAAAAATCTCTAATTCATGAATGAGATCTAGTTCTAGTGTCATAAGTTATTTTAGCATAGGAATCCTTACTATGTTATAGATGATCTTTTTGTCAAGTTGTTCCAACAAATCTCTAACAATGAATAAGATTTCTCTGTAATGTTTTAAGTTATTGTTTTCTAGGAGATCCTCATCACATCAGAACTAATCATTTTCTCAGTTTGTTCCAATATATCTCTAATGAAATGAATTGGACTAAGTCTAATGTTATGAGTTACTTTTTTAGCAGCTTTCCAATCTATGGATTAGCATTCTCTGTTTTTTTATCATTCCTAGTTTAGAGTAGATCTTGCAATTAAATTATGTTTAGTGCATTCAGTAACATTTCCTTTTCTTCCTCTTTGATATTAATTTAGTTTTTCCCCCTTAGCATAAAATAACATTAAACATAAAACCAAAAACATTAGAAAAACACTAAACACAACAAAGTAGGAATAGGATACTTAGGCACATATGGTGCACTTCACTTCAACAGTTTTCTAGCCCTGGTGATAATTTATGCTATCAATTTAGGAACACTAAATTGACTAAACACCTTCATCAAATGAATTTCCATATGGATTAAAATCATCCATATAGATTTCAACACTATCATCTACCAAATCAGAAAATATTCCCAAGATTTCCCTCTGGAAGGTAGCAGGAGCATTACACAAGCCATATGGGAGGACCTTGTATGAAAAGGTTCCCCATGGGCATGTGAAATTTTTTTTATCCTGGTCTTCCGGGGCTATCTGGATTTGGTTATATCCACTGAATCTGTCTAGGAAGGAAAATAAATTCTTCCCAACCAAAATATCTAGGACTTGGTCAATTAATGGCAAAGGGAAATGGTATTTTTGCGTTGCCTTATTTAGTTCCATGTAATCTACACAGATCCGTCATTTACCACTCTTTTTGGGAACAATAACTAGCGGAGATACCCATTGGCTACATGAGATGGGGTAAATGAATCCTACATCCAATAATTTTTGTAATTCTTCCTTGACAATGTTTTTGAGAGCAGGGTTCATTCTCCGTTGGGGTTGTCTGACAGGGTGGAAATATTCCTTAATATAAATATGATGAGTACATAAGTTAGTAGGGATCCCCTTCATGTCGGTATAATTCCAGAAAAAAGCTTCCTGGTGATCTTGAAGGACTTTCAACAGATATTTTGTCTGGGATTCAGACAGGTTTGGGTTGATATTAAGTTTTTTCCTCGGTTCAATATCAATTGGAATACAATCATGGGATGAAGTTACAAGAATGTCTTCAATGTCATCTCTAGTTCAATGTTTTCCTGTGTTTCACAGCTCATAGCAGATTCTAGAATCTATAGAGTTGAATCAGAAACAGAACTAGAATCATTAATAAAAGCGTTAATGGCATCATCCTCGATTTCCGTTTTAAATTGAAGGGCCTGCCCAATAGTGAGGATTGGTTTAACATCTTCATTTTCAGGTTCAGGCTCTTCTACAGGTAGAGGTTTCTAACTGGTTAATAATTTTTTAGATGGGTTAGGTTCCTCAGGAGGATAAAGAGTAAGATTCTTTGTAACTATCCCATTTGATATGATCATATGTCCAGATCGACACTCTATGTAGGCATCTACAATTGCGAGCCAAGGTCTTCCCAGGATCAATGGGTGACCACCAACTGAAGATCGAGTTTGTAATACAAGAAGGACCACAGGGTAATGCCATGAATCTACTGAAAAATCACATCCTCCAATTTCCCTACTGGTTTAATTGTAGACTTGTCTGCTATTTCCAGGATAGTAGGGGTTGGTTTAATATTTCCAAGACCTAATGTGTTCATTTTTAAGAGGTGATAATGTTAATGGCAGATCCCAAATCAACCAGTACATTTTTTATTTCAACCCCATTGATATGTACTGTTAGAATCAGGTTTCTTGGGTCTCTGTATTTTATAGGCACGATATTTCCTAACGTAATGTCGGATAATCTGCCCATCACATGAATAGTTAATGGATCCTTATATTTCTTCCCTAGTTTATTAGAGCAGTACTCTTTAAGATTTTTTTCATATATAGGTACATCCCTCATAGCCTATAGCAGGGGTATTTTAACAAAGAGATTCTGTAGTTACCCTAAGAAGTCAAATTCTGCTTGAGGGTTCGGTTTATTCAAGGTCAGTATTTCAGGATATGGAGGAGAAGTTGAATGACCTTGATTAAGAACGGATTGGGGAGTTGTTTGGTTTATTATGTTTTGGTCTAATTTTTCCCCAACCATCCTTTTTTTTGGTTCTGTATCTTCACTGTCAATATGTTCTGTAATAATGGGTGAAGTGGGTGCATTTACTACCCACCCAAATCGTAGGTTTATATCATTAAGTCCAACGGTAAAAATGTTGTAAGATGGAAGGTTAAGAGTGTTTGTTTGTTGAACCCATTTATTATTAGGCTAGATAGGAATTTGGGGTCTAATGGTTGGGTTTCCTGGAGGTACAATGGAGGGAAACCGAAGTTGCTGCTGAGGTATAGACCGGGGAAACTAACCAGTAGGAGAGGGTCCACGCCAATTCTAATTCCATGAAGGATTCGGACTGGCCTGAGGAATCTATTATTGCCAAGGGGGATACTGATATTTAGAACACATAGTTGAAAAAGGTGCATATTGGGGACCCATATTAAAATTGTTAAAATACTGAGATGGGTCCTAAAAAATACCTAGACTCATAGCTGGTGTTTGAGGTTTCCATGGCTTCTTCTGCCCCATGAAGTAAAACTAGTCTACCACACTTTCTTCACTTTCCCCTTGAAAAACTCCCTTCAGTCCGGGAAAAGAAGGACACAAGCTGGTCACATGAGTCTGTTCACAGATTGTGTAGGCTTCCACTGTGTTTAACGGGCATTCCTTGAAAGGGCGCTTCTTTCTGGACTATGGGAAGAATATAGCCATAGTCTTTTCCAATTCCATTTGTTTCTATTTTTCTTGCAAAGTGTACATCTGGGTGGATAATGTGCTAAGTATATCAGTCCTTAGGTTGTTTAGTAGGTTTCCAATTTATTCCTTTGTAACACCACCACCCGAAGTCTTTGATTACCAAATTCCTTGTCCATTCCTTGCAGCCCCCCATGAGCACTTAATGCAATAGTCATATATGATGTCGAAGTCTTCTTTCGAAATATACCCTTTTCTTGCTATGTTCAAACATTGCAGGGAGTCTTCCCTAAGTGCTCGGAGAAGAATGATCTTCAAAATTTCCTTGTCCAGGTCGCTATGGCCAGACCTCTACAATATGTACTTTAATCATTCCACACAGTCCTCCATATTTTCATCCTCTTTCTGTGCAAACTCAAAGATTTCCTCCTTAATGTCACAGGACTTATAGTAATCTTCGTATTTTTCCAAGAACGCTTCTTTCATCCCTTCGCATGAGGTAATCGTGCTCCCTCCTAAACCCATCAACCATCTCAGGGCTGTCGCCTTCAAGGTAGCAGGAAATATTTTCAATTTCTGAGCATCAGCAATATAATCGTATCCTCTGCAAACAATGTTAAATTCAAAGAGGAATGTATCAAGGTCTTCAAAAGAAATCCCATGAAAACTAGACAAAGTTTTTAAAGGGATGGATCTCATCGGTGCATCACCTATAACGTTTCTGATAGGAAAATCAATAGAGGAACTTATAGGTGCCATAAATACCCTCCAATATTCACTTAGGATTTCAACTAGTTCTACAGCTGGTACTGGGAGTGATTAAACTGTACTGGGAGTGATTAAACTATAAGAGGTTTCACCGCACTTCGCTGGTCCCTTGGAGACTCAAAATCCTTTAGGAATTCTCTCTCCAAATCGGATATGCTTAATTAGGCTGCATAAGGTTTTACATCACTTCCTTGGTCTCGTGGTGATGAAAACCCTTTTAGGGTTTCTCTTGCCCAATTATAATTGCTCAGTTCTTCTGATCCTCTACTTGTTATTTCTTCCCCTTCTGCTGATGGTAAGGATGTTTCTCCCACCGATACCATGTTTATTAAATCTTCCGTCATCGAAAGAACACCTTCTGGTACCGTGGATGGCACTGGATGCTCCACAAACTACCATTCGGACTTCGTCTGAACTCTTACCCTGACAGCAGCACGGGATCATGCCTCGGATCTATATTTCTCAATGATATCTTGAATATATGTCTTCCTTCCCAAATCCTTTCCTTTATTTGGGGGTCTTCCTCTGCCCTTCTTATTTAGATTCTTGTTCATACAAATTGTAGAGAGGGTTCATCAAAGTAACAAAACTGCTCAGGACCTAGAGAAGGACATATAGCTTCCTCCCTAGGACGAGGGAGTAGGTTCAAACGGAAAAATAAAAAGAAAAGGAAAATTGAAGTTCAGGACCTGAAGTAGGGTAATCAAATACCCTCCTCAGGATGAGAAGTTAGCCCTTCAGAAAAGAATCAAAAGAAATAGAAAGCTGGAAACTATGCATGAGACTTAGGGTAGGGTACAAAATTTCCTCCCCAAGATGAGGGATGAATTTTAATGAAAAAAAAAAAAGGAAAATAAAAACAACATACTACGCTCAAGGCTTGAAGTAGGGTAATAGATGCCCTCCCCAAGACGAGAGATCAGTTCTGAAGAAAAATAATAAAGAGAAGGAAAGAAAACACAAAGCACTACACTCAGGACTTGAAGTAGGGCAATAAATTCCCTCCCCTAGATGAGAGATTGACCCTTAGATCAATTGCAGATCATGTTCTTGCACCTGTTAGCCTTCCCTGGCAATGGCGCCAAAATGTTGGTGTCCGGGTCTGAACAATGTTAAACCCTTTTTTCACATAAATGATCAACCCGAGGGCGTTACTTATTTCAAGAATAATGACACAGTATATGCAGGAGGAATCACATGACCTGTCGTAGATCACAGTCTTAAATCCATAACACACAGACTACTGTAACAACAATTAAAGTAAATTGTAGAATTAAAAATACATTCACAGAAATTGAAATATTATACTGTAACAGTAGTACTAAAATCAACTAAAACATGGAAACAATAACAAGAAAGGAAAACACAGCACCTGATCAGAAGAGTGGGCCCAACTCTTTGATTAGGGTTGAGGTAAACTCATGAATTACAGGTGAAACAAAAAGCTACTGTGCATTCAATTAATGGTAGAATATATTGTTACAAAATGTGTATGTAAATGGGCTTAACCCTGATTCACAGCCTACAGGCCCTTTTTAAAAAAATGTTTTGGAAATCCTCGATTTTCCTCAGCAACTCAATATTTACAAAAATATACTTTGTTACAATGACAACCTAGTTTCCCAGAAGGAAACCATAAAAAGGCATGAAATAACACTGGTGTGGAACATAGTCTGTTACGCTGTAACAGCAAATGGAGATAGCGCTGGAAATTATGGGTTTTTCCACAACTCACAGTTGTAATTTTCCTGCTTTGACCAAATCTGTATAAATATTGGAGTTAATATTGCAAAAAGGTAAAACCTCCATGACAGTTACTTCATTAATCAAATGTCCCATGAAATATAAAATAAATGGATTTACCCTATGCGTTTAAGAACAAAAATGGTACAAAGAGATAGAAAGATGGGATAAAATGGGAGAGGAAAAGTATACAAATCTGGTACCCAACAAGTGTGCATCAGTTGAAATTATCGCACTCAATTCCAAGGTAGACATTTTGCAATATGTCATACTCCAAACCTTTAGCATCACACATATAATTAATTATGAGATTCGATGTGGGTGCTTGGATTTATGATGATTGGGAGTAGATTTTATCAGGATGAAATATGATATTAAAGGTGAAACCATGAAGTTTTATGATTTTTGTTGGTTTGCAAAAGATCCATATTATAATGCGTAACTCTCGTTTGATATAAGATTAAGTATTCAAGTAATTAATAATCCATCTTCCTATTTATAATATACCAAAAGGGTAGGGTATTGTTGACGTTATTAAATGTATCTCCAGTAGTAGGGGATCTCCCCAGTACAGAATCCTAATTAGACTCTACACCATTTGATTTGAGAATCCCATCCGGTATCTAGGCCCAATTGCAGTGAAGTTGGTGGAGATGGTTTTCGGACAGGGAGGGGACTCATTGAGAGGATAATACATAGATGTTGAACGAACACAAGTTAGTGATTGACGAACCACCTATGAAACATAACACCATGACTAGAAAAGAAATTTTCAAAGAATGAAACTCACAAAAATCATTGTTAGCAAAACATTTACCAAGATCATACTTATAACGATGCTACTTAACAAATAGGAAAATAGTTTATAATGTCTAAGTTGTTTACTAATAACCTATACACATTCCAATTATTATTTAAAGCAAATATCAACAAAGTAGTTCATTGGCATACCTTTAAAGTTAGAGCATCATATACCATCCACATGTTGCAAGAGAAATCATAACACAAGAGGATACATGAGTAGAAAGGTGCAAAAATACTCGAAGAAGGATTCATTCAATGGAACAGACAATATTCACACCATGATCACACAAGATATTTCCATTGGATTCAGTAGTGAGATCCAATAACACTTCTTGTATTCCAAAAAACACATACATTCAATAAGAACAATATATATCTCTGCAAAGTCCCCAAAATAAATATCCTTTACAATATCACTTGATCATGTACATATAAGTCTATTGTGTGCATCAATATTATGCTAATGACCTATTTATTGACAAAGCCGAGGCATCAATCTGTAACTACTCCCTAAGGTAGGTCTCCCATGCCTTGTAGTCTGCAGTTATCGGGGCCGGCTAATACATGTATTCCCCATGTCTGTGCATGCATTCCAGTGCATCAGGAATTAGTGTGGCCTTCTTGGAGTTGACCTAGTTGGATAAGTTTCATGTATATTCTAACAAGTTCTACTATGTATTGCATTATATTTTCCTTGGTCACCTGTAAGTCACTCGAGCTAGAGGCCTACCAGATTGGATCAAGAAACACATGAATTTCCTGTAACACTTATTCTCTGCTTCCTGGAGCTGCCAATGTCCTGATAGATGGTGTTTGATGGACCTCGGCCATTGAATCTATCCCACTGAGGAGATTATTATATGCAGATATAACCTTTTCTACATCATTGGCGAGCTTGTCCCAGGATTGGATATTTATGCGCAGTTGTAATTTTTCATTTTTTGTGGTGATCTAATATTTCTTTCGCAAGGTTCCTGGCACCTTGGGGTACTTTTCATTCCATTCCATGATGTTATTCAAAGCTATTGAGGCCTCCTTTAATTTGGATGATTTTTCCTTGGTGTCCAATTGTACAGCTGCCATAGGAATGACTGACTGATGCAACTTCATCATCTCCTCATAAACTAATATCATGGATGCACCTAATGTGTCGGCTTTTATTTTGATGGCATCTTGTAGCTCTCTTGCATTCGCGAGTGTCAATCATAAAACTTTGTTTTATTCCTGCAAAGCCTTCTTTTCCTCTTCCACCTTGGTGGTCCTTTGTTCAGCTGAGTGGAGGTTGCTCTGTATTTGTGCAATATGTTTACTCATTCTCCCTACATTCACCTCGGTTGCATCTCCAAAGGTAGTTTCGACAGAAGCAATCATTTCAGGATTGGTTCTAGTGTCCGAGACTATGTCCTTTTCTGTATTTACCACCAAAGGTTCAACTAGATTCCTGGAGAAGCATTTTCTCCTTTCCTGTCTGATCTTATGGGTGAACTGATCGAAGGAAATTTGAGTTAAATCCAGTACCTCATATTCTCTTTCCTTGAAGAGGCCTAGCTCTAAAAGGGGAAAATGACCACCAATAATAACAATGGACGGGGGAACTTCTAGTGGGGGTAGGTCAATCCACTCATCGAGGTGTAGCTCACTACAAGGAAAAGACCCTCTAGCAGATGTTTTTGAGGTTGGCGGGTGGATGTATTTGCAAATGTTTTTTTTTGGTACGTTTATAATCACAACACACACCGGTGCACTTAATATATATGTGACGCACTGGTGCATAGAAGAGGCTAAAGAACAGTTGCATAGTTATTTTTAAGTACTATGAAAAAAACGGTGCACTTCATACATATGATGCACCGAAGCGTCTAATAAGAGGTTCCTTCCCTACAATGCACCGGTGTGTACAAGTCGATGGTCACTGCGACAGGGTGCATACTATCAAATGTCACACCGAGACACTCACTATATAACCTTCGCGGTGCCTCAAATTAATCAAGCACACCGACTAATTAGTTAATCAAAAAAAAAATTCACTGTTGCGGTGTTATACTCTAACAACGATGCCCTGGTGTGTTTATGGTGATACAACGCCCCGACATAGGGTGTTTATTTAATGAAAATATATGGTTATTTTTATATAACATGCCTGATGTTGGTCATATATCATCAGCCCAATGCATTTCATTAATTGAGAGCACCGCATGAAGGTTTTATTTAAAAAAAATATTTTCACCATTTCAGTGATATACACTAATGACGATGGCCCAGTGTGGTTTATGTACAATGATGCACCGGCATAATGTTTTTATTCAAAGGAAGCATGGTGTGCTCCTACAAACCAACCCATTTCATCTCAGTAATCTAGCGCACCATAAAAGGGTGAAGTTAAAAACATTATTTCCACCAAGTTTGGTGCTATACTCTAACGATGAAGCCCTGGGGTAGTTAATCTTCCCTAATGCACTAAACCCATATATTTTTAATTTAAATAAATGTGGTGCGCCATTGATACAACTATCTGGTGCGTCTCATATTGGAGCACAACGAAAAAGGGTTAATTTAAAAAAAATTACCGGTCGTAAAAATTCATTTTTACTATTTACAATCTTGTAGAGCTCTCAACCGTCGGTGTGACCTTTTCTTCTCTGAGGGGCCCTGCCATCATTGCTTCCGTCAATTGCTCAATGCGTGGATTTCAAATTTTTTGGAACAGTGGGAAAATTTGGTTTTTAGTACTCCATTGGAAACATGCCTCCTCGGCGTGAAAATATGTAGGTAATGTATATTTTCCTCACCAACATAACATTTTACTGGATTAATTTTAAAAATTGGCTTAGAATTCTTTTTTTTTTGAAAAAAAAAAAAAAATCCTGTGTGGTGTGTTCGAGTTGTTCGGCTCGCACCATTCTCGGTGCTCCCTGTAAATTTACAGGTCGTGCCGTGAACGGTGTTAATGAAAACCGCACCAGTTGGCTAATGTGATAGCCCGGTGCACCACCGACAAAAGCGCACCACAATAAAAATAAAATTTTTGCGATGCGTGTTGGTTTCCAGTCGCACCGAAAATTTATAATATTTTTAAAATTACAATTTATTTTATATTCAGCAACGCATTTGTTTACCGAAACGCACTGGGGCATTACGTAAAAATAAACATAATGTATCAGTGCGTTTATATTACGAGAAGACACCTACTGTGCAGTACATCGGTCAAACTTAATGCATCAAGGGGTTTTGTGTTTGGATACCACACCGCTAGTGGTAAAATATTACAAATGGGCGATGCGTTGAGTTATAACAAACGCCCCAGGGCAGATATGGTTTTTCAACACAGCACCTATTATATTTATTAATTAATATTTTTTTTTTTGCAGTGCGTGACTATTTTTTATGCGCATTATGGATGGTGTGTGATATAGATGTATGCATCGTTGACAATGTGTGTATGTTTTTTGTGGTGCATCGAATGTTTTGTTTTGTTTTTTAATAAAATTTATATGTATATATTTGTAAATAAAATTTTCATTTAATAAAAAAAATTATTTTTGATGTATAAGGCATGTTGATCTATTTAATATGTGAATCGTTCAGCGACGTCAATGGAGAGAGGACATACAACAATAAGAGCAGAGAAAAGACAATCACAACATGATACAACAGGGGGACGCAAGGGGGAGGGAGAGAATTTTGTACCCCCACACTATTACGCCACCCTCCCAGCTTCTCTTAAGGGATGTAGGCCTCCTTAAGTTCTATCAGGAGGTTAGAGCCTTGAAGGGGCACAACAACTTATTAGTATAGTTGATATACATGTGGGATGCCCACCAACAGGCTTTCCATGTCGGTCCTAACTAGTGGTACTAGTCCTCTGAGGATGACATCTATTTTATCACTGGCCTATCTAGGATAGGGGAGGATTTTCTTCAGTTCTTTGATGTCCCCTTCGGTTATGCAACAGGGAGTCAATTGGTGTACTCTCAGAGATACATTAGGGATGACATACTTTCTTCAACATATTTCCATGTGTCTGGTGGACAGCTACGGATTGCTTCTTTTGGTACAGACGAGGTTAGGTGCCTCTCACTATTACTGACCACCATTACACATTATACTAGTGATCGGAAGCGCATTAGTTTCCCTATTTTATTTTATGTTGACTCTCTATTCTAGAGGCCACGACTTGTTATATGGTCTGCCATTATTTTGTGGCAGTTTTGTATAGCCTTAGATAGATGTCGTTCTCAGGAATGTGGGAGGTTGACTTTCCCAATTGCTTTAGAGTTGTTTTTTTTTTTTTTTTGAGAGGTTTTCAGAGACGAAGCATAATTTTTTTTCAGCCTCGTAGGACGATGATAAAGATACATATGCACATGTGGGGCGATATGATGCCCAAAAGGGGCTAGTCGGAGTATCCGACCAGGATTTCTAGTGATGCAGTGGAGCTACTAGCCAGTGAGGATGAACACATGTTCGTGATGGTGTTGTGTCCTTACGCAGGGTTGGATTGGCGAGGGTGTAACAACATCATCTTCACACAATATGAGCCACCAGATTATAGAGGTAATATTAGTTTTTTCTCTAAATTAATATAGTTTCATTTTATTATCTTAATTAATTAGAATAAAATTTATTCTGACATTTTCTTTAACTTGTTTTATTAAATTATTTAATGAATTTTCTAATTATTGTTATGTGTTATATATTTTGTAGATATTGTCACATTCATTGGATACATGCCTCCACCCCTATCATATGATCATGTAGATGATGAGGAGATGGTAGAGACATCAGAGGGTGAGAGACCTCCTCGGGTGCAGATACCCACAGGCATGGGGCGTAAGGATGACATTCGATTCAGGATGGAGTTATGAGACCGACTATGTAGACTCTTGGTTGATGAGAGAGTCTGCCCTGCGAAGATCAGAGACATCTAGGTAGATCGTATGCTCACAGATCTCTAGACAGACATGTCGCACGATATGATGAGCCTCATGCGTCATATCGTTGGAGCTTCTAGGCTACTAGCAATGAGGAGGGATAGGTGCCATGGCGATGTGCCACATAGCAGCTCGGATGATGATCATGAGGGGAGTGATCATTCTAGTACTCCACCTCCTCCCCCTCCACCTCGCGGAGATGAGCAGGAAGCACCTCCTGAGCATTCACCTCCTAAGAAAGCACCATATGAGCAGGCACCTCCTCAGCAGGCACCATCTGAGCAGGCACCATCGACTGAACAAGCCTCGAATAGTTATAGTGTTGTTCATGTACCACCAGATATTTGACATTTATATATGCAGTTCTATTACAGTTATATATTTTTGACATTACTTATATATATATGGTGCATGTATTTTATGTTCATGTTGATGTACTTAATTTACATGTTGGTGTTCATCATGATGTGTATATTATAAGGTCATGTTAAGTATGTTCATTTAATGTGCTTGCAGATAAATGTATATGTTATAACAATTATTTGAGATGAGATTTATATTTGATGTTTGTGTTGTGATGATGTTATACAATGGTTGTGTTTTGTTAGATGATCATGATTACGATGATTAGATGATGTTAGAGAATTTGAATGTGTATTTTAGAATATGATTTTGTATGATGGTTATCATGATCCTGACGTTTATTTTTAATGTTAAATCATGATATTTATTAAATATTATGTATTGGTAATTGTAAAATTGTAAAATTGTAATTGTAATTGTATGTATCATGATTGTAATTGTAATTGTATGTAAAATTGTAAAATTGTAAAACTAATTGTATTTTTAATTGTAATTGTATTTGTAATTGTAATCTTAATTGTAATTGTATGTATTGGCATGATTCAATTTTATTAAAATTGTAAAATTTGTAAAATTGTAAAATTGTGAATTAATTTTGAAATTTGAACCATAACTACCATAAAGTTAAATCATCGTAAAATTGTAAAATGTATACTGTACATATTGTTAAATTACCATAATTGCAAAATTGTAAATTTGTAAGAATATAAATAATTGTAAAATAATAAATCTAGAATAATATGAATTTTTGTAATATAATAAATTTTAGAAAATAATGCAAATAAATTCATGTTTAGAATTATCATTATTTTATTACGATCTTACATACCAAAAATAAGAGTATATATTAATACATTTTTTTAAATTTTGAAGATAACATTCATATATATATATATATATATATATATATATATATATATATATATATATATATATATATATATATATATATATGCTAGGGTGCATTTAAACAATGTAAACTTTGAAACGGGAACGGAAACGAGTACTTTCTTTTTTAATGTAGCAAATAATGGTCCCATTTTGAAAAGTACTGATTCAAAATACTATTAATTTTTTTTTTTGCATGTTTTTTACACATTAAATTTTTTTATGTACCAAGTATAAACATTATTTTTAAAATTTTAATGTTCTTATGTTGATTTTGAAAAGCAGCATCATCCCATTTTTTTAGAAGACTTATTTTTTACTTGAATTTTTCTAATCTATTAAATGCTAATAATTATTTTCTAAATTTAACAATTTTTTAGGTACTCGACTTCTTCCTCTTCACTTACATATTTTCTTTAAGTGTTTTTCACGATTTTTTTTTTTTTTTGTTCTTCTTTTAATTTTTTTTTTGTAGTGAGATATTTGATTTTTTGTAATGTCAAAAGAACAAAAAAGGTCAAAATTTTAATGTGTCAATCTTCTATCTAATTATATATTGTTAAATAATATTTCATTGCACATGAAATAATTGCCACTAAAAAAACAATATTTTTTAACGATTTACATTAAAAAACACATTTTGAATATAGAAATAACTAAAAAGATACACATTTTGCGTCTTTTTTGCTAAAAATGACATGCCAAATAAACCATTTTTTAGGAAAAATTAATATATATATATATATATATATATATATATATATATATATATATATATATATATATATATATATATATATGTATTTTGTGAATTTTATGTGAAAAGTTACTAATAATTACAATTTTTTTCAAAAATTACATAATTCACGTAAAATGAAGTGAAAATCACATTATACAAATATTAAACATATAATAACAACAATTGAATATTTATTTCTTCTCATAAAATGTCAGAGTCAAAAAATTACAAGTATAACTTATGAATAGTTACAAAAAATGAGCTTCATTTGGAAGCTTAACTTAAACTTTAATCAATAATATCATGTAACCCAAACTCTTCATCTTCAAGAATATCATTATTGTCATCTTACACAATATTTTCATCATTGGCTTCACTTTCATCATTTTCCTCTTCTGATGGATCTTTGATGTCTACGAACGTCCCAAAGTATGCCTTTCCATTCTTTCCATCTAATGGTGGTTGAGGTTTTTTTTTTTTTTTGCCACACGAGATTCATTAAAATCCTCTTTTCTCAAACCAACTTCTTTCATTCATCTGGAAGAAATTGAAGAGCATTGATTCTTTGATGAATAAATTTGCATTGTATTGGGTCTTTTTCAATGGAAATGAAATTTATTCCTTTCTGTAAGCAACATGTTAGTGTTGTACCTAATCATCAAGTACAAAAGAAAAAAATGATTAATGTTTTGCAATGTCTTCACAATCACCTGATATTACTTGATATTGGATAGTGTGGAGCCCATTCCAAATGAAATGATTAAGACTGGGATCAATTTCAACATCACTAAGACATTGTTTTGTTATCCTTTCCATTTTTATTTTTTCAATAAAACTTCTGAAACTATCCGGTGCTCCATTTTCTTCCTGCTTCATCTTTAATAAAATAAACAAAAGAAATGTATAAGTTATAAATTAAAAATATTATACATATGAATAGAAATGAATATATGAATGAACAAACCTTTTAAATGCAAGATAAAAATCTTTTAGCAGTGATGTAGAACTTGAATCTTCATCCCAAATTATAATTTGTCATCTGACTCTCTATCCCCTAAATTTAAAACAAGTTCTTTTAAAAAAGTGTAATTTTTTTTTTTTATATTTTCTCCTCAAACGCACTAAAAAAATTATATTTTTTTGTATATGCCCAAAGGGTTGATTCTGAGAATCGGCCCCGATTCTGAGCATCAGTCCTTTGGGCATATAATTTTTTTTATTTATTTTTATATTCCCAAAGGCCTGATTCTTAGAATCAGCCCTTTAGGCATTCAAAATATATATATATATGTGTGTGTGTGTGTGTGTGTGTGTGTGTGTGTGTGTGTGTATGCCCAAAGGGCCGGTTCTGAGAACCGGCCCCTTGGCCATATAAAAATAAAATAAAAATAAAAATAATATGCCTTTAGAATCGGCCCCTTGGCCAAATTAAAAAAAAAAAATTTATATGCCCAAAGGGCCGATTCTGAGAATCGGTGCCTTGGCCATATCAAAAATAGTTTATTTTTTTTATATGTGCAAGGGGCCGATTATCATAATCGTCCTCCCTGCATTGGGCACCCTCGGGCTTGGGCGAACGCCACCCCGTGGGCACATCGACCAATAGAAAAGCACCCACGAGATCGTGTTGCGGGCGGGCACACCCACAACATGGGTGCCCTAGCCCAAGTGGGTGCACCCACCGACCCCCTGGGCAAGTAGGGGGGCCAATTCTAAAAATTGGCCCCTCTATTTTCCCATGGCACTGGTAGGCGTGTCCTTGGGCCAGATCGGCCATGTGCTACCCCAGGTGGTCCCACCCACAATGGGCATGTTAATTTTATATATATATATATATATATATATATATATATATAGATATATATATATTGTTTTCTACCTAAAAGAATTAACAATAAATGCTGGTAAATTTTTAACGGTTTAAAATAACTTGACTTTACTTAATTTTAGTAGCTTACTAATTTTCGTAATAATAGAAACAAAACTAACCTTTCAAAAGAGAGAATCCCTCGTCGACAATGTTGCTGCTCTAGAAAATCGTTCCAAGCTTTTAAACAAACCTCGAGAAATTTTGACGTCATGTGTGGAATAGTGAAATTGACCTTTCTTATAAAGCATAAATAACGGAATTGTTTACGGCGGGGTGAATGTGGGATAAAAAACATTGATTAATATTAAAAAAATAAAATTTATAATGTAGTCAAAGTTATATAATTTAATTAAAATTATTTTAGTTTGGAAAATTTTATTAAGAGAAAAATTTCTAGGGAATTTAATTCAAAATTAAGGTCCATATTATGAGAATATTTTAATAACTAATTTCAAATAAATCATTTAAATAAAATATGGAGGGGCATACTTCAAGAAAAAAATATCAGCAAAAATTTTTGGAGGGAATTTATCTTTGTTTCAGCTATATATGATCATTGGTAGAGAGATCATTTGCATCATTCACCATTTCTTGTTTGAGTGTTATTGATTCCTCTGATAGTGAAGTTTCGTTTTATGAAGCATCAACATCTTCGTCATGTAACAAATCTATTCATATTGATGAATATAACAAGAGAAGTAGTGACAAAATGAAAGATAAAGATTTTCAAATTAATATAGAGTCTAAATGCCGACTTATTCCTAATCTTATGGACTATGAGAGCAACAATGACGAATGACAAGATGAAGAAATTCCAAAAGCTAGAGATTCACATTTTCCACTTATTGCTAATCCTGAAGACTTTGAGAGCAATAATGATGATTGGTAGGATGACAAATTTTCAATGGATGCATAGCCACAATTTCCACTTAGTCCCAATCCTAAGGATTATGAAAGCAATAGTGATGAATGGTCAGATGAAAATTTTTCAGTGGATAGAAAGTCACAGTTGCCACTTAGAACTAATCCTAAAGACTATGAGAGAAATAGTGATGAATGGCAGGATGAATAATTTTCACTGGATAGAGAGTCACATTTGCCACTTACTCCTAATCCTAAGGATTATGAGAGAAATAGTGATGAGGATGAAAAAATTTCAGTAAATAAAGCATCACATTTTACAATTACTCCTTACCCCATGGACTTTGAGAACATCAGTGATGAAGGGAAGGATGAAGAAATACCAATAAATCAAGATTCTCAATTTCCACTTACTCCTAATCATGTGGACTATGGGATCAGCAATGACGAAGGTCGGGATGAAGAATTTCCAATAAATCAAGAGTCACAATTTCCACATAGTCCTAATCCTATGAACTTTGAGAGCAACAGTGATGAAGGGAAAGATAAAAATGGTGAATAATATCCTCCAATTCAGTATTTCAAAACCATAGATGATGGTATTGAAAATTTTCATGTTGCCAAAGATGGTAATGAATATTTTTCAAACAATGATGGTGGTGAATTTCCTAACTATATTGCAAATGATCATAGTAAGAATAGTATTCCTCCTAATTATCATGGAAATTCTTTTTTAGAGAATGATGAAATGATAGAGATGTTGCCAACAAATATTGTTTCTAGGAGTAGGAGTAGACCTTTTCGTATCAATCCAAGATGTTCTAGTTATAAAATGGGTAGAGTAGTATATCTCACCAGAAGAAGTTCTATCAGTGACCTCATTTCAAGTGACTATTGTAAAAAGGATTTCTTTAAGCATATGGATTTCAAATTTGCTTTAGAGAAAAGGAAGAAATATTTGTCAATCAATAAAAGCATGCAAAATTCATATTTAGTGGGGTGCACGCAATCTAAACTGGAAGGTTATGATTATCATATTGGATCTTTATTGCTTTGTAGAAAGGCTTTCAAAATGATTCATTTAATTGGAAATTTTTGTCTATCAAGAATCCAAGATAATTTGGAAAATGATCCTACATATTATTTCGAAGTTCATCATAAACAAGAGTTTGGGCCACTAACAAACACTGCAAGGTCATGGATGCAAGACTTCCTTTCAAAACATGGAGGGTGTATGCCAATTATAAACACAATACATAATCCAGATAATTTCTCAAGACGAGAAATATACAACTTATACAAGGAATATGCAGAAGGTGTTGAAGGAAATGGTAATTTTATTACATATCAATATTTAGTGAAAATATGGAGGAGAGAATTAAACAATATTCATATTCTTAAAAATACAAGGATGGGGGTTTGTAGTACATGTGCTTCTCTAAAATAAAAAAAGGGATAAATGTCAAGGAGCAGAAAGAGGTAATTAAGCATTCATAGCATTATTTTTTTAAATTGTATAGTGATCAACTATGAAAATGAATTTATTAATACATTTATTTTATGTTATGTGTAGATTCCATTGTTAAAGCCCTTCAAGAGCATCGCAAACAACAAACAAGTGAAAGGAAAAAATTGTACAAACATCGAAAGAAGTGTTATGGTAATCCAAATAAATATTTTTCTTTGATAATTGATGGTATGGACTAGAAGAAAACACTTCTACCACATTTTGTTCGCACACCAAAAAATTTGCAAGAGGAAAATTTCATCCAGTTTCACTTGGTCGGTTATATGGTCTTCAATGGGAAAATGTCACCAAGAGTTTACTTCACATCTCCAAATATTCATAATGATGGAAATCTGACAATAACCATAATTCATGATGTTCTTTCTCATTGGGGTGGTAATCTTCCTGAAATTTTGTATCTACAATTAGACAACACTTGTCGTGAAAACAAAAATCAGATTTTTTTTGGATATCGAAACATGCTTGTTGAATTGAGAATTTTTCATAAGGTAAAGGTTGGTTTCCTTCTTGTTTAGCACACTCACGACCATATTGATCAGATGTTCAGTCATTTTTCAGTAACATTGAGGAGGAAGAACGTTGGGAGCTTGCCATCATTAATTGAATTTATTAAGAAATCATATATGGCAGAGGATATTTTTCATGTGTTAAAAGAAATTGTTGACATGCGAAATTTTATTCTTGGATCGCATGGTCAAGAGAAATGCATTGAACAACTTAATGACATTATCTTCCAACATCAATTTTGTATCAAACAAATTGATGGGAAAATAATTATATGGGGCAAGAAGTATTCAACAACTGCAAAATGGGCACCATCATCAAGTTTGGAATTTTTGAAGTTCATTCTAGATCATCCAATATTTGCATCAAATATATTGTTATTACAATCAGTTAGTGAATTTCATAATGCACGAAGTCAAAAGAGAGATATAGATTATTCTGAATGCGTGGAAGAAATTAAAAAACCATTAGATATACATATGAGTACTTTGATGTTGTTGATTCAATTTGGTTGGAGTTCTTTTTCAATGATCAGAGTGATATCCTTTCAAGACCAGCAAATGAAGATATTCTTTTGAAGATTCAATTTATTTGGCCACAAAATGTGTCAAATGAATAGGAGGAAAAAAACATTCTTGAACAACAAAAATCACATGGTATTATTATTTCTACCTAGGTGGAGGAAAGATAAATGTATATTGGTTCCAGAAGATCTCGAGCACAACGTGAAGCAATGGAATACCTTTACAGAGGTTCAATACAGGATATTAAGGAGGATTTCATGATCACGCTCTTAGCACATGAAGATCTGCATGGCTATCCATTCTAGGTTGCTAAGGCTATAAAGGTGATTATAGAAAATGAGGATGTTACAGGTGTTGAAGTACATTGTTATGCCACAAACACACACCCATTCAATGGTGTATACAAAACAGAGATGGTAGTTGATAAAAAAATTGGCGGAAAGAGAAAAATAAAGGGTACAAACATAAATCGTAGCCGCACAGACCTCTTAAAATTTGAGGAAGTTGACATACTTGTTTATGACTTCAATTTAACAAATAGAGGAACTCTTCGCTCCAGGAAGATAGATATTCTTAAGAGGTTTCTACTACAAGAAACAGTGTTGAGATGGCAATATGTTGAACCCAGTCATAGATCTACAATAATTTTTAAACCTCAAGTGGCGGGCATGCATGTTGACTCAGATGGGGCACTAGTTGATGAAAGAGAAGAATATGGAACATCTTCATCTGCATCGAGTCATTCATCTGAATATGTGAATTCTGATTGTGTGCTAGAAAATATCATTGATTTTGAATAATTGTGTAAGACAATTGATATAAATTATGTTTTCATTGAGCAATGAAGATGATATTTTAAATTCCCTATGATCTTACATGAAGTTATGAGTCATTTTTATGTTTTTTGGATTATATGTTTTAATTAATATGAATTCATTTGTCTAAAATATTGACAATGCAACAATAACTTGGAGAAATAATTTATGTTTCATTGGGTTATTTTAGTCATATAATTTATTCATTATATCATGGTTGAAATATTTTGAAAAGTTAATATTTTTTAATTCTATAGGTGAAAAATTCCGAAATAAATTTTATCTTTAACATTATGGTTGAAAACAATTATAATTTTAGGTATTTTTAGTGTCATGATATTATATGTTAAATGACATGTACAAAAAATATTAGAATTTTAATGTGTTTAAAATCTCATTATTTTATATTTAATGTCATTACTAAAAATATGTTGAAATTGTACCTGGAAAATAAAAATGGTATTCTAGCACCAACCATTGTGTGTTTTTTCCATTTTTTTGGAACATGAAAATTGGTTTTACTACCATATTTTGAAAATGTTGCAAATTAACACTGAAAAAAATAAAACCTCATTCTGGAATACACCCTTTTCGTTTTTGGGTCGTTTTTCATGTTTTCATGATAGAGTTGATACATATCAACCTACTATCGCAATCTTCCTTTAGATTATTCTGATCAAAGAAGTTCCACCACTTGCACCTAAAAATAACACATTGGAAAGAAGAGAAGTCCACTTCAATGATCTCTTGTATCTTTCTTATGTAACCGAATGTCCCTAGTACTAGGTTTTTATCATGGTGGCTAGCTTGACTAGATTGATCAAACTCGACTTCCACTCCACAGTCTTGTGTCATGTGTCCATCATCGACATTTTTTGTACGAAAATGGTGTCCATATTCCCACATAGATGGCAACAAATGCACCTAAAAAAAACTTAAAAAATCATAGTCTCATGTTTCTAATAACCCAATTGTTAAAATATAAAATATAGATGTTACATTTCAAAGGTTCATTATTAAGTTTAAAATGTACGTAAACATATTATTACCGAGTTGTTGCACCTAATCCATATGTTTATCGCATCCTCTTCAGCACGTGGGCAACGACTCGTTGCACCATATTTCTCCCTGATTTGGTCAACAACCTAATTGTTGGGGAATATAATTGGCATATTTTCCTTTAAATGATCAAGATAAGGCACACTCTACCATTCAACTGTATTAATTAGTTCATGTCACTATCCCATTTCGTCCTCTTTTGTTCGTACAATGCGACCCATGGTTGTGTCACTTCAGAATTGTAAAGAACGAATTTATTGATTCCTTCAATTTCTACATTTGTTGATGAAATAAAGCCGACATATATTACATATGAGATCAAAATATACATTATATCGAAGTTCAACGTGAATATTTACTTTTTTTAAATTTGAAAACTATAAGTCACTCACTATTTATCGAGCGCATTTTTCCATTCAGTTAGACAAGCTCCCCTTCTCTTTTGTCTTCATCACATTCATCATCTCAAATCACCACACCTGGTGTGTTTTCGATCTTCTTGATGTACTCACTGGCATAATAGAAAGACTCATACGATATGTACCCGTCTGCCATAGACCCCTCGGGTTTTTCCCTTTGTCAAACAAAACCTTTCAATTTCTTCATGTACCTCTCTAAGAAAAACATCTAATGACAAGAAACCACCCCAACTAATTCAACCTCATCTACTAGGTGGATTAGAAGATGAACCTACAATTCCATGAAACTCGTCGGAAATTCCTTCTCAAACATACAAACAATCTCAACTATCTCTTGATGCCACCGTGGAATGCTAGCCACACGAATCTCCTTTGATGTGATCCAACGTACAAATGCAGATAATTTAGATATGGCACGTCCTCGGTCTTGGGGGAAGTCATGTTTCACACACCCACGCACGAAAAAAGGATAATGAAACTGAAAATTTATAAACACACGCATACAAAATTAGTTATTTTTTATGATCCCATGGGATAAAAATTGTTGATGTAACAAATAAAATCAAGCTTCTGACATTATACGTACTCTTAGAAAATTCAAATGGTCGTGCAATTTCAACCCCAACAAATGGTCTTCCACGGTTAAGCAGCGCTATAGTGAAGACCCATAAAATGGCACCCTCACACCCATTATAACTTCCTTTGCCAAAGAAAGATCATTTTTTTTTAAATCCATGGGACAACACCTTCTTTGAAAGACCAATTAGAGGGACCAAACTCTCCTATACTTTCTAATTGTCTTGGCCAATGTTTCTTTTTAGTTTTTGAAGTAATAAGATCTTTCCTAATAGCCAATGTGTCACTTTTTTTCGATGATATGTGCATCCATAAAGAAGATAAAACATTTTTAAGTATATGCATGGGATCTTGTAAGTGGGTAATATTAAGATGCTCCCAATATGGGAGGTTATAAAAGATATATTTCCTTTTCATCCCAATGGGAAATTTCTCAACATAGGTGTCGAACAATTCTATATCATCGAACATAGGCTTCCCATTTGAATTGAACATTTATTTGAACTCCTTATCCTTCTCTCTCTCATATGCTCTAAGCCATTCAGTTGGTGTCGTTATTGTAGACCTTTGGGTTCTCTCTCGTTTACCCTTGAAAGTGGATGTTTCTCTTCTGTAAGGGTGTTCTTCTGGGAGGAATACCATGGAGAAATCATACGTTGGCTTTCGTAGGTCATTGGACCATCTAACTTTTAGAGAAGTTCCACAAAATTTACATCCATAATACCCTTTTGTTACAAGACTTGTGAAATTATTGTATAAAATATGCATGGCACATTAAATAATATCATGAAGATCAGAACAATTATAAAAAATTAAATTAATATGCGAAATAATATTGTTACGTATATAGACAAATCAATAAACATGTAATTTACCAAAGAAAACTCCTAAGCCCGGATAATCATGTGTGGTGTAAGAACATATTCCATACAACATAAAACTCCTCTCTGCTGCGATGGGTCTTGATACATCGTATACATTTATCCCATCCCATAATTCCTTTAATTCATCTACCAGTGGTTGTAAGTAGATATCCATTTTATTCACTTGTCTTCTACCAGGGATTATGAGAGCCAACATAAGATGCCCATTCTTCACAGACAACCATGGGGGGATATTGTTATTGATCACTACTGCAGGCCAAACAAATAGTTGGTGTTCTGGAGGGAATATGGCTTGACGCCATCCATGGCTATGCTGAGTCATAGACTTCATACTTCATCCTTGAATTTTTTGGGCCATGTATCCTATATATGCTTCATAGCTATTAAATTTGTTGGGATTCGCATAAATCCCAACTCACTTCTGTGTGAGGCATGCCATGCATGCGACATAGCTAATTATTTGAAATGAAAGAGCCTTTGAATCCTTATGATTATAGGCCTCTACCTCAATATCTTAAGAGGATTACCACATGATTTACCCTTCTTTTTTTATTTATCATACCTTTCATGCCAAAATTTCAGACATCTATCTTTGTCTGCATATTCTCCTCTACATATAATGCAATCAGTTTAACATGCATGATATGATATGTACTCAACACCCAAATTTTTCAACAATTGCTTTGCCTCTTCACAGCTAGTGGGCAAGACACTATCACTTGGAAGAACCTTATCTTTTAATAACCTACAGTTGGTGGACAATTTTAAATGTACAATGCCAATAATTATTAACTTTCATAAAATTGACCATTTGTAAGGTTGATTGTGTGACAATATTTCTTAAAGTATAAGGGACTTGATGGTCAATTACCTCAAAATTTCTCAAAAACATGCATTCTACAAGCCAAACTTTTCTTTCAAGTTGTATAGTAACATCATTGTCCCCAACTGGCTATATTTTGACTCACCGTCAGGTCCATAGAGAGGGGTGGTGGAAGCAAATTTAAGGCTTTCGAAAAAGGTATCAATGATTTGAGCTTCATCCCCTAGTTGATCATCGTTCTGGAATGCATATAACAACGTTGTATCCATGGAAGTCGTATCCATTAAGTAATCATAGATACCAACCTCTATTTTATTTTCTCCATTTCCAGCTTATGAAGAACTACTTTTTTTTTTCCACAAAACAAAACTGAACTTTCTATTATAAATAGATAGTCACATAGCATATGCATAGCATTTCATATCAACTCAATTTCTCCTTCTATTTAGGAGAAGAAAAGGAGTCTTAGCTGCTTTTAATACCTGAAGGGTATCTCGAAAGCAGCCTGTCAAAAAATAGCCATAAAAAACACAATCATTCGGTCATATCTCCCGGTTTTTATCTGAAACAGAGATGATGACGAGAATGGTCATGTGCCAGTAGAAGCCGAGGCTTCCCTTCCATATCAAAAATATATGAAATTGGTAGTAAATACTATCTCAATTCCCTATCAGTTCATCACATGAGTCCTAAGACCTCCTAAGTGAGGAAAACAGTCTTGTAGCTCATCAAAAGTTGAGTTAACAGTTTTTTCAAGTTTTGATATGAAGCATTAAAAGCAAAGGAAAAATACAACGGACCATATACAATGAGAAATCAAAAGGGATCTGTTATCTAAAAAAGGGTTGTTCCAAAGGATGAACAACCCCATTTTCCACCTCTATCACTGACCAAGTCCCCATAGCTTGTGCAGAACCCTCCTTAGATAGGCGTTCTGCATCCTGATTTTGTTCCCTGTAAATGTGGCAAATAGTGATCTTAGTCAAAAAACATTTAATCCGAAAATTTTCTTTAAGAAAAGGTAGCAACAAGTAATTTTTGCAGTGTTAAGTCCCATTAAACCATTTCACAATGTTCATAGAATCTCCAAATATCTGAATCTTCCTCAACTGTCTTAAGGTCAACCAACAGAGAAGGTAGTGAAGGGCTTTTAGTTCAGCGGAATTATTTGTTCCTTGTCCAAGGCCCACTAAAGCTCGCAAGAACTTTTCGGGGGATAATTTTATGACCAAACCAGCTCCACACCTCCCATTGATGTCAGAGGCTCCGTCAAAATATGCCCAAGGAACTCCATCCCTGATATGTTCTGGTTGGATGCTATGAATGGGGGCAGGACCAGAAGGAGGTGGGATATTGTCAAAGATAGCTACCCCTTCTGCTGCCAAACACCCAATTGGGAAGGGAAGATCTTGAAAAATTGCCCTATTCCTTGCAAGCTATGTACCCCAAGAAATCAAGAGGGGCACCATATGAACTTTGTCATCAGGAGCTTCCTCCCACCACCGGTTCCAAGCTTGCTGGATATTATCACCTTCCCATAGGATGGGAGTTTTGATAAGCCTTAGGGATTCGGCCCAAAGACTTATATTAAAGGGGCAGGCTAAGAAAATATGTAGAGCCGTTTCCTCCCTGGATTTGCATAAATAGCACCAGCCCGGGCCAATTTTCCCCCTCTTTTGTAAAAAATTTGAGGTTGGTACCTTATTCTGTAATATGCACCAGAAGAACAACTTGGTCTTTGCTGGGCATTTCATCTTCTAGATAGATTTTGACCACTAGGCAAGGCCCTCCCATCCCTTTTGGGACATCAACCATTTATAGCCCATCTTTGGAGAGTAGAATCCAGACTGAGCATTTACCCATCTAAGCTCATCCCTTGAGTCAGTAATCCTAATGGAGGAGTTTTCCAAGTCCAAAACGAAAAGCCTCCATTCTTCCATCCATCTTTCTTCAAGCTGGAGGGTCACTCAAGATAGTCATCCTTAATTCAGAAGAGAGGAGGACCGAAGGTCGGCCATCTGACTGAGATTATGGAAGCCCCTTTCATTTAGGAATGTTACCAACTCTAGAGACAAGGAAAATCTTGCTGAACACCCAACCCATGGGTCACGCCCAAGCCTCACCTCTGCTCCATCTCCTACATTCCTCACAAGGCCCTGTTCGATGGTTTGAACAGAGGCTACCACAGCCTTCCAGACCACCGATGCATTTTTACAGGATTTCAGAGGCGACCGGACCCATTCGAGGATACAACCTTGTTCAATGTATTCTCTTTTAGTAACAGACGACCAAAGAGAGTTATTCGAAATAAGACACCAAGCCAGTTTGGCTTCCGGAGATTTCGAGAAAGAGGGCAAGTTCTTGATTCCCCACCCTCCTCATTCCTTAGGCCAAATGATTTTGTCCCATGCTACCCAGGGAGTAACATGTTCCACTTTGGAACTATCCCACAGGAATCTACTACAAATCTTGTCAATGGAGGCTAAAATTCCTTTAGGGACCCAAATGAGACTAGCCCAGTACACCGGGATTTCCATTAAGACAGACTTAATTAAGACCAGCCTCCCTGCCCTTGAAAGACATTTGAGGCTCCAATGACTGAGCTTTTTTTCTATTTTTAAAAGAAGCCACTTCTAGTCCTATATCCTGTATTTGTCAGGTTTCAGGTGAAACCCCAAATATTTAAAATTATCCTGAAGGGATTTGACATCAAAATGCAGAAGGCCTTCAATTCTTCCCACCTCCTCTAAAGACAGACCCAAAGTGGTTAATGTTGATTTTTGATCATTTATTTTGAGCTCGGTAGCTTTCAGGAAAAGATCCAAGATACTCCTGATGGTTCGACAATCCTCCATACTTCCATTTCTGAAAAGAAGGATATCATCAAAAAAAAGTAGATGAGTGACCCAAAGATTGACCGCTACTTCAATTCCTTTTAATTTTCCTTGTCTCTTGGCTTTGTGAATCATTAAGCTGATACCCTCAGCAGCCAGCAGAAAGAGCAAAGGCGAGAGAGGGCACCCTTGCCTTAAACCTCTCTCAGGGTTGAAGAAAGAAGTGGTCACGCCATTGATCAAGATAGTAATGGAAGACGAGGTAACACAACTCATGACCAAAAAGACACAATCAAATCTAAAACCCGGGTGAGTCAGCAAAAGACACAAATACATCCAACTTATTCTATCATATGCCTTTGAGAGATTGATTTTTATGATTGCCCCTTTCTTTCCACTTCTCTTAAGGCTATGGAGAGAATCTTCGGCTACTCCTACAGCTTTGTGAATCTGTCTTCCATCCAAAAAACCAAATTTTTCAGGAGATATATGCATGGAGAGGAAAGGATTAATTCTTGAGGCGATGACTTTTGCAATAATTTTGTAGACACAAGTCCACAGGGAGATGGGCTGAAAATCATCAAAAGAGGTTGGATGGTCATATTTTGGGATTAGGGCCAGAAAATTTGCATTTAAAGGTTGGAAAATAGATCCAGAAACCCGAGACTCCTCCACTACATCAACTAGTTTATCCCCAACAGAATAAAAAAAATGTTGAAAAAAATTCTACAGTCCATCCGTCAGGGCCTGGGCTCTTATCCTTTTGCATTGCCTTAAGAATGTCTTCCACCTCCTGCTTAGAGACTGGTTCCATGATGGCATCATTTCCTTCTTCATCAATGAAGTGAGGGAAGAATTGGGCCACTCTGATTACTTCTGCTATAGAAACCTCTACTGGAGCTTTGAACAGGGTTTTAAAATGATTCGTACCAAGGGTCGCCAATTCTTCAAAAGACTTGACCATGTTTCCATCCTCCTTTGGAAGTTCCCAAATGGTATTAGAGTTTTTCCAGCCTTTTGCAAAATTCTGGAAGAACTTTGTGTTTTCATCTCCTGCTTGCAACCAGATGGCCCGGCTTTTCAATCTCCAGCTTTCTTCCCTGAGATGAAGAATTTGTCTGCGAGAGGCTTCCAGCTCCAGAATTTTGGCCCTTGATTCCAAAGAGGCATAGCCAGTGCTTACTAGATCTTCCAACAAGTTGAGTTTATAGTTTACCTTTTTGAGTTCTTCCTCCTCCTGTAACTTCTTCTAGAGGGCCCATTCTTTGGTAGCTTGCTTCATTCTCTTTAGGTTGTCCATAAAGTAGGAGCTTCTATTTCCTCTAGGATTGAGAGATTCCTTTCGCCAAGTAGCATGAAAAATATTGATGTATGATTCATCCTTCAGCCAAGAAGAATTGAATTTGAAAGGGATTCACGACTTCTTGCCTTCTCCTTTCATTTCCAACAAGATAGGGAAGTGATCAGAAATACCCCCCTCCCCTACCCAGTGTCTCTAAACTGACAATTTCTCGGCCCAAGCTTCAAACAAAAGAAAACGATCTAGCTTTTTTTCCACCTAGTCATCCCCTACTCGTCAATTTCTCCATGTAGGAAGAGGTTTAATTAGGGGGACGTCCACTAGATGAGACATCGCCAATTTGTTCCAAAAAAAATCTGATAGGGGGTCCAGTCTGGCAGAGGCTCCCCAAGATTCAGCTTCCCCCAAGGAGAATTTCAGATCTCCGCCGATAATCAGATTTGGGTGGGAGAGGCAAGAAGTCCGGAAAAAAGAGTTCCAAAAACGTTCCCTGTCCACACAGGGTCCATAAATTTTCATAGAGAGGGGTGAGAGTCTTAGTTCATTCGAGAAAAGTTCCAAAGCCAAACGGTTTTCTGACCCCCAGGAGGAAACTTCTCTGAGCTTCTTTGAGTTAAAACCTGAGACTACCCCCCCAGATTTTCCTGTTGCATCAAGAGCATGAAAAACCCAACCAGGCATCATTTTTGAGAGAGAAAAAATCACTTCTTCCCCTTTCCCTAAAGTCTCCTGCAGCATAATGACATTCGGATTATAGGAACGAGTAACTTCTCTGAGAGATAGCTTTTTCAGCTGGCTAGCTAAGCCCCTACAGTTGAAAGAAAGAAATATCATTGAAAACCTTGGGGGTGTGGCGCCTCTGTTCTAAGCACCCAGGGGATTGACAACTGCCTCCCATCTGCTATATCAATGACAGCCTGCGACTTGGCCTTGAACAGATTGGAATTTCTTCCCCTCAACTTCCTTGGCCCACAAGCCACATGGTCCGAAGCAAGCCCACCAACATCTATCCCTTTCCCTTTCCTGTTGGCCAGAGGGCGAAGGTTGTAAGCAGGGATATCAAGAACAAGAACCTGGGAGATAAGGGGAGCTGGGTCATCAGCAAAGGAGGGGAGAATAGGCTCAGAGGGTTTCGAGACAGAAACGATGACATTGTCAGAAGATGAATTAGAGAGGTTTAAGACAGAGAGATTGTTGAGGATCTGCCTTGAAGGACCAGGCCCAGGGAAAACAGAAAAACATGAAACTTCAGAGGAGCATAAGGAGAGAGGAGGAATAGGATATGTACCTACTTGAGGCACCCCAACATGTCCGGGAACTGATCGGGGAGCCAGGAAGGTCGTCGGATCATTGGAAGGTGGGGTTGAAGAGAGAGCCCCCCGCTTGAGCCTGCACCAAGATCTCCTCACTTTTCAAAATCTTTGTCTACTCAACAGAGTGTGTGAACAGTCCCTGCTTCTGCTCCTCCTTTGAAAAAAAAGAGGCATCCTCCCGTTTACAGGATTTCTTCTGTCTACGACGACGTTGATGGCCTAGAGGGCACTCCTTCGCTAAGTGCCCATACTTATGGAAAAGATTACAGCAAAAAGGAAGGTTCTCATAGGCCAACATCTACAGAAATTCTAAATCCATGTACTTCAGCGTCATTTCGTCTACCAAGCCCTCTCTAGGGTTAAGACTAACCAAGATCCGAGCCACACTCCTGCCCCTTGTCTAGATATACGATTTGTCTGCCTCCAAGAATTTCCCCGAAGTGTTTCTAATGGAAATGAAAACTGAGTTTGTCCAAAACTGCATCGGGAGGCCAGGGATTTTGACCCAAACCAGGGACTCTGCCATATTTTCCTTCTGAGCATCAAAAAGAGGTGTCCATCGAAGAAAGAGGATTGGTCTTTTACCGAAGAACCAGTTCCTTCCCAGAACCCAATAAACGTGATCTTTGCTGTCAAATTTGATGTTGAACCACCCCCTGGCTAAGATTGTGATCTCTGTGGGCTGACCTGGGGCTTCTTTCCATTCACTAAGGACCCAATCAGTGATATAATCCGTCGAATACTTTCAGCCTCTCACTCTTCCAACCAAGATTGTTTCAAAGGCTTCCATGGCTTCCTCTACACTGATGTCCACACCCAAAAGACAGCTTGGTCGACTTTATTTTTTCTTGATGGGCTTTGTTTTTTTCCTTTTACCCCCAACTACTTCCTTTATCCCCTCCTCCTCTTCAGAAAGTGGAGTAACAGGATCATACGTTCCAATGGGCCCTAGTCACCTCTCTTCAGAAACCTTTGGACCCTCAGTAATGTCCCGTCCTTCCTGTTGCACCCTATTCTCAGGACCAACCCCCTTGAGCGGGTCTGACCCTTGATTCTCGGTTGACAAAACTCGAGAGGGTTTGTCTATAGCTTCGTTCAATGAGACCCTCGACTGCCTCAGACGCGGATCCGCTCCCAAAGGAGAACTTGCCACTGGCCCACCTTTGCCCTGAGAAAACCCTAAATCAGGGGATGCAAAATGCACAGCCACCCCAGGGGGAAAGGCCCCTTGACCCGGTGCCGCCTTACGCAACCTTCCTGAAAACCCTTAGAGAAACCTCCCAGAGAAGCTCTTCTAGAGGGTATTACTTCTCCTAAGGCTTGGAAACCAGCAAGCCCATGAAAACCGAAACTACTAACAATATCCTCAAGCCCACCAGTGAGGACAGGAAAAGAAGGGTTATCTTGAGTCGCCGCTGGAGCAAAACACCTTGAAGGAAGCTGAGCCGATCTATCCCTACCTTCGGGAACAAGGAGAAGATCACAAACTGGTTCAGGGAGAAGACCTGCCCTCCAGCAACAGCTCCAAGTGCTCTAAAGGGTTTCCTCTAACAGACCAGGCCCAGACGAAAACCCTCCACCAGCCACATCCTCGCTAAGAACTTGCCGGTCGGCACGATTTGGGAAGAAAAGACAGAGATTTTTCTCAGAGACCTCATGCCCCCAACACATAAGAAGATCCTCCGGCGCTGGCTCAAGCTCCACAGACTCGCTGTCAAAACCCATCTTGACGACCAACTAAACTCTTTAAATCAATACGGTCAGAGCGCCAAACCCGCTTTGAAACAGAAACGCTAACAGCTAAACACCGTCGCAGGGAACAGGAAAATCCAAAATTAGAAAATCCCATTGTTTAACGGATTAATCAACCCCTTACTGCGAGCCACGAAGCAGGTGCCCAGAGGGGAGTGTCGATTGTCCTAGGAGATGATTCAAAATCTGCAGTGGCTAAACTCCTGTCGCATCAAGCATAAACTTTCCTGGGCCAGATGGCTTACATCCAAGGCCTGAAACCTTTAGGGTTTCCATCCTACTTGTGAAGAACTACTACCATTGTAGTCATTCCTAATTGGTGAATCTAGACATAGTGGGAATTGAATAGGTGGTTGATTCAACTATTCTTATTATTGTTCCTCTCTGATTTTTTCTCTTAATTAATCCTTCTCTTGATTTTACATTGTCGTGGGGTGCAATGGAAGATGGTAGGTAGGTCGCTCATCATCACTAGAATCCTAATAATTTCAAAAAATATATTTGAACATGATTAGTACAATATCGATGATATCAATTAGTAAGCACGCCAATGGATGATTAATTGGTTTGACATTGAAATAATTACATTATACCAAAAAATTATTACCATCATTGTCCCAGGATTGTGGCTAGAAGATGGCATGTTACAATTGGCAGGGTGAAACGGTTGGTCATTTTCATCTACCAACCGCGCCTTGCAGTATGTTGCTCCTAATAATAGCTTCCGACGTTTTGGAACTGTTTAAATATTTTTTTGCATCTAAACTCGATTCTGAATCTGCATGTCGAACCTGCAAATTTGTATACATTAATTTTATTCAGATTGACATGGATAAAATAAATAAATTAATTAGATAATGAAAATATAAATAAAATCTAAAGTAATTACATCTGGATATGGATAGGGAGAAATTTGTGATGGACTTTGAGAAATATAATGAAATGAGCTGGATTTTGAAGAATTTTCCATTTGATATCATTATTAGATTTTCTCCCTTCATTTGAGCAAAATCAACAATAAATTTTAGCGTACACACCTAAAAGTAATTTCGATTCGTTAAAAAAGGATTTATTGTTATCGGTGCGAATGTATTGTTAAACGCACCGGTGCAATTTTATTACAGGGTGCACCAATGCGGTTAGTTAACAAACGCACCGAATATAAAGAAAAGAAAAATATGAATTTATTTTTGTGAAGTGAAAAAAAAACCAGTAAACTGAAAAATGAGTGACAAGTGATTTTTGGAAATCTAATTTCATAAAAAGTTCTTCAAATGGTAAAAGATATTCATTATTTCATTATTTTTACAAAAAAATTAGGGAGGGACTTGTACGAGAGACATACCTGGAGTAGCAAAATACTTTCGAACAAAAACACTATTCATAGAATCATAATTTGAAACATCTGGTGATTCAAACAAAAACCCTGTAGTATAGTAAAAATGTTAAATTTGACGGAATAATTGTTTTTTTACATTTTCTATAAGATTTAATACGTGAATAGTAAAAAATTTAAATTTTTCTATGCATTCTACTAATAAAATCATTTACAATCTCTATTCCTATTTAGATTTAATTAAAATTTAGGAAAAATAAATAAATCCATTCTTACATGAAAAGCTTGCTTCTTCTTGTTTATGTGACTGCAAAAATTCACAATTAGGGCTTTTCATTTTAGATTTATAAGGTTTGTAGTACTATACATATAGGTGTTTGACATCTAACCCAGGGACCACTTGCAGAGTTGGATCCCAAACCCTGTCGGCCCTTTCACGATTTTTAAAAAAATGGCTTTTGTTAATCGGTGTGCCCTGTTTAATATAGTGCATCAGTGCGCTTTTTTGTATAAAGCACTGTGCGAATATTGACAGAGAGCATTGTTTGATAAAAAAATTACATTCATTTATGTTTATTTTTCAAAATAATCACTTCTCTTAATTGGTGCTCCCATATTAATATAATGCATCAGGTCTCCTATTGACAAATAGCATTGTACAATGTTTTTACTATAGTGGCGGTGTGTTTATAATAACATATCGCATTTTTATTGTTTAAATTTGTTTTTCCATTGTCACTGCTAAAATTTGAACCCCACTGGTGTGGTTAAAATGATAAATGCACTGGGCGTTTAATTTAGATAGACGCACCATTTTCTTGATTTTTTTTTTACCTGAAAAGTATGTGATTTACTTATAAAATATATTAATGAATGGTACATGTTTTATATTGATAAAAAAATGGTTGACAAGAGTTGAAGTAACAAAAATACTGATAGCACATCTAGAAAAACAAAAAAGGCAAGTTCTTTGTAAATTATTTAAAAATTTATTATTTTTGAACTATATGTAAGTTTAACTAATACGTATTGTTTAGTGTGTGTCATGCAGAGCCACAAAATGATGAAGTTCGATAATATTCTTTCTAGGCTAAGACCAGAAGAGTGTAAAAGCTTGATGGAAAAATTGCAGAAGGATGAATCCAGTGAATGAAAAAATACTTTCAATCCAATATGAGTTTATTTTTTGAATTTTCATTAATAATATACTTAAAAATATTAGATAACATGTTTCTTATTAATTCAGATATGTTTAATTTTCTACAGGGACCAACAAAGAAGGAAAGGAATGTTGTGCTAAGAAAATAAAAAAATATAGAACAGGAAAATGAAATTGAATTGCTCCTTAGCGCATCTGGAGTGGTGTTGGAGGTTAGCGAAAGGGGGAAAAACTTTTACCAAAATTTGAGGGATCTAGTGGAACGAATGTATAGATGTTCTTCCACTTACAATACAAAAATCAATCCAATTATTCTAAGAACCAAATTTTATTTAAACTACAGGAAGAGTTTCGAGAAAATTGGTCAATGAGACATGTCATAATTTTAATAGCAAAAACATATAACAACAAAAAAGAAGCATTGAAAAGGTAATATTCCTTTAAATTTTTTTCTAGAATTATATGTATACATTACTACAAAGCAATCATTTAGAAATATCACTTTTGTTATATTCAATTTGTGTATATCAATATAAAAATTAAATATTTTATTGTCATGTTACTTTTTAAAGAAGATTATGAAGATCTCAAGGGATGAACAAGCTGATATCAGAAATATGAGAGTAGGAATGTCCAAAAAGGTGTACAAGGAGATGGTCAAAAAAATGGACATAATTGCATCGCACCAGGAGCCATATCAACAACAATGTGCTTCAAATGTAATATGTAATCATTGAATTTTTCGATTAGATACAATAAATAAATATTTTAGCGTTAAATATTAATTTTCAAGTATTTTCTTGCAGAAAATAAAAGAAAATGGAACCCATTCAGCACGTAAAATAGGATGACAAGGAAGAAAAGGGTTGATATCTAAATTTATGAGTAATTCTTACTTCCTTATAACAACTTAACTAGATTTCATTTTTGTATATTTTAAGTTTCTTTACATCAATAATCATTGAATGTATTCAAATAGGTGCTAACATAAATGAAGAACCATCAGAAGAATTGACTGACATTGGGTTAAATATGGGTTGTCAGTATATGTTGGCATATCAGAAATTAATTGTGGAATTTGTAAGTATCTATCTTGTTTTACTTAGATCCGTCTATAATTAACAAAACAAAAAAAATATTTTATATTAAATCTATGATTTGTTATGGGGTATAAAACTTGCAGGAAACAAAGTATGAAACTGCGCCAACAAAAGAATTGTTGAAAAAAGGCATGAAATCTGGGTTTGAAAGAATGTGTATAGTTCATGAGTCAATTCTTGCTATGGTAAATTTCTTTTCGATTTACATTGATATATATTATTTAATATTTCAATTTTCATTATTCTCACCAATGTAAATGCACTCATTACACTTTATTTTTATGTTTGTAGATGGAACTTGAAGAACAAGAAAACAATCAACACAATGAACAAAACATCCCTCCAAATAACCCAAGTCATGGAAGTAGCTCAAGCAGTGTCAGTAGTTCCAGTAAAGAATGATGATCAATATGTTTGGATATCAAAGCAAGGCATTGTTTTTTTTTTAATATTTGTTTGTGAAATCAGACATTGTGTTTAATGTAATGGATAGAGTGTCCCAATTTAAAGACAAAAGGGTTACCAATAAATGTCCCATTTTGTATGAAAAAAAGTCTCTTATTCATATATAATAAAATATGTTTTAATTTATTATATTGTGTTCTCCATCCTCATTGTTTACACCACTTATTAAATATATGGATGATTAAATATTATAATGAAGAGATGTGAAATATGATGATATAAAAAATTCATCCAAACATCACATTCAAATGCACTGATAAAAATTTAATTAATATGAATATCGTTATAAGATATGTGTCGAATTTTGATGAATAATGAATTTTAAAAAATCACAATAATTGCACTGTCATAGGTCAATGTTTTTAAAAATTAGAAAATGAACACCAGTGCGTGTGTATGATACTACGCACCGGTGTGTTTCTACGACCTATGAGCACCACACTAAATACCAATACCAATTAGAATGCCCAGTGTGGTTTATTAATAACTACGAACCCAACTAATAGGTGTTGCATGCATCGGTATGGTTTTCCTTTAACACGTCGGTGTGTTTTAACACCTTAATAGCCTAGGACGTGTACACAACCAATACGCACCGGGAGGGTACAAGGTTCATGCACCAGTATTATTTGGCCTCAACGTATTGGTGCATTTGTATTTGTAACGCCCCAGTATTATTTGCATTAAATGCCTCAGTGCCTTACAACTATAATCTGAATAACAATGATGCATGCACCTTCTATCGGCCTGGTGCGTATTCGTTGATGACACACACCAGGATGTTACGTATGTAAATGCCATAGGGATTAAGAGAATTTTTTTCCTTCTTGGTGTTTGGTATGTTTACCTCGCTGACGCGTACCACTTAAAATGCACCAGTGCATTCACACATGAAGCATGCACCGATAAGAAAAACATCCATAAAAACCTCTGATCGCCCACTATTTTTTAGTTGTGGTGAAGTTTCGTTAGGAGCTCGTCAAAACCTCCATTACCAAAAACACATGTTGTAGAAAATGTTTTTTTTGAAAATTTTGGCCAATTTTACAACACTAAAAACCTCCTCTATAACCTCCACTAGAGGGTTTTTTCCTTGTAGTGGTTGTTGTGTCCCAGTGCTCTCGGCTTCCCTGCTTGTTCCCCCTTGTTTTCTTCTTTCTTCCTCCTCTTTCTCCCTTCTTTCTTCTTCCTTCCTTTGCTCCTCAAGCTCTTCCTGCTTCTATCACTCCTCTTCTTCTTTTATTCTCAACTCTTTGGCTCTTCTTTTTTTTTATTCTTCTTGCTTGGTTCATGCCTCCTTTTCTTCTTTTCTTCTCAACTCTTCTGTTTGTATCCTCTATTGTTCTTCTTCTTCTTGTTTTCTCCACTTCTCTTCTTCTTGTTATTTTCTCTATTGCTCTTCTTCTTCTTGTTGTCCTATGGTGCCTTGCGACCTCTTAGCTTCTTCCTTCGTCTTCCTCCTAAGCTCTTGTTTTTGTTTCACTATGAAGGAATTCCTTTGTTCTAAGGTTTCATTGTTCCATTCTCCTTCTTGGATAGTCGATGAGTCTTCGATTTTTGTGTGCTTGAGTTTCTTTGACTTGGAAGAGGACCCTCTTGTCTTCATCCTACTTTTCATGGCCATGGACCTCTCCTACAAACTCATGTTCTCTTGGGAATGCCCCTCATGATCCTCTTCCCATTCCGGCTCTTCAACTGGACCTAGCTTCCTGTCTGTGTTGTACCAATTTCTTATTTCATCTTTAGGGGTTGTCTCTATGTGTTGATAATACCAATTAAAATCGGCCTTCTTACAATGAGCTGCTACTACCCTCTCGGGGTCATCGGAACGAAAGTGAAGAGGTACAAACCAAAATCCTTTCATATGTTTGGATTTTGCCTCCACTTCCTTAAATTTTTCTGACCGTGTAAGATCCAATAGTAAGAGGGAGGGTTGGCGAGGGCTTCTTCTTCCCTTTTCTCAACATCTTTGAGAATCTTTCAGTCATCTGGTAGAAAACCTCTTGCAATAAAAAATTATCGGTGACAAACCTTGGCAGCACGTTTGGAAGTTTGAATGATCCAAAGACCCTGATGTATGTGCCTTCCTTGATTGGAAACCAGTGTTCTACCTTAATCACTATTTCCATGGGTCTCATTGATATGCAGGGCCGATATTCCACATGTAGTAGTAGGTATAGTGAGGCGATGAATTCATCTTATATGATATGAAGGTCCTACTAATACTGTGAGTCCCAAAATATCCGTAGCTCCATGAGAATAGCCTCCCCAGTCAATGGGTTCCAGTTGTGAGGCCAATGGTCAAAGTGACATCTAACACAGACTACATCCAATAAGTACGAGGCCATATAAAACTTATATGCCAGTCCTTCTTCCAGGACTTGTGTCGTGCTTATGTTTACCCTTAATGTCGATACTACCAGGTGAGCCCAATTAAAAATTGTACCGAAGGTGCTAAATGCATACATTATGGGAACCCACGTTCCATTGAAAGTACTGGTGTCTGACTTCCCGTACAATCGACACATCATAGCCACTATGAGGTGATAGACCTTTCACAGCCCCTCCATTTTGTACACCTAATATTTATTTCCTTTGAACTTAGAGGGGTCATGCCACTAGTCCCTTACCATGTCCTGGATTGGGACATCATGAATTGCTAACCATCGAGTGTTAAAATATTCCTCCTTCTCTGGTAACCCATAGTATAGCTTAGTTTCTTTGGAGAAGATGTTTGTGAATCGTTTCCCAAAGTGATATCTTATAACCCACGCAGCAAAATTTCTAATCTGCAAGATCCAGTCAATGAATTTCGTGCACAGGAATATGGGAGGGTGTGATGTGATGTGATGTAGCTTTGACCTCTTGAATTTTATGTACACTTGGAAGTCTTATTGGTTCTTCAGGATGTCACAATTTTATAACTTAGCATATACATCATACCATGTCATTTTGGAACTTCTGTTGAAAACACAAGTCGTTTCCCCATAGATAGGTATCAGCATGGGGACTTGATAGCTTTCCTACAAACTGACCTCCATACTCATTTGTGGTCTTCTAACGGTCAAAGGTGCCATATCACCTGAAAGGGAAGAGATATAGATGTGGTTGATTTGCACGTCCATGTCACCTGACATGTTCAAAAAACAGTCCCATGATAAGATCGATGGCATCAATGCAAATATATGACAATAAAATTGACTAATCAAAACCACTGAAGGTCCGCGAAGGTATGAGTAGTAAAGCCACCAACAATGAGGGCCGCACAGAGGAAAATGGAAGCAATCTACAACTTGTGCGACTTGAGTGGTAGGTTGCATGTGACCTTCGCGACTAGGTGGCGTAGGCGCTAAGTTGCTAAGTTGCGAGATCGCTGAGTCACGAGGTTGTGAAGTCACTAAATCGCGAATCACGGAAGGTCGCAAGGTCACAAAGGTTGCAAGTCGCGCTAGGGCACCTGTCTTAAAATCACCCAGTTCAACATGCATCCATGGGGCAGAAATCAATAAAAAATAGAAGTAAGGACCCAAGTTTAGGGACACCTCTAAGCTAGGGGAAGGGTGGCAAAGAGGGAGAAACAGGCTAACTGAGTGGAGCATGGATTTAGCTGGGAAACAAGGATTGTATAGGTTAAACATGAAGTGAGAAGGGAAATGAAAGGGCTTGTGGTTAAAAACTGAATACAAGAGGTAAATAAATCCCTCTTGGGCTTATTTAAGGAGAATATGGGGGTAGGTAAGCACACATGGCGATAAAATATGATTACAAGACATAAGATCAAATTACCTGGATAAAACTGCTCTCCTATTAGGTATTCATACACCTTCAAGATCTTTGTTATTATAGTCAAATGTGACTAGCATGGGCC
The DNA here is from genome assembly GCA_034641835.2 of Pinus albicaulis. Taxonomy (NCBI): domain Eukaryota; kingdom Viridiplantae; phylum Streptophyta; class Pinopsida; order Pinales; family Pinaceae; genus Pinus; species Pinus albicaulis. The sequence goes on from CM076575.1 coordinate 147,468,343, forward strand.
TCCTATATATAAGAATTTTCATGTGTGGGAAATTAATCCAGTCGCAGGGTTGCAAAGTAGGGTAAGATCGCCCTCTGCGACCTATGCGACCATGCAACTTAAGGGGTTTGTTGGGTCGCGTGAATCGCACACTTAGTTTTCAAGGCTTACGACCTTGTGACCTCTTTCTAGGTCATGTAGGTCACATAGTCATGTAAGTCGCAAAGTGATAGTTTCAAGGGGCTTGTGACTTTTGCAACTTTGTGACTCCTATAGGGTCGTTGGGTGGCAAATTCACGGGGGAATAAAATTTAAGGAGGATGCGACCTATGCGACTATACTTAGGGAAAAAAAACCAAAATAGGCCAAGGGGCGCTAATTTTGTTGACTTTAGTCTTGAAATATGATGGGAAAATGGAATGATCTTGGCCCGTATGCACTGATTGAGGGGAGCTTGCAATAACATGGGTCTCACCAAAGGTGCAAGGGTTCCAAAATTTTAAATGGGTGCGAAATTTCGGAAGGGAGTTTTAGCGACTACAACAATTGGTAATTCACTAGTAGAACCTTAGAAGTTCTTCTTTCCCTTTGCCTTCGGTGGTGAGGGGGTCTGGGTAGGTTTTACTTCCATCTTGTGGGTTCCACGAGCGTTATCCTTTCACCTTCATGGATTGGTTGGCCTTGGGTACTTCGACTCGGTTTGATAACACTCGATGCTTCATAACTTTGGAAACTCGATGTAGGGGTCCAAATAATAACGTGAGGTTTATAGATTTTAGTATAGCTTATATGTCTCTAGTGTTTCTCTGCCACCAGTGAGCTTGAATAGTACCCTGGCGGAGTCACTGCTTAGAAATCACAACGATTCTCCACTGCCAGCGAGCCTAGACAGTAGCTCAGCAGAGTCATTGCATCATCGCTCTATGTAGGAAGCCTTTCTCAATCCTTTACCCTTATTTATTACATGTGCTTATAGCACTTATTTGTATGTGCTCATGGCACTTATTCTTTGCGGCGATTAATTTCCTGGGCAGATGAGGGATCCTGAATTATTTTACTTTGCAAGACAATTTGTTTCTGGATTTTATTGAGAGAATTTATTATTTCTTGAATAATTTTTCCCTCATCGAGATCAATTCTTTCCCCTTTGTCATGTTTCCTATATAACCTGTTTGTTTTCAATGCAATATCGAGTGAGCATTTAGGGTTGGCTGCTCACACTGGGATATATTTATTTAACTGAGTTCCCCACAATTATGGAATTCAAACGTCCATCTAGGCTAGGGATTAGGAATGAATAATTGCATGGAGCTAGTTCTGTTGTTTTTGTAACAAATACATCAACCCTCAGAGATCTAGACATTTGAGAGAGATTTCAGAAACCCTACCTAGTATGAATCCTTTATTAAGAAGCAGAAAACAAAAAACGTAGAAAACATGAAAGGTAAACAAAACATGCAGAAGGTAAAATGGAAATGAAAACAACATAAGCGAATGCAAATAAAAATAAGAAAAATAATTATGGTACAAGGTTTGTAAGCAGTCCTGGGACTACTAGGTAAAGTAGTATTCGAGGTCAAGGCCATTCACTAGAAGGGTTTCAATCCTTCCTTCCATGTTTTGCAATCTGTACGTGTGTTGGCCAATCTTTTCCCGAATTTGGAATGGGCCTATCCACAAGGCTTGAAACTTAGTATGCTTTCCCTTGTCCTCATGGGCCTTGGCCCACGTGAGAACTAAGTCGTCGACCTCGAACTCTTTGTTCCTGACGGAAATCTTGTCAAACCACCTCTTGATTCGGCTTTGGTGAACAAAAAAATTCTCTTTGGCCTGTTGTCTCTACTCTTCTAAGTTAAGCAAGGTATCAATGTCGGTCTGCATAGTGGGCCAAGGAGTGCCACATGATTCCTAAGAAAATTGGAGGGTACGTAGGGAGAGGTTAGGGGGCAGAATAGTTTCCTTCCCGTAGACTAAGAAGAAGGGATAGGTTCCCAAAGAGGGTTTCAGTGTGATTCGATCAGCCCATAGGGCGTTATTAAGAGCATTGTGTCATTTTCGCTGCTGGGAGAGTAGAGTTTTCTTAATAATGCAGATTAGGTTTTTGTTGGTCGACTCGGCTAGCCCATTTCCTTGAGGGTAATAGTTAGCAGAATTTTTCAAAAAAAATACCATTCTCAAGAGAAAAATAATATAACTTGAAAGATGAAAAATAAGTAGCATTATCAAATACAAGGTAGGTTGGAATGCTAAACATGGTCACAATGTGTAGATTAATGAAAGATATTACCTCCTAGTCATTGATTTGGCATAATGGCACAGCTTCAACCCACCTCGTGAAATAGTCAGTAGATGTCATGATATACAGGTGTTGCTTAGAAGAGTGCAGTAAAATCTCTCCCATGATGTCCAGACCCCATTGCTGAAATGGTTCTTCCACTACTATGGACTGAAGCGAGGAGAACGATCTGGCTTCCCTGCCCGCACACTTTTGGCACACGGGGAATTTACGAGCATAAGCGTGAGCATCCTTGAATAGAGTAAGCCAATAAAATCCAACCCTCATGATCTTATGTGCAGTAGTGTTGCCTGCATATTCCATATTCCCCCCCCCCCCCCCCCGACTGGTTCATTGTGCAGCTCCTTTAGAACTCATTGTGCATCTTCAAACTCCAAGCACCTGAGTAGAATATTGGTGTGGTGTTTGCAGAACAATTTTCCATGTAGTAGCTGGTATGATGCAATTTTAAGCCTTACGACTCGCTTCTATTTTTCGGACAAGGTCGAGTCCAAGTTCCCATGTCCCAGATATTATGTTATTTCTGAGTACCAAGATGGCGAGTATGAGGTGTGTACATTTTCTACTTGGTACATTTCAATCTTGTGGTCCCAACTTCCTGCATCATTTTTATGGGAATCTTCCCCTTCGGTGGCCAACTTACATAATCTATGGCCTTTGAAAATATGTGCAAGCTTAAATTCCAAGTTGTATTCTGAAAGACACATCATCCAATTACCCCTTCGCTTATCGAGCTCTTGTTGTATGAACAATGAATGTACTACAGGGTGAGAGATGAAAATCGTCACCTGGTTCTTTAGAATGTACGGCCCGAAGTGCTTTAATTCTTTGTATACTGCATATGCATGCTTATCTATGTACGGATAGTTCAGCTCAGTGCCTTGCAATCCTGTGCTCATGAATGAGATAGGTCGTTCATCATGACCTTCGTCCTTTTGGGTGAGGACAGCTGCTAGTGACGAGTCTATGGAAAAGGTGTATAAGATGAAGTCTTTGCTGAAATCCGGGTTGTACAGTGATGGGGCCTCTGCAATGGCCTTCTTGAAATTTTCAAAAGCTTCCTTTTCTTCCTGATTCTACTTGAAACTTTCACCCTTCTTAATCATGTTTTGTAGAGGTTTGACAATCTGGGAAAAATATGATATAAACTTACAAAGGAATTTGATTTTCCCGAGGAAATATTGCATAGATTTCTTGCTGCTCAGGGGGGAATATAGGCTATATATTTTACATGGTTGGGATTGATGGTGGTGATATATTTCATTATGATGTGGCCCAGTAGGTTTCCTTATGAGACTACGAAAATTATTTTCTTGGGATTTAGTGAGATCCCATATTTCGGACATCGTTCGAAAATATGTTTGAGGTGGTGTAAGTGGTCATATCTCAATTTCAATAATACAGTGACATCGTCCAAATATACCACCACACTCTATCCCATTAATACTCTGAACGTGATGTCCATATCCCTTTGGAAATTTTTTCCAATGTTGATTAAACCGAAGGGCATGCGTTGGAACACGAAAATTCCCCACTTTGTTCTAAACGTGGTCTTCAAATGGTTGGGCTCGATAACCAGCACCTGCTTGTATCATGAAAATTTGTCTTTTAAAGAGAATATTTACAAGCCTGACACAGATTGAAGGATTTATTCCATGGGTGGAACATGGTAGTTATCTTTATCTGAAGCCCAGTTGATATTTTAGAATTCAATGCATAATCTAATTTCACCAAAATTATTCCTCACAGGGACCAAATTCGACACCCACTTTGAATTCCTAACTTTGAAAACAATGTGGGCGTCTAGGAGCTTTTTTAGTTCTTTCTGAATAAGCGGCTCCAGAGTCATATGTACCTTACTCAGTGTTTATTGGAATGGTTTGATGCCCTCTTTCATTGGGATAACATGTTGGATAATCCTGGTGTTGTATGTTCGGAGGTTGTCATAAGTCTAGGCGAAAATATTTCGATACCTTTTAAGCAGATCAATGAATGATAATCTCTCTTCAGGTGTACATCTGGTACCAAGGTTGAAAATTTTCATCGCCATCTGTCTCGAGGTTGATTTGCTCATGTGATAGGGTAGAGCTTTGCACCTTAGTATTAGGTGGCCCCCAGAACCGACTTTGCAAATCAAATAACTTCTCTAGAGAGACCACCCCTTTGGGCATGGGGTTACCCCTACGTTCGTTTTTCTCCTTCTGCAAAGCTTGTTCGTGTTCCTCTTCTTTAATCATGGCGTCCTTGAACATGTCAGTGTTCAGCATGAAGTCCAACACCTATTGATCATCATTGAAAACATGTAAATTAGTCATGTTATCCGGAATTGTAGGTTTATATACAATCTCTATAGAAAATTCTTCTCTTAATGGCATACACCTAGCGGCAGCATTAGCTAAAGTATCAGTTGCACCATTATTCATCCTAGGGACTGATTTTATACCAAAATAATAAAAATTATAAATTAAACACCATACCTTCTGTTGATTGCCTTTAAAATCTGGTGAAAAGAAGTGAATGGAATTGCGTACCTGCCGAGTGATGATTTCAGAATCACCGACTACCTTTAGGCATCCAACCTTGAGATCAACGACCTTTTTGATTATAAGGATTAGCGCTTCATATTCTATGATATTTTTGGTAAAATGGAACTCTAACCTGCAAGAAACTAGAAACTTATTCTTGTAGGGGTCTATTAGAATACAGCCAGCACCAGCCCCATCCTAGGTCTTGGAACCATCATAGTAAAAGGTCCAAAATTCACTCTTGGTTATGTCTAAGCTATACGAGTTACATCTGGGGCCTTTGGAAAGATGGCACTAGGTGGGGAATAAGGAAGCAGTTCCAGCTGAGTGCTCGTGGCAATGGTATGGCCTGATAGCACCCGAACTTAGCCTCTAAGAAACACATCCCTAGCTTCTATTCCTGAGCAAAGCTAATAGGCTCGTTTATTGTTTCAAGATCCATGATGATGTACTTCATATATGGCTAGTTTTTTACTCTAATTTGGTTATTCTTTACTTTATATGGGAACCACAGGTGGGACCAATCAATGGCAAAGTAGCCTTGAAGCCTTCTTAACCAATCTTGACTTAGTAACAAGTTGTATGCCTCAGGGATGTAAAAAAAAATGATATCAATGCACTAGTGCACCCTAGAATCTGTGGACAATCAGATTATTACATTGTTCAATTCGCCCATGGTGGGGACCTAGGATTAGTACAGTTGGATAATTTGGGCTGGATATTCAATTTCTTGCACACCGATAGGGGCATAACGTTATTTTATGCCCTAGAGTTAACGAGGTAGTTGTGTACATTGAAATTGAAAATTTTGAAATATAGGAGGAATGGAGTTTTTGACACTCTAGAGTTGGCGTTGACAACATTGAATATAGACTGAAGGTTGACTGCATAAATATATGGCGTGGAAAAGCATGCCTTCAAGAAATGGCAAGCCTTACTTTCTGAGGGTGTGTTGGAAAAATATTTGAGAATCAATTTGCATTGGCTCGATATCCAGGCGAGCTTGTAAAGTGAAATGTTGGCACGAGTTTTCTCCGTGCCTTCTAGGATGTTATACCCGAGATCTTAATGGATGAGAATTTATGAGGTTTATTGGGTTGAAGTGGGAGACAATGTGACCCTGGATGCATTCTCGAGGATAGAATGACTAGTTTTCCCCATAGTTGGGGTCGTGATTTGGCTAAAAGTGTTAAAAGGTAGGATCCTCCTTAGGAATGATTTATTCTTCTCTTCGAGGTTAGGTTTAGAGACTCGACATTTTCTTCTGAATTTGTATGTCTTTGGAGGTTTAGGTTGGGTGTTTTCACCCACATTGACCTTTGTAAAGGATTAGACCTCTTCCCCATGGATGAATTCGAAAGCTAAAACATCTGAACCTTCATTTTCATTAGAGGAAAAACTTCCTCCTCAGGCAACTTGGCATCTTCTTCAAGGTACCTCATAGTTTTCTCTTCAAGGAGTTGGTTCACTATAGTGGTCATGTTATTTATCCATTAGGGGCAGGTCTTCTCTGAATGGGAGGCCTGGTGGAAAGAACATAAATTATCTTTGTCAACTTCTTTAACGTTGAAATTTGCGTTGGGGTTCGAAGGAGACCAACTTGGGGTAGTGTTTTATTTTCTAAAAAATGGTTTGGGAATTTTACTACTTGAAGAGGCGTCACTCGTCTTCCTTTTCAAATATGAGACCTAATTCGTTAGGAGTTTCAAGGACTTGGAAATTCTTTCGAAGTCAAAGGGATCATTATCTTTGTCTCCTGGATTACTGGTTAAAGGTTGCAACTTCTTGTTTCCGGACTTGGGGTCATCATGATTGTCATGATCAAGGACCCCTGTGGAGAGCATATCTTTCTCGAAGGCAAGGGTTGCCTTGAAATTTTCAGCTAGGGTGACCTTGGCTTCGCACTTAATGAACACAACGATGTTTCGCGGAAGAGCCCGCATGTAATTGTCTATGGTGATGGAATCATCAAGGAACATGTTTTGGGGGGAAGTTATTCATGATAGTAGATAATATTTGATTGAAGTCTTGACTCTTTAATATTTTCTTTCTTCTGTAATTTCAACGTGCTCAACTATGTGAGGAGCATAGAAGGGGCTTTATCCTCTGAGAACTTCTCGAGAAAGGTCCGTTGGAACTATTCCCACGTCTGGATAGAAGCAATTGGTAAAGAGTGGTACCAGGAAGTGGCTTTGTTTTCCAAGGTGTGGGGAAACAACATGCATGCTACTTCATCATATTTTACCCTCATCATCTGCAGGGAGAGGTAGAAGATGTTGATATGATCTTTAGCTAATGTACCCCTCTCCAGGTCGAACTTAGGAAAGTGATTTTCGGGGTGTCGAGGCATGTCGTGGAGGGGGCCTTGGATTCCCAGAGGAGACCGAGCCATCCAAGCCAGCGGCTGCACTCAGTTAGCTCTAGGTAAGGGTTGAATCATGAGAGGTTCGGCTTCCCCTTCATATTCACTTACTGCGCCTGACCTGTAAGCATCACCATCATGTTGCAAAAGCCTATCATCATTTCAAGGAAACCTTAGGTTTTCAATAATACTACAGTTCCTCAGATTTCTGAAACCACCGAAATTCTTGTGGAAATTTAATGATAATTAGCTCTGGGGTTGGTTGAGGTGGTGGGTTTGATCTATATTTCGACCATTCCCCTTATTTCTGGTTTCCTGACCCCCACCTAGGCCCCTTTCGAGTGCGAGTTCATTTGTCCGGATGTCTTCTGGAAATGGTTGGTTATTCAGGGGAACATTGTTTAAGATCAGGTTGGGGACCATAGTAGTGGTGATCCTCGGGCCTTCCCTTTCAGTTGCGTGGGGGGTAGATCTCGAGACCTTCAATTTAGAGTTGCTCGACTGCGTCCGCATAGTCCTCAAGAATTAGACTTATAATTAGGGGTACCAAATTTACTAGGACACCCTCATAGGTGTGTTGTGGATCAAAGGTATGCAGGTTGTGTTAGTGTCAGTCTAGTCATACTTCCATCGGTGATAAAAATTTCTCTTTGCATTTGCATATTAGGAGTCCCATAATAATAAATTTCACCATTTCGCTAGGTCATGGATTCATTGATGGTAGTAATTTCATCAGTTTTCCCTCATGTGAAACTAGTTGATTTTCCTCTCTATGGTCTTTAGTCATTAGTCACTTTCATTCTCAAAATCATATCAGTAGGTCATAGGATGGGTCTCATTAGTTTCTAAGGTCTCACCATGGTCAAATTAATGAGTCAAATGTCAATAATATCAGCAAGATCATGAGGAAGTCAATAAATTCAAAGTCACAGAACCTGGAAGATAAAAAAGATATTTTATTCAGCTTGATGCAATTTTCACCTCAAAACCATGTTTTGAGGTGAAAACGTGATATTTTTCCTTTATTATTGTTGAGCCCCAAAGATGTCCTTTCCCTTTACCAAATTTCACTTCATTTCCTTTGTCCCTTATCAATTACAGGCTTAAAAGGTCAATAGGATTGATTAAAGTCACTTTAGGAATGTATACAATGACTGACTTGCTATATTTTCATGGTTTTGTTGTTGTAGTAATTTTTGACTAGACTCAGCTACAAAATGCAGCCATTCTGTAGCCAGTCGCCTATTTCGTAGCTATCTTCATGTTCTCACAGGTTACAGGTGTCACCTCAAGGAAAAACCCATATGGTTTAATTCCACAACACTCCCACATCATTTATTGCTCTCTACGAGGTCTGAGCAAGAATCTATAGGTGGTTATGCACGTGGAAAAGATCAAAGCTAAGAAGCAGATTCCTACCAAGACAGGGACTCTACAGATGTCTCCAGAGAAGTACGAGGCCTCCACAAAGAGTTATAATTTGATTTTGATTGAAAAAGACACTTGTTCCTGTTTCTTCTCCAGGGTAGTTATGTATTTATTTTATAATAATGATTCAGGAGACCGAGAGACAGCTACCTAGATTGATGTTTTGTTGCTAGATCTCAAAAGACCGTAATACTTTGTTTTTGAAATAATTTTCATTTAATGAAAGAAGTACCGCTTTATTGAAAGATCTGAGGAAATCTTGAGGAGATTTGTATGCTAATCCGGTGGTAGAGGGCCCCTACTGCCCGAGAAGCTCTATGCACATTGTTTAGATAAGTAACTTTAGCCTTGTTGCATTCCTAGCTTAAGCAATTTTCTGAACTTTGTGTTTTATACTCATTTGCATTAGATGCTACAGCTAGTCTTATTCTTACGAGTTGTTTCAAAATATCACTAACATTGAATGAGATATAACTGTAGTATTTTAGGAATTAGTTGCATTTTTCTGAACTTTATGTTTTTGTGCTCAATTACATCAATTGTTACAGCTAGTCTTGTTCTTACGAATTGTTCCAAAATATCACTTACACTGAATGAGACACAGCTGTGGTGTTTTAGAGCTTAGTTGCGTTTTTTTGAACTTTATGTTTTTATGCTCATTTACATCACATGTTACAGCCAGTCTTGTTCTATGAATTGTTCCAAAATACCACTAACATCGAATAAGACAGAGTTGTAATATTTCAGTGATTAGTTGCATTTTAGTTTAGTTGTAATACTCCGGAGGTTAATGGAACCCTAGTTCAGTTTCTTTTCATTGTGTTTCAAGTTAGTCTAATTGCATTCTAGTTCAGTTATGGTCACTATATTTCAAGTTTGATTAGCTAGTTGAATTAGACTTCACGGCCTTCATTATTTACAAACCGCTCCTATATTTAATTTCTACTAATACATCATCATCATAGGAACAGGAATTGGTAATGTTATTTTGAAGTCTTGATTGTTCTGCAACTTCTCATAATTTCACAAACTGCCTCTTTTCCAAAGCTATTCCAAAAGATTTCTAATTCTTGAATGAGGTTTAACAGTGATATTTTGAGTTGTAGAATGGATTAATTTCGGTGTCATAGCTTAATTTAGAGTAGAATTCTTCACTAGGTTGTAGACTTTCTTTTTCCAAATGTTTTCCGACAAATTTATAGCCATGGATGAGATTTCCTCTGTGACATTGTAGATTGTTGTTTACTTAGAAGAACCTCATTGCATTAATCTTATCCTTTTCTCAAGTTATTCCAACATATTTCTAATGAATGAATTGGACTAAGTTCATGTTCTGAGTTATTGAGTTCATGTTATGAGTTATTTAGTTCTTGCTATGAGTTATTTTCTTGTTAAAGTTTTGCATTTTCTATTCTCAAGTGCCATACATAGTTTAGAATAGGTTTTGCTCTGTTTTAGTGTGACCAACAACTTCTCTTTACCAACACTTAGTTATTTTCCTCTTAGAACAAAAACACAAGACCAAAAACATTTGAAAAACACTAAACACAACGTAGTGAGAAACAAATACCTAGGCACATATAGTACACTTCACTTCAATAGTTTACTAGCCCTGGTTGACAATTTATGACATCAATTTAGGAACACTAAGTTGAGCAGACATTTTGGCGCCATTGTCGGGGAAGTGTAAATAGGTGGCCTTGTTTCTTACCTTCCAAAAACAATGATATGCGTAGAGAAAGAGATTCAAGGGGTAGATTCATAAGAAGAAAAAGCTTGATTCCTAGAACACCACTTGTTCCACCAAGACCAAAAGCCAGCACACCTCCAACTCAAACCCACATTCCATCCTTTACTGATCCTAGACTTCTGGAGGACTTAAGATAAGATATTCCATTAGAAATACCTTCCACTTTACCCACTGAACCTATCTTAGAAGAAGATTCAGGAACCCCTGCTAGGCACATAAACTTTTCAACTTCCACAGAAGAATCAACTATGGCAGAAGAAGGGGGAGGAGGAGTTTTTAATGGAGAACACACATTATTTGGAGGGGGTAGAGGTAGAGGTAGAGAAGAAGGAGATAGAGGTGCAGAAGGAGAAGGAGGTATAGGTGAAGAAGGAGGCAGAATAAGAGGTAGAATGGAAATGAGAAGCTCTTTTGGGTTTCCTATAGTAGATGAAGAAACCAATGCAACTATGAAAAAAATTTCACCCTCTGTCCTTCCAAACTTTTATGGACTTAAAACTGAAGATCCTGAAACCTTCCTATTTGAACTTGAAGTCCTATGTAGAACCTATGATTATTTGCAAGATGCCCAAAAACTTAAATTGTTCCCTTCCATTAGGGGAATTTTGAGGTCTAAAATGGGCCTCCTAAGGAAATTATAAAATAATAGTGGAAAAAATCAAATAAGATTTGATGACATCATCAAATTTTAGAGGGAAAAATGGAAAAACTACTTTTTCAACTCATATTTTCAACTTATCTCCCAAAGCTTTTACTCAAATTTTGAGTGCGAGTACTCATTGGATGAGAAATTTAATTCCCTATCCAAGGAGTACCCATGTTGCATACTTTCGATGGGTCCTACTACACGAAAAATGAGAAATACATAAAAAAACGTGATTACAATCACGTTTTTATGTATTTCTCATTTTTCGTGTAGTAGAGTTCATTGAAAGTATGCAACATGGGTACTCCTTGGATGAGGAATTAAATTTCACATCCAACGAGTACTCCCGCTCGAAATTTGAGTAAAAAGTTTGGGAGATAAGTTGAAAATACGAGTTGAAAAAATAGTTTTATTATTTTATTATTTTTTAATATTTGTACCATTTTATTTAAAAAATGGTGAATCATCCCCCATGGTTGACATCATCATCTTGAATCCTATTGGTTGTTATAAATTTTATTTTTGTTGTACATTTTTCTTAGGAGGCCCATTTTATACCTCAAAATTCCCCTAATGAACATTGAAAGGAGCAGCATTAAAATGGTTTATGAGTTTGATCAACAGTTCTATTAGGACATGGGAAGACATGAAACAGGAATTTCTAGAGAGGTATTTGGATTACTGTATGCCAGTCAACCATAAGGAGGAAGTGTTCAAAATGTTACAAAAAGAGGATGAAAATCTGGAATATTTTTTGGAGAGGTTTAACTATAACATCAAAAGGGAAAAAATGGAAAACTTAGACCAAGACACTTTGAAAGCTCTCTTGTTGAAGACAATTAGGGATGAATGGTTAGATATCCTTAACATGATGGGAAAAGGGGATATATCTCAGCTCACATTACCTAAAATAGTTGAATTATGTATCAACCTTTCAAGAGGGAAATCTAAAATTGTAAAAGGACCAAGAGACCCTGCTCTTGCAAGGGCAAGTAAGTCTGCTTATGGGACAGTAAGTAGGGCAGAAATAGGACATATGCTTGATGAATTCAAATTTGATATCTTAGGGATTCTTAGTGAACAAATAGACACCCTTAAGTTACAAAGCAAGCAAAAATTTGAATCTGATGCCCTAGAAATCTTTTGTCCCAAATGTAGAAATAAGCATGCCTTAAGAGAGTGCCCTTTGGATGCAAAAGTAATAGAGACCTGTGTAATTTGTTCAGAAAAACATGAGACCAAGAGTTGTCCTTTACTTCCTGGTCTTAAAGTTGTCTTTCAAGAAGAAACTCCTACAAATTCCACAGAATCTCTCAATTTTGTCTCTAGGAGGCCTTGGAAAGGACCTCAAACATAAGGATTCCATGATCAACTATATAATCAACCCTCACCAAATTGGAATTCTTGGTAGCAACCTTGGCCCCAATTTCAAAATCAATCTCAAACTTGGGCACAAGGATCAAAAAATCCCTATGGAAGATACTCTCAGTATTATCAGTATCCACCATCCTATCCACCATATCCACATTTCCCTCCTCAACAAAATTTTCAACAAAATCCTCAACAGAATCATCAAAATCCACAACATCAAAATTCACCACTTCCATTACCATTTCCTCAGAAAAAAAATCAGTTACCTGCCCAACCCATACCAAACCCCAACAATAAAAATCCTCAGAACACATACATGATAGAAGGCCAACAGTTTCCAAATTATTTGATTACTCCTTTAGACCTTAGTGATGTTCAACTTAGGTCTGGAAGAATAATTGAAAAGAGGAAACCTTCTGTAATCATACAAGAGAAAAACAACTCTGAGGAAGATTATCTACTGGTGAATAAAAGTATTGAAGAGAACACACCTTTCTAAGACCCAAACATTGAAAAATAAAAACAAAAAGAACCAATCATTTCAACTCCTATATTAGAGCAGCCATCAACATCCACCTCTACACCTCCCTTTCCAGAAAGACTACAAATTGATAAAGGTGTATAAAAACAAATTATGGTGCCTAATTATGATTTCCTAGATGAACTGAGAAATGTTTGTATTAAGATCCCATTATTGCAAGCTATCAAGGAAATTCCAATCTTAGCAAAGACAATAAAGGAGTTGAGCATGAAGAAAACAGGAAAAATAATAAGAGAGACAAAGAAAATTTAACTGGAAGGAAAAATAGAAGATATCATGTTGGGTAAGATTGCCATTCCAAAGTATCTAGACCCAGGAAATCCAGTTGTTAAAATACACATCAATGGAACTGAGATCCAAAACACACTTATTGATTTAGGAGCAGAAATCAATATCATGAGTAGACAAATCATGGATAAACTGAAACTTCCTAATCTTATTTTTACACCCACATTATTACAATTAGCAAACAGATCTGTAATCAAACCTGATGGGGTAATAGAAGACATTCTAGTGTCCCTAGATTCTTGGGAGTATCCTGTGTATTTTATGATCCTAACTCCTAAGAATAGTCTATGAGGGCATCCTATTATATTAGGAAGACCTTGGTTAGCTACAGTTGATGCTTTCATTAGTTGTAGATCTGGTGATATGTACATCTCCGATGGTAGTTCAACCAAGAAATTTACCTTGTATCCTCCAGCAAAAACAATTACAGAATTAGATGATACTCAATGGATAGAGGATGAAGAAGACTTACAACCTCTCTTCACAATTTCAGAAATTAGTGAAGATAGCCAGATTCTAAATACTTTAGAGAACTTTGAATCCTCTTCGGAATACAAACATGAAAAATTTAAAGAAGAATACAACATTGAGTTTTTATCATCAAGACAGATGTCTCTTTATTCCATGGATAAATTTGGCAGCTCTATAATTGAGATATTTCCAGGCAAAACTTTAAATATAAACAAGAACCTAGAGAAAACTCAACAAGAAGAGCTATTCAAGATATTACAGAGATATTCTTCTGCATATGCATGAGAGTACACTGATATGAAAGGGATAATCCCCAAGACTTGCACTCATCACATCTACATAGAGGAAAATTGTAAACCAATCAGACAACCTCAGAGACGGATGAATCCAAATCTTAAGGAGATTGTTAAGGAAGAATTGCAGAAATGGTTAAATGTCAACTTTATCTATCCCATTTCAGATAGTCAGTGGGTTTCTCCTTTGGTAATTGTGCCAAATAAAAATGGTCACTAGTAAAAAATGATGAAATTAATGACTAGGTGACTAAAAATGTTAGTCACCGCAATTATTTCAAGTGAATTACTACTAAATTTGAGCAATTTTATGTGACCGAACTAAAAATGACTAACTTAAATACCAATTTAGTCTTGGAATAAAATATACAACTAGATAATAAGTTAATTAGAACTAAAAGCGACTAACTTAAATGACTAATTTAGTCTAGGGATAAAAATATATGACTAGATAATAAGGATCAAGTAAAAGTTACTAACTTAAATGACTAATTTAGTCTAAGATTAAAATATATATACCTAGAAAATATGACAAAATTAATAATGATTAATGTAAATGACTATTATAGTCCAAGAATAAAATATGGCCAAATGACAAGTACAACAAGTATATGAATTAGTCATTTATGTCGTTAATTTTTAATTGTGTCATCAAATATAAAATTGCAATTTTGGTACCGAAGTGTTACATTTCAGTACTATAGGTGTTCTCAATCCATTTGTAATTGTTAAAATTTAGAGACAAAGGGGTCTCTCGAATTTACAAAGGTTAAATTATGAATACACTTTTGTCTCTAAAGTTTAACAGCAGATGGATTCATTATACAATTAACATAATTGCATGTATCATCTATCAACTTTATACTAATGCCTTCATTATAATTTTAGTAAAGGTTATAATATTAATTAGATAGCCAAATTAATATTTATATTTATATTTAATATTTGGCCATAAAGTTTAATTTTTAAACTTCATTGATTTATGTTAAACATGTGAGTTTTTTAAATCTAAGGTTAAATCTTCATATTCACATTTAATAAATAGATAAATACAACTTTTCTTTTCTTTTCTTTTTCATGAGAAAAAATCAAACTTTCTATTATTAGAAACAAAAAGTTGCATCGCATATGTCAACGTAGCATTCCATAAGTCCTTGTCCTCAGAGGGAACAAGGAAAAAAAGACCTGCCAACCAACACCCATGGGAGTGAAGGTTCCAATTGTGAAATCAAGATATCACTCAGACCATATTGTATTTAAGACTCATTTTAAAGTGGTAAAATAGCATAGCAACCATAAGCATGTCATCACTTCGGCCTCCGAATAAGGAGAAACACCCGACAGATATGACAATGGCGCAAAGCCATCCTAAACCCGACCTCTCCACAATGAAGAGACCAGCAAGTTCAATAAAATAATAATGTGTTATGTAATCAGTGAAATCCATAAATATACAAAAAGTAGATATTTTTTTAGAAAATATGAGGCAACAAATATACATAGCTCTAGAAGATATAACAATGTTGGAGAAAATAAAATAAGAATATAAATGATGACTTTACATGAACAGGAAGTTGCCCTCCATCGCATGGTCTAGTGTCCGACACACGACCACCATACCATCCCTTTTTCTATTGACCACGAGTCTCGAGCTCGTCTAAGACCGACTAGACAAAACGTCAACCCGTTGGTTCCATTCCCTCGTAAATATGGCAAATAGAAATCCACGTAAAATGTGTTTTTAGTACAACTTATCAAGAATATGCAATAAATAAATATTTTTGACATCTATGCATGTTGTTAAACCAATTTATGGCATTCAATGAGTCCCCAAAGATTTGAATCGAGGTGATATCTAGGTGAAGTAACCACAACAATATTTTTGTTGTGTAGCTCGCAAAGTTGTTTGTCCCCGCGCCAAACCGATAGAGGTCGTAAAGAAATGTTTGAGTTTTTGTGAATGACCATGCGTCCCATAGCCTCATAAATCGCTCCATCAAAATAGGCCCAAGGAGTATCTAGAGAATGATTTCGTTTAGCACCCGTCCGGGATTATGCTGAGGAAGTGGACGAGGAGGCCGTGAATATTGCAAAGACTTGACCCTCGCCACCAAGGTCAGGGAGGAAGGGAAATCTTTGAAGACACATTTGTTCCTGCAGACAGCTAGATGCCCTAGAAATAATCAATGGCACATCCGTGATTTGGATCTTCGTATCCCTCCCACCAGACTTCCATGCATAGTTACAATTATTTCCCGCCCAGAAAAAATCCACCCTCACAAAAGGTGTAAGAGTATATTCCCAGACCTTCCCGGGGAAGGGACAAAAAAGACGAATAAGGTCAATAGTTTCTCCACCTATTTACATAGAAAACACCACCCAGACCATTGAGGAAGGCCTAGAGAGAATCCCACGTCGACACTTTCAGAAGAGAATGTGTTCTATGAAAATAAGTTGGAATTTGGTGTAGGAAAATTACGTCTCCACAAAGCCTTGTGCAACCATTATTTATTCCCTTCCTCCTTAGTGGCCATAATATAAGCATATCTAACCTTGGGTGAGTATATCCCATATTTTGAATGAACCCAGACAAAACTACCTGGAGACTCTTTTAAACGCACTCAGGTATTTTCCTCTTCTCCACTTTTATGTAGGCCTGGCCATTCATCAACCCACCGATTTTCTAGTCCACATTTCATCCACTTTTCTCCAAGCATGAGCCTAAATGATGGACCGACTAGGTGCATTGATCTCGGGGCAAGCGAGAAGAAGGCCCTTCTCAAAAGTAGTCTCAAGATCCTCCAAGAGAAAATAGTTTTTACTTCGCAGCCAACCCAAGGGTCTAAACCATCCGCAAAGGTTCTCTGTCAGACTACTATTCCAGTGCTCTGTCCCAGCTCATCAAAAACATGAAATATGGTATTTTCCAAATGTTGAAACTCTCTTATTTTTCTTTTATCCACAGTTCTAATCCAATCGTCCGCAGGAATAGGATCAATATATTTTCTTCTAACCAAAGAGGTCCATAAATTAGCGAAAGAATCCTCCAGATAGATTTAGCAAAATGTAACCGAGGCGAAAGGTTTTATTTTTCTTATACCCCATCCTCCCCATTCCTTAGTTTTGCAATATTATCCCACACCACCCAAGGAAGAATTTTCTTTTTCCCTCTCGCTTCCCGACCAAAGGAATTTGTCACAGACAGTTTCTAATTTTGTTGAGAATAATAATAGGGACCCACGCCAAACTAATCCAATAGACATGGATGGATAATAAAACATATTTTATAATTAATATTCCCGCTCTAGAGAGCCACTTTCCTTATGACTCCATGAATTAATTATTTTTTCAATTTTTTGGAGACCAAAATTTTCAATACCAATACGTTTGTGACACTCATCCGCTTAAGCAAGTAGTAAAGCATAAGTACTTAATGCATGTTCCCAATGGCGCTTGTAGAAAAGGAAGGAGACCCTCGTAAGTCCATAAGAGGCCACGAAAGTCTGCCTTTCAGCAGGAGGACTTCTCATTGTTATAGTTGTTTGTTGCTCTATGAAAAGATCCAAGATTTCTAATGTTTTACCCGGTCACATCACGCTCGAATAAATATGAAGCAGCTATCCACAAAAAGAGATGTGTAATGATAAAATGAAGCGTGCTTCATACCTCAAAGGGTCCCGCATCTTTCCGGCTGTGGTGAATGAGTTGACTAAGGCCTCGCTTTCCCGTAAGGAATAGTAATGGTGATAATGGACATCCTTTAATCGTTCTTGATTTGAAAAGAACAGAGTATCGTCTATTAATAAGAACAACAAAATAAATATTATAATACGTGTACCATAACCCAATTAATAAAATCAAATATGGAACCCAAGATGTAACAGAAGTCTAAGGTATAGCCAATTGAATCAGCCATATGCCTTAGAGAGATCAATCTTTTACAACCATACATCTTTTGTCTACATAGTTTAATACTCTGTAAGAGAGTCTTTGTTACCCTAATGGTTTTCTCATGAATTTTCCTTCCATCCAGGAAGCCAATTGTTCTTTGATATGATCTTGGGAGGATAGTTATTTAATCGATTTCTCAAAAAAAAAAAAAAAAATCGTTTAAAAATAACTTTATAGATACAATTACAAAGGGATATATAGGATGAAAGTCATCATCGAAATAGGACGAAGCATCTTTTTTTGAACGAGGGTAAAAATGTAGATTTGATGAGCGCCATGAATGTGGCTCTCCGACCGATATTCCTCCACCACATTTGTAATGGCATCCTCATTAGGTCAAAAAAGTTGAAAGAATTTGACAGCTCCAACCATCAAGCCTGTGGCTTTTTTGTCAAATTTTGTATATCTTTTAAAATATGTTCAGATCCTTCTTTTCCATATGTCAAGAGTAAATTATTGCTCTCTTCACAAATGTTGACTAGGAAAAAAAAAGCTTGCAACTTGAATGGCCTCCATATTAACCTTCGAAAGTATAAAGGATTTTGAAATTATTTTCTCCTGTAGAAGAAAGGTGTTTGAAAGTCTTTGCCTTAATCCTTACCTAATTTTCCATTTCCCAAATGGCATTGGTGCTTCCCTAGCATACAATTGTAAATTTTTTGTATTTTCAACTTCTTGCCACCATAAGCCAGCACCTGCTTTCAAGCACCAAAGCTCTTCTCTTATCATTAAGAATTTTCTTTCCCTTCTAGCTTCTCCAACTATTTGATTTTATTCCGGTTCTCATCCACAAAACCTCTTCCCCCATCACCATACAAGAGTCAAGGACCTGTCGATAATGTTAATTGATTCCAAGATTCTTTGGGTCTGTCGGCCTATTGAATGGTGGTTTTTTTAATATTTTTCATGTTATCAATGAAGTCCCGGGCATGTGAGTAGCCTCTATCCACCGAGGGGTAGCTCCAATGATCAACCACCACCAGTGATAATCCGCCTTCGAGCCAACCAACGTTGAATTTGAAGGGAGTAGGAGGCTTATTAAAATGCACCTAACTCCAAGAGAATAGGGGAATGGTCTCGATATCCCTACTCAGAGCCAACCCATTGCTGAAAGCCAATAGACCGTTTTGAAAAGTCATCACTATAGGAACCAAGACAATCTTTTGGCAATGAGGGCCTCACCCACTCTATTGTTCCTCCGAGTGGAGTTATTTTTGGTAAGGGAGGGATCGAAAGGGACCCATCCCGTATCATATTCGTGAAATAATCTGCCAAGAGATTCAATCCGAAAGGTGGACCCCAGCTTGTGGAATGCCCGAGAAAATTTAAGCTGCTCCCCACAACGTTTGGGCCATTCATAAAGGATTTGCTCCCAACCGTTCCGTAAAGAAATTTCTCCACACGGCCCAGTAAGAGCTACTCACCAAAAAATTTGAGTCAGCCTCCTATGGAGATAGCTCTCCATAATTTAACCAATGATTTCGAGTCTAGAATAATTGATCAAATTAACCGATTGTTCTTATACAGTCATAAGTCCACCTGTAGAGCGGCCCCTAACATCGAAAGAAACAAAGGTCCAATTCTGGAAGAAAAATAGCAAATTTATGGATTTCAGGGCCCCATTACCTACAGCCCCGCAACATGATGATGTCTCAGAGATGGTGCAAATAATTAAGGTTTTTAAAGGCTAGTTTTTTGCGTCACTATCTAAACCCCTAAAATTAAAAGAGTATGTAAATCATTTGGAAACAAGGTTCGGGGAACTCGCTCTAAGCGCCCCTTTGAGGGATAATTGTCTCTGCCATCAACAATGTCAATAATGGCCTTGAGTTGGGCTTTAGAAAGGCGTACTTCCTACCCCCCGAGTTTTTTAATTTTTCGATATTGGGCGGTTTCCCTGCACTTCAAAAAAGTTCCTTATCAATAATTTTTTTCTCTTTTTTTTGGCCTCAAATTATGGGTACAATGTCAATGGATACATTGGGGAATTGTAATAATAATTATCCAGTCATAGATAAGTTACTGGGAATACGAGAGGTGAGGAAGTAAGCTTGAGGAATTATGCTTAATGAATAGTTAATAAAAGATAAAAATAGCTTGTGAAGTTAGGGAAGGAGGGGCAAGGTATGTTCACAAACTGCAGTAGGATCGCGCTGAGGAGGTAAGGTGTCATTTCACCACCATGTGTCCATCACCTCCATTCCAATCACCGTGCAATCGTATATCGAACACATTTGGTTTAATTTGCAATAGACATATTCATCAATAAATGTAAAGCAATGGCTAATAAATACCGGAAACTAATAAATAGAGAAGACATGGCACAAGCAACAATCCCTATAAAATTATTACATTGAGACACAAAGAATAAGCAACTATTGTGCACAAACAAGAGACCAACGAAACTATCATCTTAACCCCCTAACCCTCAAACACTAATTCCCAGCCCCTAACCCATTTAACCCCCTAAACCCCTAAACCATTTAACCCCCTAAACCCTAAACCTCTAAACCCTTAACCCTAACCCCTTAAACCCTAATTCTCGACCCCTCACCCATTTAACCCCCTCAACCCTTAAAACCCTAACCCATTTAACCCCCATAAACCCTTAAAACCCTAACCCATTTAACCCCCTAAACCCTAACCCCATTAACCCCAACCTCATAAAAACTTTAATTGCTAAATCCCCTAAACTCCCTAAACCTCTAAATCCCTAGCCCATTTAACCCCCTAAAACCCTAAAACCTCTAACCCCTAACCTCTCAAACAATATTCCCAAC
Source organism: Pinus albicaulis (assembly GCA_034641835.2). Taxonomy (NCBI): domain Eukaryota; kingdom Viridiplantae; phylum Streptophyta; class Pinopsida; order Pinales; family Pinaceae; genus Pinus; species Pinus albicaulis. Next base: position 147,489,024 of record CM076575.1, read on the forward strand.
CCTAACCCATTTAATCCCGTATACCCCTAAACCCTTAACCTATTTAACCCCTAAACCGTAAACCCCAAATCTCAACTACTTAAACCCTAACCCCTAAACCTCTAAACCCCTAACACCTAGACCCTTAACTCCAACCCATTTACCCCCAAACCCCCAAACCCCGAACCCATTAACTCCCCAACCCTAACTCTTAACCATAACCCTTAAACCCACTCTCGACCCCTAACCACGAACTCCCTAAACTCCCAACCCGTCAACCCACCCAGCTCCCAGTTTAACCTTAAATCCTCAACCCATAAAATCTTAACTCCAAATCCTCAACCCCCCAACCTCAAATCTCAACTATTTACCCCCTAAACCCTAAACCTCAACCCCTTAACCCCAAACCCCAACCTCAAAATCTCAATCACAAATCCCCCCAACTCCCCCTAAACTCTCAAACCCCTAACCTATTTAACACCATAAACCTAAACTCTCAACTCCTCAACCCCAACCCTTAAACCCCACCTCAACTCCCCAACCCATTTAACCCCCAAACCCCCAAAACCCCCAAACCCCAACCCACTAACCCCCCCAAACCTAACCCCATTAACCCCAACGACCCCCAACCCCTAAAAATCCTCGACCAAACTCGCAACCCGCCAAACTCTAAACCCCAACCTATTTAACCCCAAACCCCAAACTTAACCTCAACTCCCTTTGACAGCACTAGATCCCCAACCCATTTAACCTCTATACCCTTAGACCCCCAACCTTATTTAACCCCTGCCAAACCCTAAACTTTCAAACCTTTAAACTTCAAACCCTAATTTCAACCCTTTTATCCATTTAACCCCTAAACTCCCTAAAACCCCAATCCTATTTAACTCCTAAACCCTAAAACTCTAAACCTTAAACTCCCCAAACCACTAACACTTGCACAAACCTCAGCAACTCCCTTAACCCCTTTAACCTTTAAACTCATAACGCTATCCCATAACCCATTAACCCCTACATAAACTCTTAAAATCCTTAATCACAAATTACCCAACCCCGTCTCTCCCCAATCCCCAACTACTCAAGTCATTATTCACCTAACCTCAATTTCACTAAATCCCTTAACCTTACAAGCCCCCAATCCCAATCCCTTAAACACTAACTCATTATTCCCAACCCTAAAATGTACCAAATCCCCTAACCCCCTAACCACTAACCACATCTCTAACCCCTAAACCTTAAACCTCTAACCCCTAAGCCCTAACCTCTAAACTACCAACTCAATACCTCAACTCCTCAACTCTAAACCTCTAACCCCTATCTTTAATCCTTAACCACTAACTCATTATTCCCCTCAACCCTTATAACAATCCTTAAACCCGGCGGATTAGCTATTCCAAATCTGAGAGCAAATATGCGTCTAGTTGGACCCATGATCGATTAATTCCTCGCTAGCAAGGTGGAATACCATGAGCAAAACCAAGTTGCAAAAAAAAACCTCTCCTAAATTTACTATTTGATCTCAATTTGATTTAATAATTAATTAATTAATTTCTTTAAAAACTCTTCTAGATAAATCACATAAATTTTTTAACATCAACACCTTTCCAACCACTCATTGTGTGGTTCATTATCAATGTTTTTAAAACAAATTTATTAGAATGAAATTATATTGATTTTTAAAGCTTTCTTTTAAAGAATTGTTGACATTACAAAGAATTACAAAAAATCAAGGAGTGTGCTCAACATCTATCTAAACAACAAACATCTATCAAAACAAAATGGGTATGATATTAAAAATGATATTTTGGAAAAATAGAGGGAGAGAGTATTCATTTTTAGTTTAAATTTTAGACCTTAAGTTAAAATAACATTTCTCCCACAAGTACCGAGTCACAAGATGCCAAGTTGAAGTCACGCAAGGAGTTTTGAGGGTTTGCAGGTGCGGGCAATAGAAAACTATGGAGAAAACGCGACAAAGGAGGATGGGGCGCCTGGGCACGGGGAAGGTGAATGGAGGAAGGTGATTTGATCAGAAAGCACATGATGAGGGAGAGGGACACATGCAAGTTTTGCGGTGTCGAAAAAGAAATGGATATCTTCCATTGCATAGATCGGCCTCGACATTATAAGCGTATGTTCTTCCCATTCCTCGCAAAATTTCCTTAAGTAATCATAAGCAATTGTACTCATAAAATGATTCACATTCCCCGAGCTTCCTAAAATGTTATTACGTAAAATTTCAACGAGAGCCACCAATGGTTATCTTGTTGTGAATGCTAATGGTGGATTGGAATCGATGCGTACAAAAGTAAGTACGCAGTTCACAGCAATACTTTTTTGGTTCCTTCTTGAAAGTTATGTAGATGTTCAATCTTGTATATTTAGCACTCTTTAACGTGTATCTGTGATATGGTCGCTATCAGTATGATTCTCCGAATGCCGTGTTTGATATACCAACCTTAGATCACGCTTATTTCGTGATGATCCAAGGTATTTATATATTTCTTTGATTTGATGACTTCACATGCAAAAAAATATAACGTCGTTACTTTCTCGCTTTGGAACTCGAATCTTGCTGATATTGAAATGCTTAAATGCCGCAAAGAGTTTAAAGATATATTTGATGTTCACCACTTTTTTGACACACTGAAGGAAGATGTGCGCATTATTGATTCCTTACCAGCATCCTTAAAAAATGTTGAGTCTTTAAAGAAGTCTCATGTTTCGTGGTCAAAGTTGAAATAATCTTCTGTTCTTTTTAAGACTTTGCTCTGAGCAGTGAATTTTCTTGTTGATTTCAGGTGATAGTTTTCATACGTTACCCTAACCATTCTTAGATTGCAAATAAAAATTTTGTAAGTTGTCCAATCTACAGCATCCTTCTACACCCTAAAATTGGATTAACAACTATAAATACCCACTAATTTACTAAATCAAACTTGGAAAGGACAAGGAGCCTTTCTTAATTCATTATGCATTCCTAACGCCGAGATTCATCCAATACTCGTGATCTTGCCATCCGAAATTTATCCGGAGAGAATACTCGTTTTGCTTCTTTGGGCCATGCTTCTCATTTTTCCTGGATTGCCATTTTGGACCTTATTTTGGAAATCTACGCGAGTCTTTGGCTTTGTTTCCGTGGTGCAGCCTTCGGCCGTGATCCCAAACCTAGGCGGAGTATAAATACCTAACTAATTTACTAAATCAAAATCCCAAGGACAGTTTGTTTTCTCTAATTCATTATGCATTCCTAAAGCTGAGATTCATCCAATACCTGTGATTCTAAAAACGGTTATCTGAAATTTATCTGGAGAGAATACTCGTTTTGCTTTTGGCCCACAGTTCTCTATTTTTCTGGATTGCAATTTTGGGCTGCATTTTGGCAATTTACGTTGAGTCTTTGGCTTTGTTTCCCGGGTGCACTTCTGGGCCGTGATCCCAAACCTAGGCGGAGTATAAATACCCACTAATTTACTAAATCAAAATCCCAAGGACAGTTTGTTTTCTCTAATTCATTATGCATTCCTAAAGCTGAGATTCACCGGGCAGAGTGACTCCATTGGTGGTAAAGTAACCAAATATGGGAGGTCATCTTTTCTTAGAATATCACCTAGCAATGGAAACTCTGCTCCATTACCTGTTTTTGATGATTTTTTTACAACACGTTTAACTGGATCACAAATGCCTGATAAATTTATTGGCTTGGATGCTTCAAGATCAATGCCAGAAATTGTTCAGAAACCTATGGCTTTCAAAGATGAAAAGAGTAGATATGAAGATCATAACACAGACATGCTTGATGCAGCCATTCAGCACTATCGAGCTGTTGATGCACGTCCTTCAGAATCTAGAACCTCTATTAATGGAATGGTTGGAGCTTCATATCCTCCATTTGCCAATACGACATATCAGTCAGGTGGTGTTGAGCCAACAAACTTGCCTAACAGCAGTGGAATCCAGCAGTTACTTGGTTTTCTGCCTCAGCAAACATCTCATTCATCACAGCAGCAGTTAATGGGGCCAACAGATCTTCCTTTCAACTCACATTCTCTTGCTGGGCCACAGGGTCGACCTCCTCCTCCATTCTTCTCGTATCTCCATGGGCATGGACCTTATGACTTAAATTTGGGAGGTATCAGTGACATACCCAATCAACAGATGAATCATCAACAAACCCCACAAAACCGACAATTGAAGTTGTTTGATCATGGCAACTCCCTGGATCCACAGCATTCTGGATCTGACATCTGGTCAGATCATTTGCATGGAAGAATCTTCCCTCAGGAACCATCTGGGCAAATGTTATACCCACTCCATGGTGGGCCTCCCATGAACCAGTCTGTTTATCACTCATTGAGGCCTCATGGTTTTCCACCAAATCACTTAATTCAGCCCGTTCCAGTACCACAGAGAGGGCTTCCTTAAATGAACAACTTTCCTTTTATTCCTGAACAACTGCCACATGGTCCTCGTGGCCTCCCTTCCAATTATCCACATGTTCCTGGTCCTTTTATGCCCAAAATTTCTATGCATTCCGTGCAGAGTCCACCATTTCATCTTCAGCCCAGCCACACTTCTGTGGGAACTCCCCATAATCAATTGCGACCAATATTTGGTGCTTCTCCAGATGTTAATGTTCCAGTAGAGGGACGCCGGCATATAGGTGCAATGGGAAATGAAGGAGCAGTACTGGACATGTTGTTTGCAAAAGAATTGAAGAGACAGCCATCTGGATCGGTCCCTGCAAATCAATATCCAGGCCGAAAAATGGAATATGGGTAAATTGTTTTCTGTACACGAGTAATCACGGAGTGAGGTTGGTGGGAAGGCGACAGACATATCTTTTAAGGAAAATATCATTTCATGATTTACAACCAGACAGAAATATATGCTACTAAGTAGGGTTTTAGTAAGTTGTTTAATGTGAGAGTGAGAAGGCTGTCATTATTTGCTGAGAAGCCTCTTGTATATTAATGTCTTGGTCTGTGGATATTGAATTTCTGAAGCCTGTATTGGGGGTGGATTTTGCAATTTATTTGCCGAGTAAATAGTTTTTTTTACATTATCTTAAAAAATATGTAGAAATTGTTTGCAGGGCATCTTGAATACACATTACTCTGAAAAAAAAAAGCTGAGATTCATCCAATACGTGTGATTCTAAAAACGGTTATCTGAAATTTATCTAGAGAGAATACTAATTTTGCTTTTGGGCCACAGTTCTCTATTTTTCTGGATTGCAATTTTGGGCTGCATTTTGGCAATCTATGTTGAGTCTTTGGCTTTGTTTCCCGGGTGCATTTCTGGGCTGTGATCCCAAACCTAGGCGGAGTATTTGGGCACTGGGGTGTCCTTTTGGGCTGTGTTTCATCCTTCAAGGTCAAAGTTTCAAACCCCATCACCAGGGAATCTTGATTCTTATCTATTATAGCTACCAATGGTTATTGTTGTAGGAAGAAATTTGTTGAAATTTAACTATGAGAAGTCACAAATGACAGCTTCACAAATGACCTTCCACAATGCACTAAAGTGAGAAAGTTAACTGTGTGGAGTCATGGGTCGAAGGTTCAAAGTTTGTATAGAGCCACTGCACTATACAAAAGACTACTCACTAGATTAGCTTAAGCAACCAGAGTTCACAAACAAGCCCCTAGAGCTTGCCTAAGATTGTACAAACAAGCCCCTTCCACTCTGGGTACTCTCCACAGGACATCATCAAGTTCGGCATGCCTTCATATTGATTGATGCATGAAGAGGTTATTCCCCTTAGCCTTATATATTAGGAGAGAATTCATTTCAATTTAGAGTTCACCTAGGATTGTACAGACAGGGCCCTTATGCTCTAGGTACTCTCTAGAGGGCATCATCAAGTTCTACATCAGCATCTTAACAATAATAGACAAAGTCAATGATACTTCCTCCTCTTCCTCTACTATTATTTCCAACAATGATGTTAATGTTGCCACTGTTTTAGCATTTAGGAGTGCCCTTATCACTTTATCATTTAGCGTTTAGGAAACACTCCCATAGTCAACTTATGACTTCTTGCACCCTCTAATCTTATTGATTTTTTCTTAATCATAATATTATCTTGTCATTCATTTCCAGCTTTTCCAAAAAGTATTAGTGTTTCTCAGTTTTCTTACAATTAATGTGAGTTTGTTCAGAAGTATAGTACAAAGTTCTGTAAAATTTTGGAGATTACTAAAAATTACCACATTCAATCATGCCCTGCTATGTTTAAATTCTCACTTGGTTAACACCAATATCTCAGAAAAACCATCAAACAATTAGTTCTTGGAATGGAGACAAAATCCACTCGCACTAAAATACTTGCAGTACTATCAATGATAAAGGGTTGTACCATGACTAGTAAATTGTAATAACAATTTTGTGAACAATCAAGCTTCTAGTAACTATATTGTTCACGCAATTCAAACGAATAAGTCTCAAAATTATCAGCATGCGCAAATTGTAATAACAGTTTTGTGAACAATCTAGCTTCTAGTAATTATATTGTTCACGCAATTCAAAAGAATACGTCTCAAAATTATTAGCATGTGCATAGAGACAGAGTTGATGTTTGCATATTTGAAAACAACCGACACAATGTGACATCATCTCAAAACAAATGATATTAATCGGACCACAACATTACATGTCACTAATAAAAAAAAACATCCTAATACCACTTAATAGTACAGTTTGAAAGAACGACCTATAGTTCCTTCTTGGCTGCAGATACCAGGAAAAACTGGTATTGGCAAAGATACAGGCACTTGCTCTCTCATATAGCAGTTGTCGTCACATGAGAAGAAACCTGCATTATATACTATACATCCAAGATAAACCTGAACAAACAAACTAAGAACTCGATTCAATGCGATTGGATAAAAAATACTCAAATGGTGGTAGCATACAATAACTACAGCTTTTAAATTGATTTTTATATTTTCAGTGTACTTCAGTGTACCATGAAATTACAGTATTGTAATAGTACATGAATGAAAACAACTTACTTATTTAACGAGAGCCACAGCAAGAGCAGAGACCCACAAACAATTTTTTCCACTCGCTTCTAGTTATGCTCATAGAAGAGTGTAGCAGCAGTAGCAGAATTTAGGCCGAAAATAATCACAAAAAACAAAAAGCACAAAGGGCTCACTTCCTCTTGAACATCTTAAAAGTATCCCTCAATGGGTTCTGATAGTTCGATAATGAACATCAGAATTCATGTTATTGAGCTTCAGGCACTTCAGTTCTTCAGTTACCAATCCAAAAGTATATTATGACATCATCTCCGTTATTTTTGACATTTGAACCCAAAAAAAATCTCTATCACTTTTCGGATAATATCATTGGATTGTTTACATATATAATCACAAAATATAGCAATAAGTGAGACAAAAAAACAAGATATGGAAGGCAACAACCCCCACAAAATTATTATTAGTATACTCTTGGTATTCTAGCACTTGTGGAATAAGTTGGAGAGATTCTTTGCTAGGGTATTGAGTTCATGGTATATATGGCCACAAGAGAACCAATCCAACTTGTTGTAGACTTGTTTGATACCTTGTAAAATGTGAGCCAAATGAGGGGCCACTATGTTGACTTTGTCGCATACTCAATCCAAAACAAGTTTTGAATCTCCAAAAATATTTAGTTTTTTGAAATTGTTTTGGTTGACCACATTGACAAGATCCTAGAGAGTTGAAAATTCAACTCTCATGTTTTTGCCCATACTTGGAGCATATTTGATATGCAAAAAATGAGCAAGTTTTGCATATTTCTTTCCACAATGATTTTATTTCATTGCTTTGATCTTTGATGTTGTGTCATCAATTAAATATTCCATTCCTCCATTAGCAGGACTGCCTACATACAAACCTCCACTTTCAGGTTCTGTTTCTTTAAGTGGTTCACGCCCAATGAATATCCACTCATCAATGCTAGCTGGGTCATATGGTAACATTTCATCTACTTTTCATCAACCTTTAAAGACAAAAATTGACATATCAAATGATTCACACCCATTAACAAGACAAAATAAACTAGCTACAATCCATTCTGGTGAGATGCTGGATATATTGAAACCATTCCCACAAGCTTCAGAAACCACTCTGGCTCCAGTTCAAGTTCTGGATGGAAAGACAAACTCCTTGCCAAAATCTCTTGGCAATTAATCAAGTTCTCTTGCAGTTGCATTTTTCAACAACGAAGATAATTGTAGTTTACAGTTTTCCGCTAGTCCTCCATCTGAAGTATTGACTATAGATAAAGCAGATGGAGTTAAACTGTCACTAGTGAACATGCTTACTGTGACAACATGTGATCTCTCTGATGGTACGGTTTCAAATTGTTCTGTAGTTTCTGCACTTGAGTCTGGATTCTCATCATACTAGTGAAAAGCATAAAAACATAACTAAAAAACAAGCAGGTCTTTCAACAAATTAATTTTCAAATAAGATGACAAAATCTGAGCACAAGCCTACAAAGCATCAAATGCAACAACACGTGGCATTGGTAGGAAGCTCTTCAAATATGGAAAGGGAGTCAAAAGGAGAGGTGGTTGCAAAGGAGTCTAAACTTAGCGGTTCTCACAGGCAGGTGGAGGAGTTAATTTTGAGTCAGACTTCATCATCTATCTCAACAACTCCTTTAATGACAACCCTACAGAAGTCTGTTAAAGCTGTTGATGGAGGGGCTAGTTCTGACCTAGCTATAGAAACAAATTTTGCATTTTCACGCCAAAGCTTGATTCGTAGCCCATCATACAGGTCATTTAACAATCCCACAAAATGTGAAAAGATACTATTGCCAAAGAAGTCATCGGGAAACATGGTTAATGTTGTGGACACTCTCTCATTAAGGATATCGAGTTTTACATCATCTGTAGATGAGATCACCAAGGGATATTTCTAGGGAACCTTGGAACCTTTAGAAGATTCAAAATCGGTATGTGAATTGATCATTTGTAATAATGTCTTCATCTTTGGGAAGCTTTGGCGAGGGATATGAAGGAAAGACAAAAACACGGAGCTGATTATAGAGTTTTCTATAAGAGATCTTTGGAGTAGTAAAGAAAACAACGAGAAGATATGAAGTTTGATAACAATAATGTTCTTGTAGGAACATTGAAAATCTCACCATGCGGTGAGGATGGCATTAAATCAGATTCAAACTTGAAATGTGAAGAATAAACAATCTGAATCAGCAATAGATAATGCTAGACAAAGGCGAAACAATAATTTTGTTAATTACGTAATTGGAGGCAGATCTTGAAATGTTCTCCATCTGAGCAAAGGGCTACATTTGTGGTTTTTGATTCCCATCGATTTGTCAAGTTCACACGATATTGACATAAACAAAGAGTAGCTTATTTTTCCAGTCTTGTCATTGGAAAAGAAAAATCTAGTTTTCATCATGGGGAGAGAAAAATCAATGGAATGCATGAGAGTAGGTTAGCATCTCAACTAGCTATACATGACAATGGCACGGTGGTTGTTGATCAAATTTTCTCAAGAGAAAAAGGGTGAGGTGTTAGTTATATACGGCAGTCAACAACAAATACGGGCAAAAGGTGTACGAGATAGGAATTACAATAAGAAGCTACAACAATCCTCCCTAAAGTTGATATGGGTATTTTGGAGGAAAAACTAGGTTTTCTGTCTATTAACAAAGTTGTTGATGTTGCAAAAAATCTTCTAGATATAGAAATAAAAGTAGGGTTAACCATGATAGTACTAAGTATAGGGAAGGTTCAGCGACAATGTGAAGGCAATTGCCACACAAGATAAGGGTCAAGTATCCACCACTAATAGTGATAGTTTTGAAATGTACGTTGCTCAACTTTAGGTGTCATCTTTTCTTTGAGAAGTGAGCAAGCAAGATTTAGTAGCTAGATTAATGAAGAAAAGGAGAATAAAAAGTTCTTCCAAGGTTTTGCAAAGAATAATGTTGAAAATATTGGTGATGCGACCAAGGTAGTAGTTGTCAACAAGAATAAGAAAAATATGGATTTTCCGGTAAGGAAAATGTTGCGATTCCCATTGGGATTTATATAATGCTTGCCAGGTTCAAGGAGAAGCGAGGGAAGATGTGAACCTTCCGGAACCATCCAAAATAGTAACCGATGATTTCAAGAGTAAGACTTCTTCAAAGGAGCTGAGAAGCAAGTCCTGGAAAATTGGATAGTGGAAGATGCGGCCAAGCTTTCGGCTCTTATGAATCAAGTAGCTATTTTAGTTATTGAATGTTCGGGAGACGAAGTACTCACGGAGATTTTTGTTGACAATCAAGGATTAGTGCAAATATCTACCAAATCTTTTGAAAATTTTCAAGACATTATTGAATTACTTGGAAATTCCCAAGCACTTGCAAGTCATGTAGGAGCGGGCGTGCATTAGCAGCTTAGCTGAGAGGACTTAGTAAAACAGCGAGTGGCAATTATCTAACGAACGTCGTGGGAGAAATATGGCCAGTTTGGATGATGATAGATGGGCCAAGCCGGTGGATGCTTTTGCTGATGGTTGTGATATGCGGATGGATGTGGATATTAGTGGTTCCTCTGATGTGTTTCGACTGGCCGGGGTTATAATGCGGCTTTGCGAAAGTATGAATGTCATCCCTTTACGGAGGGCCTTATGTGAAAGAACCCTTCCACAAGTTGGACTAGTGAGAAATAGTTAAGATCTTGATAGGTGGCAACATGTTTGTGGTTCATAGAAGGGTTTGATTCCTCCTCCACAACCTTCTACGCCACATAGTTCATATATCAGAGAACCGATATGAAGTGGGCAAGGTTTCGATGAGTTGGTTGAAACAAGACAATTAAATCCATCCTTAATAAATTAACGCCCCAAAACTTTGAGAAACTTTTGAACATGTCGAAAAGTGGTATTTCATAATGTCTTCATGGTATAATATTCAAATATTTGACAAAGCCTTGATGGAGGATTTTTTGTGAAATGTATGCAAAATTCGGTTTAACTGTTGCGGGAATACTGAATTTTATGAAGATATGAGAAAGTTGTTTTTCAAGCGAGTTCTTTTGAGAAAAAATGCCAGGAAGAATTTGAAAAAGATGAAAGAGAAGAAATTTACAAGAAATTTAGAAAGAAAAAGAGCATGGTTAAAAAATCCTTTTAGTAGAAGAAAAACTGAGGAGAAAGAAGAGCTGCAACATGACGAAAAATGCTAGGAAATATAAGGTTTATTGGTGAGATTTATAAAGAAAGTATATTGTATTTGAAAGAATTATGCAAGCACACACCGAAAAATTAATTGGTGAATTTCATCATCCGGAGGAGGAGAAAATGTTGAAGCTTTGTGATGAACACTATTGGTCATATGATTGACATTCAAAGGCCAAAGGAACATATTGATGCTTACATCGATAGGATGACAAAAATGTCAAATAACCAAGGGATTCCCTCTAAGTGAGGTTCATGTTAGAAGGATACGATTGATGCGAGGAGGAATGGATGGAAACAAGGAAGAAAATTGAGGGCCCCAAGAGAAATAGAGGAGACAACGGGATCTTTATTACGAGAACTACATGGACGGGGCGCTCAGGGGTACCAATATGGGACATTCAGGTCGGAGACTTATGACACCACTTGATCATGGTGGGAAGGACCTGCGTGCCTTACATGGCCGGTGCCTCTGCAGGTTCACTTACACATATAGGTGGGATTAAAGGGCCATAATCCCATATGGGACCGCATGGCCCATGGGTGCAGTCAAGATGCCGGATTGTGGATAGGGCTCATTTGAAAATCAATCTGCACCAAAGTATACAAACTGGTGACAGTAACATACATTTCTGAAAAATAATCTGGTAGGGAATGGGAAGGTTCAGCCTCACCTTTATGCAAGAAAAATGAGTCTAGCATACCCACAACTCACATCTGAAATTAATAGGTGAAGGAGTATGATCAGGTGGAGTTGCTGGTCTGACCGGATGCAGTTGAGTATGAGAGATGAGAAATTTTGTTTTGAGACTTATGCTGCATAAAATCCTTTATTTGCAAAATCATGTGTCTAGGAGCAGAAATGTTTTGGGTAATGACATAAGAGAAGTTAAGAATTTTAACTCATCATGTGAGAGATGGGAAGATTGCAATCTTTGAACTGTTATAAGAACATTCTTCTCAAAGAAATTTGAGTTCACAACTCATTAGAGAAGGGTTCAACTTAGGAAAAATGTTGAAATGGAAATCCAAAGAATATTCTGACCTTCCTTTACAAATCTTCCTTGCATTTTCATTATGTCTTTTAGAGAAGTTGACAAGTTTCACTGAATTTTCTTAATTTTGTACATGACATACCATCAATACGAGAGATTTGAAGGAGGCAACTTTTTGTGTAGATGACCTTAAAGCACCATTATTCCATTCAACTATGGTTTCGTTTTGGACATTAGATTCTTTTTTAGGAAAGATGTTGAAATTGATCTTATGGGAATCTAATTCACATTTATGTAAAAATTCAAGGCCTTTCTTGCTAAAACTGAGTTCTTCTTGAAGGTAATGTGAAATTTTGTGTTTTTCTTATTCAACTTTGAATTTATTTAAGGACTACTACAATCTATGGTCATTTGCGATTATGAATTATAACTATATAATTTTGATGTTTCTATGTTGGAGACATTTACTATTTTCATTGGAGGATGCTACTCTTGATGTGCCCAAGGATCTGGAGTTCCTTAGTCATGTAGAGTCAAAATCCACTAAGATGATTCGATGTCATTAGAACAATTTTGCATCCTTCCTAGAAAACAAATCCATTATAGAATAGGAGTTGCCCAGAAGGAATTTATAACATGAAACAAAAAATTAGAAGCAATGTTAGTTTGTATTTCCAAGGCATATGATAGAGAAAATTGAGAAGCATTTTGTTAGGGCTACTCATCCATATAGGGTTCAATGTGCAATTGGTTAACTAGATAATGGAGTGTCTTTCCTCAAAATATGTGCAATTCTAATTAATGGCTCAACCTATTCTTCTATCATGCCTATAAGAGACCATGGTGGCTATTATTGTGGCTCCTCTACCATGTTTTACTGTAGAGTAGGTGGTCTCCATGAGTTATAACACGAGTAAAAAAGACTATAAGCTTGAAAACTATACAAATAAGATTTTCCCTAAACTTGACATATTTACTCTTTGTTGATTATGTCTTTCTTTTGGGTGATATGACCAAGGTAGATACAATTATGCTGAAGGACCCCACCCTTGAAGAACTAAAATTCCTACCTTAAAAATTACCAACAATTGAGGAATAAAAAAAGAATAGATACCATCTTTGATTTGAATCTTAATAGTCTTATTATCTACGAGTATTTCCCTAATCACAATGACCAGTGGATTCCTCATGGATTATTTCCTCTCATTATATTTATTAAATAGAAATCCACAAAATGTATCCTACATTTGAATCTGGAAAAAAACATATAATTGTTATCATTTAAATTATCCATATCTCTTGGAGCCCAAAAATCCATTTGATTTGGATAAACTTTATTTATAACCTGAAAGAAACCCTATTATAAGATGAAGGACACGTATGTCCTCTTGAGTCTTGACAAAGTATGATGGAATGAAATTGGGTGAAGACCGGATCCGGGTTTACCATGTCGGAACCCTAGGTTCATTGAGATGACGACCTTTGTTTGAAGATATCCACCATACAAACTAGGACCACCCATTCTTATCGTTTGCTATCTCTCTTTCATCAACAAGATTAACATGCGAGGGACTTATAACACGTGGAGGCCCATGGAAGTCAACGCTGTGATGTAATTTATTGAAGACATGCCATTTCTTATTATGAGATTTACCACGTCCGAAAATATGGCATCATTCACATCATTTTGAAGAAGTCTATAAATTAGGTCAACATAATTTTTTCATTTATGACTTCCCTCACATTTTTTGGTTCTTGAAGCTCGAGCACTTTCATAACAAAAATAGGCAAAAGTCAAACAACAAAAATGTTCTACTCTCTTTTCATTTTCTAATATTATACGAAGTTTTATTAGAAGTGCTTGTTTGTTTGTTTGTTTTGGTTAGAAAAGGGTTTGTTTCTTGCTTTTATGCGACTTTCAATTTATCATAGGTAGCATGTTGAGAAATGAAAGGATAATGTTTGAAATTTATCTTGCGAAATTGATGCTAAATGAAAGGATACATGGTTATGGCTACAATTCACTTTGGTAAAGGCGGAGGAACATATTAAAAAAATGCTTAAGAATACACCATATACAAAGTTTGACCATAAGCAGTATATGCATTTTTCTTTTGTAGATATGTTCTTTTTTCTACCCAAGATATCACAACAAGAAAAATTTGATATTAGCAAGAAATTATTTGAGGATGTCATTGAGGTCGATTTTTTCGGATCTTTAGTATTTGATTGATACTTTCGATATCGGAAAGACTTTAAATATAAATTAATATGTTCATGAAACTAATCGGATTCGAATTTTATAGATATAAAAGATAAAAACAAATGTCGATGTCTTTGTTTGATTGTTACTTGACTTTGTTGTGGGAAGGTTACGGGGAAATGTGATTGGAAAAAGGATGGGGAGATGATGCATATCATGTCTTGGATATGGTTCATTCGGTTGTTCCAGAAATCACTTAGACACCTAAGTCATCGACTTTGAAATGTTTCTAGTAGAATTCCTATGGTTTTTAATGTTGTGATTATTTCACCTCATGATTATTATTTTGGGAAAGCAAATCTTTGTAGGAATACCGAACGGCATCGGTAGGCAATTAAATAATTTTTTTATAATTGCAATTTCCATTCCATGATATCCTCTGTTTATTGTTTGATTGTATTTTGGACGTTTCTTTTGATTTTGTTGTCTTTTAACTATGAAATTGAAAATACTTAGTAACATGTCTATTTAAACAACAACCAAAGTTTGAAGATGAAATTAATATTACACTATATTGATTGGAATCGTTATAGCTATTTTGTGTTAAAATATTTTCACGGCTATCATAAAAAGTTACTTCATGTTGTTATTCGAGTACATGTTGTTTATATACTTGACTATGTTCATGCATTAGAAAATGAAATGTTGTGAATAAAATGACAAGGATTAAACATCACACCTCAGATTATTTGTTTTTCTGAAGTTATCTACGGACTTAAGCTTTTTAGCATATAACTTAGTTGACATGATTGTTCTAAGCTTTCCTTGAAAGTTGAATGCTAAGTCACTAACGTGTTATTTTCTATATATGGTGATATTTTATTTGCTTTGTTTATATAGGTTATGCAGCCCATTATGGTAACAATTATTTCCCAATGAAGAAATTTGTTTGAGTTTTCTTACTTGTATGGGGAAAAATGGCTTTAACATTGCCGATGTTAAGGTATATGTCGTATAAATTATTTATAGTCTAAATTTAGTTTATATTCTAGTGTTCATTGTCTTTCATGTTTACCTCTCATTGTATCTTCTTTGTTTTCGAGAGAATGAACTCGAGTATTGATGGTAGAAAGCATGGGCCGAAAAGGAGGGGAGCAATAACATTGGAGCAACAAATGCAAAAAGAGAGAGAGGAGAACTTGTCTCGTGATACGCTTAGAGCCAATATCCCGCATAAGACACACATATAAAGATTGATGGTCAAGTCTTCAGAGTTGAATTCATCTGCAATGCCTTGAAAACACAACGATAATGTTTTGAAGTGATGAAACACCATTTCATTTGTAAATTTTAATCCAACCAATATTAAGTTGGAAAATCATATTGTAATGCTTTAACATTTCATATAATATAATTTATGTGGTTGAAATTATTTATAGTTGCACTTGATATTGTTTAGTATTGTGATTAAAATATGCGACTTTTTGTTTTCATATTAGATGAATATGCACATTGTATGACATTTTTTAAATCATACAAATTAATTAATGTGATTAATAATAAACACAAAATCAATTTAAAACTACTAAATTAGTTGTTTATACTAATTAGTGATGAACATAAATAAAATGAATATACGACTAAATTACTCATTTATAATGACTATTAATGAAATTAAATGAAATGAATATAAACTACTAAATTAGTCATTTATATAATGAATAAATGACTAATGCAAATGATAAATTTGTGACTATAAATGATAACTAAATTTTTCATATATACAACTATTAGTAGCTAATTTACAGTATCTTATAACCCGTCTAAAATTTAGTCATAGTTCTTCGGTCATTAATTGGTTTCAAACGATGACTAAAATTTGCATATATATGACTATTAGTAGCTAATTTACAATATCTTATAACACGACCAACATTTTAGTCATATTTCTTTGGTCATTAATTGGTTTTCTTGGGTGATCATATAGTAATATATTTTGTTGTATATTTGGTCATTAATTGTGACAAGTAATGACCAAATAAATGATTAAATCAATGACCAAGTCAATGACCAAATTAATGATCAAATCAATGAATAAACTAATGACTAAATCAGTGACGAAATTAATGATCAAATTAATGACCAAATATACAACTAGAAAAAAAAATTGAGATAACCAATTAATGACTAAGCTAAAAATGACCAAAATTTGGTCGCGTTATAAGATACTGTAAATTAGCTACTATTGGTCACCAACCGAAAAATAGTAGTTTATATGCAAATTTTAGTCATTTTTTTAGTAACTAATTAGCCATTTTGTACTAGTGATAAGTGGAGAGAGAGATAGTGTGGGATGGACAATTTGATCCATCATGTTCAACTATGCAGCCCACCTACATTGCAGGAGCCTAAGGTGGAAGTGTTTTTCCATGAGTTGCTATGTTGGAGGGTGACTCATTTTGTATGGATGATAGCTTGGGGTTGGGGGCTTCACATGGGAATGATGGTTCCCAATATATTTCAGATTCCATGCCTCAAGAAGGCCTCTAGATAACATATTTTTTCCTCCATGGATATTCCACTTCTTCATGATGATAGCTAATTGGGATTGTCACCAAAAGCTAACTTGCACACTTAGGAGGAGAAACTTGGAGACTTATTGATGAGACATCATCTTGTTCATTGGAGGAGCTTATCATATGAGGATGCTACAGGAGGAAGAGGAGAGGTTCTTTAGTTCTATCCTTGCAGTTTCTTAAGGACAAGCAACATTTGGGAGGGGAGGACTGTAATATTCCTAAATTAGCATGCAGCTAATTGGAATATTAATTTTTTCTCTTGTCATTTAGATAGATGAATAAATGGGTAGGGAGACTCATAAATCTCTTTAGTAGGAATAAAATCCATCTTAGTGTGAAAATGGATCATATTAATAGCTGGATAAAGCACCCTCATGTGTGAAAAAGGGCTAATGCATGTGGACAAGGTCAAGTTTGACCAAATCAATAACGCTGGTATGGAGGGAGTGGATCATTAATGAGAGACAACACAGTGTGAATGGGAGAAAGTCTCCATGATAGTAGTGACTTTAATGAACGGGACCCAAGTTGAGAAGGCTCACATTGTTTATAAGGAGGGAAAGGCAGCCATAGATGGAAATGTTATTGATTATTGATTTTGTGGTCTGTATGACTTCTTGCACTCTCCAGCTCTTTAGCTGAGATTGTTGTGTTGTTTAGCATAGGGTGTTCCCAAGTAGGAATCCAAAATATTTCCTTGAGGTAGCCTCTAGGAAGAATATTTCACTACATTTCCACATTTTGGAATTCTTTCCAAGCTTCAGTCTTCAGCTACAACACAGTTTCTGTTCAGAGTTGTGTTGTGTTGCAGGGTGTTGCAGTGGAGGGTTGGAAAACCCACTTTCTGAGCTAGTTTTTCAGTGGAGGAAGCATTATTCCCATTGGGAGATCAACAAAGGATGTTCTTGAGTTTTCCTTCATATATTGGCACCAGGCCAACCTATTTCCATCATCTACAGCGCAAATTCCCTCTTTGACTGTGTTATTCTAGTGGGAATTTGCAGTGGAGGTTTTAGTGCTTGATTTGGAGGGTGAGATCTTCAGTGTTGGGATTAGCCTTTCACTTGAAGGATATATTGGAGGAGATCTATTTAGTTATATATCAGTTTCAACCATCTCCATCCATTTATTCAGTTGCAGCTACAATCCAGCCCTAGGGCTGCATTCCAACATTTTTGTGTTTTGGGTATTTCCAGAAACCCTTTCTGGGTTGTTTAGGAAAAGTTTTTGGGAGTCCAGATATTCACTCTCGACATTATTTGAGCTATATAACAGAATATCCATATTGATATATTATTTCTGTAGCAGTTATGTCCTAAAACTGCGCTGTCCTAGCTCATGGCATTTGTATGGCAGCTATTTCTCATGTATTGACATATTTGCTTAGTAGAGGCTTGTTTTGTATTGCTTGAGTGACTTGATCCTCAAGATATTGTGCCTATTATTTTTTGATATGTTTAATAAGATGGTTGTACATTTGCCTCATATAATGGTGTGTTGATTTATCACTTCCATTTCTAGTTTTATGTACTATATTCCTGCTTTTTCCATTTGGGAATATTACATCAACGTTTGTTTGATCTTTGTTCAGGTGCATGGACATCGTCACCAACAGAGCGCAAGGCGTGAAGACAAATATCGAAGGATCACTGCCACGTGCCATGACAAAAGCATTGGACTGAGGCAGGGTATCTGTTCCAGTCCATATTTCATTTACAAGCTAGGAATTTAGGAATTCAACGTGTTCCCTTGTTGCTAGACCCACCCTAGGGCTAGAGGGATCACCTCTGTCTGTAGATGGGATTTAATTGCTCAATAATAAGAACAATCACAAACTTGTCCAAATAAGGACACAACACTTTTCATCAAACACATAAATGTAGCTGGGGCATTAGTCAAACCGAATGGAACTTCAACAAACTCATAATGCATGTACCTAGTCTTGAATGCAGTTTTATAAATGTCATATTCTTTGATGCATACCTGATGATATCTCGATCTCAAGTTGATCTTAGTGTCCATTTATTTCCTTGAGCATTGATGGTTTTGAGGCAGGGATATGCCTTGGTTTTTGGACCTTCTGATGCGAGGAAACCTTGCCAAGGGATGGATCATCCGTGATAGGGGATGCTGGGGAACTTGGAAGGTGAGTGACTACATGGAAGGGGGTGATCAAATTTCTCGAGGGACTATGTAAAAAATAAGGGAAGGTCGGGGAATGGATTTATTTTGGTCATTAGCATTTCCAGATGGAATCAAAATCATATTGGGAGTGTGCCCTAGAACAATGAGCCAATAACTATTCACTGAGGGAACAAGTAGCTCAAGGATCATAACATTGGACATTGGATGCAGATTTGGCTTTGGCAGTGGACTTGGGACTTCCTGGGAAGGGGGTGAATCCTGGTATTGCTTTTTTGGGTGGAGGTGTGAGCCTATGGATTCCCTTGTTGATTGATATCAACATCATATCGTTTTATTTGCTGGTTAAAGCATATGTTCATATGTGTATATTATTGTAAATATTGTATGGAGTTGGATTTATAAAGCTCCATAAAAAATATGATTATTTTTTGGTTGAAAAATGTGCATAATCATATGTATTTATTATTGTAAATACTGTAATGAGTTGTGTTATCACTAGAAAATTTGGCCGAAATTTCGACGACCAATTCGTCGCTATTCCGACACATAGTCGTCGCAAGAGCGACAGTTCGAGGGCGGACAAAACGTGGTTTTTCATGCCGTCGCAGTTCTGACGCACCTAAAAAGTGTCACACTATCGACACTTCTTCCGTCGCTTCCGAACAAGCGTAACTCTTCCGACGTCTCAGGAACCGTCACGCTTCCGACGTTTGTAAATGGTCGCACTTCCGACGAAATGTGGTCCGACGTTTTGAACGTTGCTCGTCCGACGTTTGTAAACGGTCGCAATTCCGACGCAATGTGGTCTGATGTTTTGGACGTTGCTCTTCCGACGTTTGTAAGATGTCGCAATTCCGACGAACTGTGGTCCGAAGTTTTGAATGTCGCTCTTCTGATGTGTGTAAGCTGTCGCAATTCCGACGAAATGTGGTCTGACGTTTTTATACTGTCGCTCTTCCGACGTATACAAGGCGTCGATATACCGACAGAGGGTTCAATTTAAAAAAAAAAATGAAACTTTAAAAGACGAGAAACGCTGTTTTGAATATATTATATGAAGTAAAACAGTCCATGAAGCCATTACATTTTCACATCTGAAGATTGGAACCCAAATATCCATCCAGAAAAGTGGAAGTCCCACCCCAGACAATGATAGAAAAATACCCCATGTCACATACAGCGACTTGATATAAAACCCAGTAACGGTCCACATGGAGATTATCGACAATCTGAGAAAGCATCCAAATATGCTAAAGGCATCTATAAGAAAGTGAAATAGCAGTATGTAGAATAGTAAAGCAACATATAGAGTACGTACCGACGTCCATTGTTCCAAATACAAATTAAAGTACCCAAAATCCTTGAACAGAGAAAAACGCTAATCATGTGAGGAGTGTGATATGTCCAAAATATAAAAAGACCATCAAACCATATCAATAAACCAGCAACATAGACCAGCATCGCTAGTTTTGAAGGCAGAGTGATAAACATTAATCATTTTTTTTTCACAAGAGAAAAAACGTTGTTTTGAATATATTATATCAAGTAAAACAGTCCATGAAATCATTACATTTTCACATCTGAAGATTGGAACCCAAATATCCATCCAGAAAAGTGGAAGTCCCACCCCAGACAGTGATATAAAAATACCCCATGTCACATACAGGGACTTGATATAAAACCCAGTAACGGTCCACATGGAGATTATCGACAAATCTGAGAAAGCATCCAAATATGCCCGAGGCATCTATAAGAAAGTGAAATAGCAGTATGTAGAATAGTAAAACAACGGATAGAGTACCGACGTCCATTGTTCCAAATACAAATTAAAGTACCCAAAATCCTTGAACAGAGAAAAACGCTAATCATGTGAGGAGTGTGATATGTCCAAAATATAAAAAGACCATCAGAACATATCAATAAACCAGCAACATAGACCAGCATCGCTAGTTTTGAAGGCAGAGTGATAAACATTAATCATTTTTTTTTCACAAGAGAAAAAACGTTGTTTTGAATATATTATATGAAGTAAAACAGTCCATGAAGTTATTACATATTCACATCTGAAGATTGGAACCCAAATATCCATCCAGAAAAGTGGAAGTCCCACCCCAGACAGTGATAGAAAAATACCCCATGTCACATAGAGGGACTTGATATAAAACCCAGTAACGGTCCACATGGAGATTATCGACAAATCTGAGAAAGCATCCAAATATGCCCGAGGCATCTATAAGAAAGTGAAATAGCAGTATGTAGAATAGTAAAACAACAGATAGAGTACCAACTTCCATTGTTCCAAATACAAATTAAAGTACCCAAAATCCTTGAACAGAGAAAAACGCTAATCATGTGAGGAGTGTGATATGTCCAAAATATAAAAAGACCATCAGACCATATCAATAAACCAACAACATAGACCAACATCTCTAGTTTTGAAGGCAGAGTGATAAACATTAATCATTTTTTTTTCACAAGAGAAAAAACGTTGTTTTGAATATATTATATGAAGTAAAACGGTCCATGAAGTCATTACATTTTCACATCTGAAGATTGGAACCCAAATATCCATCCAGAAAAGTGGAAGTCCCACCCCAGACAATGATAGAAAAATACCCCATGTCACATACAGGGACATGATATAAAACCTAGTAATGGTCCACATGGAGATTATCGACAATTTGAGAAAGCATCCAAATATGCCGAGGCATCTATAAGAAAGTGAAATAGCAGTATGTAGAATAGTAAAGCAATAGATAGAGTACCGACGTCCATTGTTCCAAATACAAATTAAAGTACCCAAAATCCTTGAACAGAGAAAAACGCTAATCATGTGATGAGTGTGATATGTCCCAAATATAAAAAGACCATGAGACCATATCAATAAACCAGCAACATAGACCAACATCGCTAGTTTTGAAGGCAGAGTGATAAACATTAATCATTTTTTTTTCACAAGAGAAAAAACACTATTTTGAATATATTATATGAAGTAAAATAGTCCATGAAGTCATTACATTTTCACATCTGAAGATTGGAACCCAAATATCCATCCAGAAAAGTGGAAGTCCCACCCCAGACAATGATAGAAAAATATCCCATGTCACATACAACGACTTGATATAAAACCCAGTAACGGTCCACATGGAGATTATCGACAATCTGAGAAAGCATCCAAATATGCCCGAGACATCTATAAGAAAGTGAAATAGTAGTATGTAGAATAGTAAAGCAACAGATAGAGTACCGACGTCCATTGTTCCAAATACAAATTAAAGTACCCAAAATCCTTGAACAGAGAAAAACGCTAATCATGTGAGGAGTGTGATATGTCCAAAATATAAAAATACCATCATACCATATCAATAAACCAGCAACATAGACCAACATCGCTAGTTTTGAAGGCAGAGTGATAAACATTAATCATTTTTTTTTCACAAGAGAAAAAACACTGTTTTGAATATATTATATGAAGTAAAATATTCCATGAAGTCATTACATTTTCACATCTGAATATTGGAACCCAAATATCCATCCAGAAAAGTGGAAGTCCCACCCCAGAGAATGATAGAAAAATACCCCATGTCACATACAGGGACATGATATAAAATCCAGTAACGGTCCACATGGAGATTATCGACAATATGAGAAAGCATCCAAATATGCCCGAGGCATCTATAAGAAAGTGAAATAGCAGTATGTAGAACAGTAAAGCAACAAATAGAGTATCGACATCCATTGTTCCAAATACAAATTAAAGTACCCAAAATCCTTGAACAGATCAAGAAAAATGCTAATCATGTGAGAATTCTAAGTAAAATTAATCTATTAACATTGCGAATAAAATTACACCGAAGTCAAAAACATTGCCTGGCCAGACTCATGGAAAATTTGTCATAAAAAAATAAAAAAATTAAGAAGACTGCCCTCATACGGGGAAACCAGTCTTGAACGTTTAATTTACAGAATTCAAAAATATTACAAAGGTCCAACAAAGTAAAATAATATAAAAGAAGCCCAATTAAGTGGGCCTGCTAAGCAAGAAAAATAAATGAACCAAACTACTCCTCCGGTGGTTCCTCCACGATTCGGCACCATCCTTCGGAAGGTCCAGGATCGCTAGGTGCTACCTCCACATGCATGCCACGGCTCCCCTCCTGAAGGCCTGAATGCTGGCCGGCTTTTTCTGAGCTCAGACCCGTCGGACGGGTGCATTCTTCCTCCGTTTGGGCCTCCTCGCGGAAGACCACAGTGACTAAAGCCGTGATTCGCGGGCGGTTAAGAGAGCAATTAATGGAAAATTGCGCAGTGCGCATCGTGGGAGAAGGTGAACTAGCGGTGGGGAAGCGAGGAGCAGGGGAATCCATATGGTGGCCAGATCCTACAATTCGACCCCGCCCACTCCTAGTATTTGGATATCGACCTGCGTAATAATCACTGGACTGGCCGGAAGTCGACTCTGTTGAGGGGCTGGAGGGAGCGCGCAGGGGTTGACCTCTAGTGCTCCCCCTGCGGCAGCGCATCCTGTGACGCACGCGAGGCATGGGTGCAGTCTTAGGTGCAGTGGGCACAAGAGGAGACGGAGAAGCAGAATTCCAATTAACAGAGGAAGACAAACAGAGAAAGAACCAAGATAAATGCAGATATGCTGCAAGGTCTAGGCAGCAGTTCAACTGGCAACTTCTCCTTATCGTCACAGTTAGAAGGCAATGTAATCCAGCGACCGGCTTGTCTGAAAAACCATAGCTAAATGCCATTTTTTCGACTCGACTGCAATGCAATCAAAGGACACCCGTCATAATTAATCTCTGATCATTAATAATGAGAGCCGAAGGCCAGATCATATTGGAGTGTGCGGAATCGCTAAGAGGAGTGGAGGTCCGATCTTGAACAGTGTTAAAAATTAATTAATGCGGATTTGATGTGAAAACTTAATTGAACAGCGTTAAATGTTAATGCGATTGATATGAAATCGCCATATCCATGTCCCATCGCCTTAAACGCCATCGAATGCACCCGCAGCCGGGAGCAGGGCAAGTTTTTATTGAGGACACGTGGCATAAATTGATTGGAGCGGATCTTTGTTTGGGCCACTCGCGCAGTGGAAATCCGGACCCGAAAAATATTAGGGCGAATTTGATAAGAAATTCGCGTCACAACTTCCCTCCGTACGCCAGCCCAACTTCGGACCCGAAAAAGATTAGGGCGGAATTCATTTGGTTTCCGCGTCACAAAATTGGCCGACGTCAGCAGGCTATTTTGGAACGCGAATTTGGTTTGAATTATGGTTTATCGCCGTTTGAAGTCCGGCGGGCTTGACTTAAGAACAATTTTGTTTGATCCCATCTTATAAAATTTGTGTTGGTTTTCTTTGATAATACACATATTTATAATAAATCATGGGAATACCACAGTAAACATGTGGAAAATTTATATAAATAATTATTGAGAACAATCATTTTTATGTAAAAATATCCAAATGTGCTTTTGGGAAATAAGATTTCGAGTATTTGGTTCATATTGTTTTAAAGGAAGTAGTGAAGTTGGAGCCTCAAAAGATGCAGGCTATTACAAAATGACCTATTCCTAAGAAAATCAAGGTTCTTAGAAGATTTTTTAGACTTACATGATATTATTTATCATTTTTTAAGAATTATGCATGCATTTCAAGTCCACTCACATATCTCTTGAAGAAAATATCATTTATATGGAATTATGAGGCTACTTTGGCATTCTCTCTTTCAATGGATGCCATGTCTTCTACACCAACATCGGTTGCAACTACTTTTGGTAAAACATTAATAGTAGAGTGTGAGGCACTAGGGCAAGGAATTTACGTAACATTAACACAATAAGGGATATCATTGGATTTTAAAAGCAAGGAATTCAAAGAAAATATTTGGTGAAATTCAAGGAATTCACTTTTGTTAATAGGTTTATGTCACACGATGATGCAGGGGCATTAGGCACTAGCCAACAATGTAGGAGGTTTTGTCCACATGTTGTGGCTAGGAGGGTTCGAAAACATTTGAGTTGTAACAGCTAGGTGTCAATACCTCAGCTGACTGTATTACTTAGACTAGTTAGAGTTGTAGGAGTCGAACAGTTTCAGTTAGTTGAATTATTATAATTAGACCTTTTGATTTCTATAATGGTCCTCTCAGAGGAATCGAAGAGCCATATGTTATGTATATAAATTGTAATTCCTTGGATGCATAAATGTAGAGAGGGAAGAAGAGAGTAGAGAGGGGATTTCTGCAATAAACCTCTGTGTGTGAACAATTGTTTCCAGTTAAATGATTTCCAAGCTTAGTTGCCATTGAATTATCTCGAACTGCTAATTGTGAAGAATTGTTTAACTGTGAGGCGATTGGGTACTGATAATTCCATTCTTTTGTCTTTGAATTCCCGTAAATTGTTGGATAACCCTGTGAACTCACCCCACCCGAAGGCGAGGTCTGTGTAGAGAACCGGGGTCGTGAAAAATCTTCAAATATAAAAATCCCGCTTAATAAAGAGACAAAATTGTTGTGCTTTCAGAACCTGACCCAAGGATTGGACATGAGTTAACAAACAAAAGGATAGCGGAACCAGACATGCACCCGTGGTCAAGCCCTCTACCAAAACCACGAGTGGAATCACAAAAGCGGGTTGCCCATATCGCACCGCTTTTGCGGAGTAGGCGGTATTTCCTATTCGCGAGTGATTCCATAGGGAATGTGACACGTGGCGAAGTGACCCCGAAAAACAACCGTTTAACCCACGCCATCGCACGTTAAAGCCCGACGTTGGAAGCCGAGCGAAATTGCCAAGAGTCGTTGATTTGGAGAAGGGCCATCGAACGGTGGTCGCACGTTGAACTTGCCCGGAGGTTAACTAAGGTGTGCGGAGGATAGCCAGGTACGATACGAGTGTTTGATTGGTTATTGATATATGTAGGTGGGGCCGGAGTATAATGAAATTGTTTAATTAAACGATTGGCGGATAATTAGCATAAGTCTGGAGCGTGATTGTTGTAAGGCTGGGTGGTGAAATATAGAGCTGAAAGTTCATTACAAGTTATTTATTTAAAAAGAAACGTGGAGTATAAATAAAAAGTGTTGAAAGTTAAACATTGGTTATAAGGATTGGAGATAATATAAAGTCGGGAATATAAATTAAAGTCCAACCATTGTGGATAGTATTTATTTATCAAATTTTACGAATTTGATAAATAAACCCGAAGAAAGAAGAAGTCAATTAAGACTCAGGCTGGAGGAAAAGAACGGGGTAAACCAAGGGAAAATGCTGACAAAGCGATTGTAGACACACCAGCTCTCCTTAGGGGTCCAATTTCAGTTTTGTTGCGTCACACCATGATCTCTCTTCTCTGGCATTTACTTGTATTGAAGATCACTATTCTAGGAATAAGGAGTTATTTTCTCCAAAAGTAACCCTAGCCAAACATTGACAATGCATCAAGGATATCTTTCTATGCTTCATAAGCACATTTGTTCTACTTCTAAATCATGTCTTGGAAGTGGTTGTTGTGCTGGAAATTATTCACTAGTTGGTTTCATGCCAAAGTCTTTTTCACATTTTCAGCATCCAATACATGAAAAAGATAATGGTTTAAAACAACATAAATATTTGAAATTTTGCAAGAATTGTCTGGCACACTTTGAATATGAATTTTGAAGTCAAGTGCATGATCTTGTATAGGATCAAGTGTCATTTTGAATACCAAATGTTTCACAAGAAACTTCTCAACATGCTACCCTGCAGTAAGGATTAAATGACAATATTGCATCAACTATTTCCATAATAAAAGTGCACCTCGGCCATAAGACTAAACAACTACAAATGTTTTAGATCTAACAAGACCACACAATCAAATTTATTCCACAAGGCCAATACTATATGAAAAATGAAAAGGAGTTTGCAACCAAAAATACCTTAGGCAACTAATTCAATTAGATACACCAAACCATCAGCAAAAAGGAAAACCAGCCTACTCAAAAGGCAAGCGTTTACCTCCTTTGACAAAATTTTGAGTTTTGAAACAAGGGCCTTTATTGTCTTGTCAATGCCCCTAGTAATTTGAACGAGGTTTTCACCTGCTGCAACAACCTAAACAAAAAGGTTTCATTTCAAATTATTTTCCACTAATTTAAGATACAACCATTGTTAGTTTTGTATTTCCTAACAAGCTCATAAATTTTGACAAAAGAACCAAATTTTTTTAATACCTGATAGCAATTTTTGCACTAAAAAACTATCTTAGACTCAATAAGCCCAACCCAAAACTAAAAAACCAAACACCATAAGACCCTACAAAAATGAATAGATGATCTTAATCCAGTACTATTGACAACAAGTTACCTTTACACCCTCACTTATTAAACCCTGTGCTGTTGAATTTTAACTTCAACTGCTGCAGCAGAAGGATGGATGCAGCAGCAACATTTTTTTTTGGAGGTTGCTTGCATGCCATCCAAAAATTTAATTCAACATTTAAAATTTCTGCAAGTTTTTTTGTAGACGGCCACAGCCATATTTCTGTACAGGATTGTATTTAAACACAACAACCAACATTAACGAAATTCACCAACCAGAAATTAAACAAACAGAAATTTACCCAACAATTTTGTAAATTCAAAAGGAGGACACGTGGAGCATTAATATTGGATCGCATGAAATTGAAGGGAATATTAAAACCTGAAAACCGGACCTGAATTTTTTATAGGGCACATTGGATTGAGAATTCGAGTTAAAATTAGGCAGACGTTAGCATCCCATTTTGGAATGCGAATTTGGTTTGAAATTCAATCTCTTCAGACTTTTGAAGTTCGACGGAAAGGTTTCTTTAATGTTTTGATAGTTTAATATATACATATGTTTTAAACATATGTTATATATATATATCATATGCGAAATGAAAGGTGGGCCATAGAATTTAGTTTTAATTTTATTTTTTTAAAAAGAGGGTTTATTATAATATGTTTTATATGTTACGGCATATAAAAATAAAAAGGACGAAAAAGCTTGGTAGTTTTTTTTATAGACAGTACGTAAATTTTTTATTACATAGCAGTGTGTAAAAAGTGAAAGACTGAGTGTAACTTTTAAGTGTGTATGCTCAGCAGTGCGAAAGGGAAAAACACAGCAGAGTGTTTTAGAGACAGAGTATGTTTGTTTTGAACAGACAGTGAGTTGGTTTTATGCACTGCGTTTTGTAGCAGTCATAATTTTGTAATCCCTCTCGGTGAGGAAGTAGTGTAATAGTTTTTTTTGAGTTATTGTTTGTTTTCAAAGTATTGAAACTCTGTCTCCTGTCAAAGAAATTTTTATTTTCTCTGTGTTAGAGGAAGGGAGATTTATTCTCCATTCATTGTTCTGGAATTTTTCAATATTCCAACATGTGC
The DNA here is from genome assembly GCA_034641835.2 of Pinus albicaulis. Taxonomy (NCBI): domain Eukaryota; kingdom Viridiplantae; phylum Streptophyta; class Pinopsida; order Pinales; family Pinaceae; genus Pinus; species Pinus albicaulis. Next base: position 147,517,521 of record CM076575.1, read on the forward strand.
AAGAACAACAGATGTTGTGGTTCCATCCCCGGCTAAATCATTTGTCTTTTCCGCAGCTTGCCTTACCAACTTGGCCCCAATATTTTCAACTGGGTCCTCTAATTCAACCAATAAAAAGGCCAAAACCATAGCATTGAGATACATTTCATTACACTGTCAATAAAAATAAATTTTGACTCAGCCATAACCCTTTCCTTTTATTGTTGTGAAAAGCTTTATGCATTACTCTAATGTGGCTAGTCCATAGGCCAAGTAGACCACTGGGTAACAAATATGTTTCGTTTCACCTTTGAGTTTTCAAATTATGCCTACCAAATCTAAGACATTTAAGAGGGGGAACTAATACAACGTTAAAAAGAAAACTAGAGCACACATCTACAAATTACCTCCTTAGCTACTGTCACACCATCATTAACTATTTTCGGAGAACCATGCTTGCTCTCCAAGACAACATTTTCCCTTCGCCCCAAGGGTGACTCCAACAAGATCAGCAAGTTTGTTCACACCGCCTGCAAGACAAATTGACAATGCTTTCAGTAAGTGTGCAATTGAATGCCGGACCATATGCCAAAACAACCCTCCATGAAAAATTAAAATAACACATTAAAATCGAATATAAGTGGACAAGGAAAGATCCACCGCAGTGAAGTTTCACGTGCGGGTGACCTTCCTTTAAACATAATTTTTTCTCTGACCTGCAATTTTTTTGTCACTGAGCCATCCTTGTTGAAGTACAACTCCTTTTCCATAGCTCTTGTATTAACTACCTTCTCTTTGTCGCGTAATCTTAGAGTCCCTCTTCTGCTTGAGTGATTAAAGGAAATGGGTGAAAAAACTGAAAGAGAAGACAATTGTCTGCCATAATTATCAAACATTGCACCCAACTTCTTCCCCTTTCCATTGTTACCCAATGAGGTAGATGTGGAAATTGTTGTCATACCACCCAAAGCAGAGGCCATCTTCTCTTATGCTAAATATAGAATTAAAATATCTTCATATTAGTATGAGCCTTAAAAAACATGACTCCCATTGCTAAAAACCACTTTTAAGTTGTAACAGGAAAACTAAACAACTATCGCAACTTTTGGCAACTTCTGGAGCATTAAGAGAGAAACAACCAAAGAGAAATACAACCACAATCCTCATTTTAATGAGACAGGACTATATATTTGCATTAAGATAATAGAAAGAAATCACGACTATATTAAGGCCAGCACAAAACAATCTTTAACCAGTGTCTCTCGCGGCCTTCGGGTTGCCATGCTAGAGGTTGCATATTTTTAATTTAAATTCTTGACCTCTCGTGCCCATCTATGAATGCATCCAATGGGATATCTACATCAAATGCTCATTTATATCCCCAAAAACAAATTCCCTACTACAAGAGCACCAATATTGATGGATCACCCCACACCATCCCACCCACTAGAAACGGTGAAAAAGGAAACCCGAGAAACCTTCTGAAATATCTCAAGATGACTATATGGGTGGTTCTTATGAATCAACCAACCATTTAGAACATGCTCATCAATCCAAACCATGAGTATTATGTGACAATATTCAAGCAGGCACTGAATCGAATTTCTGAAGCTATGTTGGAGAAACCCTAAAGTCTCACTGAAAATAGGTGAAATGTGGCACCACTCAGAGATTGACATGTGCCAATTGGTACAAGTGGTAGAAAATTGGTATGCTTAAATAACGAGGTGATGCAGGAATGACATGAGGGAGAAAATATCAGAAAAGCCCCAAATCTGGAGAACTAAAGCTCATCACCAACCTGAGATTGACAACTTTACATGATGTAACCTATGAAATCGTAAATGGAGAAATCATAGTAACAATAAAGTAACCTATGTAACAATAAAGTCGGATTCATCCTAGGAGTGGTAATGGGAGAAATCATAGTGAACAACAAGAAACATGCATAGTTGCTTACAATCAAATAGATGGAAAAACACATACAAAAAACCTAGATAATAATCATGAACAAGCTTAATATTGAATTATGAACTGTAAAGGAACTTACAAAATGTGACATTACGAACCTGGTGAAGCGCACAAGCAAAAATATCCTGGACATGACCCTGGTTGACAAGTTTTATTGCTCATGATTGAAGAGGATTTGTACCTGCACTGCCAAGTCAATCAAAATCCATCATTATCTATACAATAAATACAAGTAATTGATGTAGTATTTTTTACTCTAAGATGAATTCTTATGATAATGTTAGAACATATGTTGAAAATGTCAAAACATACCTGAATAAGCTCCTCTTCGTTTCAAGAAAAATTTATTGGAGTCGCATGAACTTGGAACAAGCCTCCCACGATCTGAAAGAGTAGCAACTAAGTCAACAGTGACTTTTTTGTTGCTACGCTGGATCGAGGGAGGTTTGCTCCAAGATTAAATCGCTCCAATAAATTATTCTCTACTAAACAGGGCCAACCACGTGAAGGTGGAAGCTTTTATGGCCCCTCCCCCCCCTCTCACATCACTCTCAATTCCCCAATACCCAATCTATATTTCATTTTTTACTTTCATGAGCATAAAAAAAAATATTCAATAACTAATAAAAAAACAATTAAAAAAAAAGTACGCAAGGAAACATTGCAATTAATGCTTGACATAAAAATAGTATGATAAATGAGTTTTTTATATAACGCAAAAAAATGTTCCAAGTATGGTAACGTTTGTCTTATAATAATACAATATTTTACATTGTCAAATTTTCTTTTTCGTCTTCCTATTTTTAAAGCTCCTAATTACATCATCAATATCATCGTGCTCTGCTCCTGTTTCGTGCCTTTCAACCCGCACTGCTGACCTAGTTGTGTATTCACGATGTTTGGGCTCATCCAGTGACGGGGCATCGCCTACAAAAACAGATAATATTAAATTTTAATTGTCAGTTTTTAAATATCATTGAACTAGTTCGGTAATATTAATAAAAAAAATTGCAATGAGATTATTTACCTGGTGCACGAGTTGTCGCCGCTGACCTAGTTGCGTAGTCACGATGTCTGGTCTCATCCAGTGACGGGGCATCGCCTACAAAAACAGATAATATTAAATTTTAATTGTCAGTTTTTAAATATCATTTAACTAGTTCGGTAATATTAATAAAAAAAATTGCAATGAGATTATTTACCTGGTGCACCAGTTGTCGCCGCTGACCTAGTTGCATTGTCACGATGTCTTGTCTCATCCAGTGACGGGGCATCGCCTACAAAAACAGATAATATTAAATTTTAATTGTCAGTTTTTAAATATCATTGAACTAGTTCGGTAATATTAATAAAAAAAATTGCAATGAGATTATTTACCTGGTGCACCAGTTGTCGCCGCTGACCTAGTTGCATTGTCACGATGTCTTGTCTCATCCAGTGACGGGGCATCGCCTACAAAAACAGATAATATTAAATTTTAATTGTCAGTTTTTAAATATCATTGAACTAGTTCGGTAATATTAATAAAAAAAATTGCAATGAGATTATTTACCTGGTGCACCATTTGTCGCCGCTGACCTAGTTGCATTGTCACGATGTCTGGTCTCATCCAGTGACGGGGCATCGCCTCCAAAAACAGATAATATTAAATTTTAATTATCAGTTTTTAAATATAATTGAACTAGTTCGGTAATATTAATAAAAAAAATTGCAATGAGATTATTTACCTGGTGCACCAGTTGTCGCCGTTGGGACTGTTGCCCTGTCTTCCTCTCTGGTGGTAAGATCCTCAAGGGAAACATTCTCTGTAATTTAAACAAAAAACGTTATAAGGACAATCATCAAGGTATAATTAGAAAAAAATATAAGTGGAAATTAATTACCGTCACGGCCCTCACTGATAGCAGCATTGTCGGCCTGGTCCCCACTACAATGATCAGGTTGCACGTGAGGATCATCTACATCTAGCTCTAAAACTGGGTTATTTTCCTCGTCGATAGTGCTGCTCCCCTGATTTAAACAAAGTTGTTAGACATTAAATTTACGGACGAAAACAAAAATATTGAAAGGTTAATGTTTTACCTTATCAGGCATTCTGGATCTTGGGACCTGCCCCAAGCTTCTGCGACGTTCAACTACAGCTTGATAGCCGAAACGGAAAGCGATATTTTTATCTTCCTCTGTAGTTTTTGTTCCGAATTCATCACCCTACATTACATATGATTGTGTATTTTTAATCATATTTGATAGGATTACAAAAACGTTGGAAGGCGATACAATTAATTATAATATGTTTAGCTACTTAATTACAATTCTTGCGGCTAATTTCAAGTAGCCGCCCTAGCCTAGCTTGTGATGGCCCTTTTTTTCAATCCTAGCTTTGGTTGCCTTTGAGGTGTCAGGCAACCTAGCATCAAAAGATTGAAGTCGGATATGACGTAGCACACTTTTATTTTAGACATAGAGAAAATTAAAGCTATTGAATTAAAGTTGTAATTTACCTTGCGGGTCCAGTTGGCATTTTTCCTTCTTTCTTTGCCCTTTTCTCTTTTCCGTCATGGATGAGTTCTCTCCAATCACTCTTTGGAACTGTGAGAGGATGCTCGTATCTAGGGTTAAATTGCAATTGCATCCTATAGGTGTCCCTAGTATATTTCAAATATTTGTCGGCTACCCGAGCCACCGCTGTTCTGTCAAATGTGCCGACCCCAAAAAGGGCTTCTAGATAATCTAGAAGTTCTTTTTTCAGGTTGGAATTTTGGGAATTCCACCCTGTATGTATGGTTGGGCCAAAAATTAACAATGCATGGCTCTCCAGAATCCTGTAGAACTCATTGTTTCCTACACAGAATAAAACCAAAAAAAAAAAAAAATATTATCATTAATTTAAAAATAAAAATCATGATAAATATGTTTTAGATAAAGTACATGAAATAGTTAAAATATTAAAATTTACTTGGGAGTTGTAAATGCTTTATAGGGACACCCTCATCGTTCACCAACAATGTGCCATTAATGGTCACTGTGGAGCTGACATGTGTAGCTCCAGGAAACACAATAATGTAGTTGGCCATATCAGCCTCATCATTGCCAACACGTTCAGCGGTTGGTTGGGTGTCTGCTTGGGCAGGGTGTATTTCTTGGCTGGAACCTAAAGGAGTAGAAGGTGTACGAGAGGGTTGTTGGGCAATATCTTGCCCTTGTGTCCCACTACCACCAACACCGGGTTCAGCAAATGCCAGAAAACGCTACATACAAAAGAAATTTTTGTTAGTTTAGTCAATGTAAAAATTAAAAATCAAACTATCACAATTCATCTCATGGAGAACAAAAAAAATATCCTTTTGACTTTTTATTATTACCTGATATCTTTCTAGCTGGCTCATAAGATGTTTTATCCTCTCTTCTGTTTCAGGTGTTTGAGGCGCGTCTATCAAAGTATTAAATTCCGACCTTGCATCTCGTGTCTTTTTTTGCAACAAGAACATTGGAGATAGGGATGAAGAAAGCTCTTCCTCAAAGGGGGAATCATCGGGCGTACCATGGCTAGGTGTCTGCATATTTGAACAAAATTAATATTATTTCAATTATGTAAATAACTAAAATACCTGAAGATAGAGCAATTCTGGCACTTTACATGTTCTTCCGCTGGCCTCTTTCCGCGATCATCCCGTCTCTGGGTTGTTCCTGCACTGCTCTCATCAGTCTACCACATTGCAATAAAATTATAAATGTAAAAACTTGAAAACAATATCTAACTTGAAAACACAAAATGAAAACTGAAATAATTTCTAATAAGACACTGGAAGACAGAGTTAGAGTTTCAAATATGCCTTGCATTGAATTCAGTCCTGGAAACATGTAATTGCACATTAAGGCACCCAAAAATTCACTCCACGAATGATATATTTAAGTAGGCTTCTCCTATTCTCGGAAAACACCATACCTATAATGCATTCACTTGCATGTATAAAGGGAAAGGAAAACATGTTTTCATACAACGGTGACAAAGGCATCTTGGGGAAAGGTATCCTCACTTTTTATTTATGTTGTTCACCCACACCACTCTCGTGTTTTCACTAATCCTGTTTTGTCATTTTTGGATTCAAATTAAGTTAAGGCCTTAAGCATTTTTTGACCTTTCGGTGTAGTTTTTATAAGTGGCATGTATGGATTTTCCATTAATTATGCACTTTTTCTCTTCATGCGCATGTTTCCCTGGAAATCAAATGCATGATTTAGTCCCATACATTTAACAAGTTGTTGGATCAACTCCATTGGCAATATCATGTTTCCTATTCAATAAAAAATTATCTCAGTTAGGGTAGGTAGGAAGGTTTTCCCTTTGTATTAATAGGGCACTTCTAGCTTGTATTTTTATTATATCTTTCAAATTTAGTGTCGTTTCAATTAGGGCATGAATTTTTGCAACTTTCAAGGTGAGAATGAAAAAAGACAAATTTTTGTGATGGATGACTGTATATGACTCCATGGCCAGAGGAAAAGGCACTAATCTACTTCTTCAAATATATATAGTTCTCATTCACCTCATACAGAGATGGTCCCTGATTTTGAGCCAAATGTTGCAGCAAAAATTTCCCCCCCTCCATAATTTGATATTCAATGGAAATTTCTTAAATTGATGATGGGGCATGATTATGGAACATTGACACATACATATGTAATGGAATTCCAAGATCATGATATATGTTTGCATATGTTTATGGAGGTGGTGGAGCAAAAAGAGCTCAAATAGAGCTGGAATTTTTCACATAAAAAGGACTGTGGGCTTGACTAATGGTTCCATTTAAAAAATGATATCTAGACAGAGAATAAGTGTAGCATGCAAACATGCATTGAAAATCCATATGAGTTTGCATTGGATTACTTATGATGGATTCAAATTTGGGTTTCAAAATGCCAGGTTATGGCATGATTTTGTCGAGAAACCCTTAGTTGGATTCTCATGTTGGTTTAATTTATATTTTAAGTTTGTTTTGCAGTCTTTGGGTGATAGTAACTCATGAACTAGGTTACTAATGTGTAACAATCATATTTCAAGAATAAAGTTGTGATTTTTATATATTATTATTATTATCTATTAGCTATGAGTATTGACACCTAATGCCTGGAATTTTGACATCTTGATAGCATGGATAATTTCGAAAATGTTTCTAGTAATGTTAACACAATAACTATCATTACGTGTCTTCACTTTTGTCACCATAATAGACCTGTGATATGGAATCATCACACAACTTCATATGCTATGTCCCAACAAGTTCAAACTGGTTGAACCTACCTCATAGTGTGGTTATTAAGGACAAGTTTCTTGGTATATAACTCGATAGCATAGACCGCGTTGCAGTTCTAAAAAGAATCCTCAAGTGTAAAAAAAACTTCACAATATGTTCTACTATAAAGCCTTTTGGGATACCTGAAATAATATATGTATCATTGATGACTTTTAAAGTATGACAAGATCCAGAGGGAAAAGAAATCAATGGAAGAGTGATCCACCAATGAGAACCTAGAATTTAGCATCAGATGAGTTAGAGTCTAGGAAATTGAAACCCTATAATTTTAATTAGCGATGAAGGACATCACATAGGTAATTATATTTTCATGTAGAATAATCTGTTAATTCAAATTTAAACTACATAATATGAAAGGCATACCATAAATTTTTCCACGTAAGTCCAAACAACCTATAAAAAGCGAAAACCTTCTTTTTCCATGGGAAATAATTTACCTTTCCTTTTTCAAGATATTCTAAATAAAAAAAAATATGAACTATACTGCACACATTCTTGGATAATGTGAAAGTGGAAAAGGAATACCCTACACAAGTGATACACATGTACATTTGAACACTAATAGATTTTTTTAGTTGAAATGCAATGCTTGTTTTCATTTAAATGTAGGGTTTTTAAAGCAGGGAGAAATAATGGCTGCCAAATTAATAAGCGTTTCTTTGGGAAAAATTTAAATCTTGTATTGGGTGATGAAGATAATAGAGGGTATTGAATCTTGATTCTTGACATCTAGAGAGAACCCTACATCCTAACACAATCCAATGGAATTGACCAAAAAAAATCAAATAGAGTCAACCCTACTATAGGAGGAAGGGCCTGCAGTAAGAACTTACCATTTTGCAAGAGCTGAGGGAAAATGCTGTTCTGCAAGAGCTGAGGGCAAACGCTGAGGGCGAATGCTGAGGGAAAATGCTGTTCTACAAGAGCTGAGGATGAATGCAGGGCGAATGCTGTTCTACAAGAGCTGAGGGCGAATGCAGGGTGAATGTTGTTCTGTAAGAGCTCGGGGCAAATGCTGTTCTGCAAGAGCTTAGGGTGAATGCTGAGGGCAAATGCTGTTCTGCAAGAGCTGAGGGCGAATGCTGAGGGTGAATGCTGTTTTGCAAGAGCAGAGGGCGAATGCGCGCGTGATATCAGACGTTAATGTAGCACACATGTACATTTGAACACTAATAGATTTTTGTAGTTGAAATGCAATGCTTTTTTTCATTTAAATGTAGGGTTTTTAAAGCAGGGAGAAATAATGGCTGCCAAATTAATAAGCGTTTCTTTGGGAAAATTTTAAATCTTGTATTGGGTGATGAAGATAATATAGGGTATTGAATCTTGATTCTTGACATCTAGAGAGAACCCTACAGCCTAACACAATCCAATGGAATTGACCAAAAAAACCCAAATAGAGTCAACCCTACTATAGGAGGAAGTGCCTGCAGTAAGAACTTACCATTTTGCAAGAGCTGAGGGCAATCGCTGAGGGCGAATGTTGAGAGAAAATGTTGTTCTGCAAGAGCTGAGGGTGAATGCTGTTATGCAAGAGCGGAGGGCGAATGCGCGCGTGATATCAGACGATAATGTAGCTATTGCGACGGATACGAAACAATAAAATCATTTTTATGTAACGCGCATATAAGTTTCGAATTTTTATGTAGCGCGGATATAAGTTTCGTATTTTTATGTAGCGCGCATATAAGTGTCGTTATACTGACGGCGGAAAAAGTGTCGCTATTGTGACGGGTGCCTCCAAACGTCGCAATGGCGACACCTAGACATTGTGTCGCACTTGCGACGATTGGAGTCGTCTTAATAGCGACACTTTGGGCCATGGTGTCGCAATTGTGACGTCTTCCTCGAAACGTCGCAATTGCGACACTTTTCTAAGTGTCGGTATTGCGACACTTTTCTATAAACGTCGGTATAGCGACGGTTTCGGGTGGGATGGAAAAAATTTGGGGAAATTTCCGACATTTGGTCAAAAGCGTCGGAACCCCGAAACTTTGAACGATTAGCTCCTTTCCGCTTGGCGCCCGGTCTTGCGCTCGAGTCACATGGGGGGATGAAACAAAGGGGGCTAAGGCTGAGTGGCTAGGCCCGATAATATTTCCGAATATGGATTTTAGCCTTTATGTAGTGTATTTTGCGGGCGGAAAGGGGGACGATGTGTAGGATATGGGGGTTTTTGGCCACGGTAGCAAGTTTGAAAGGTTTATATGGGGCGGTAGGCCAAAAATTTGAATGGAGGGGTTGATATGTACAACATGGGCTCCATCTGGGGATGGAATGTTCATCCTTGGACATGTCGAGAACTTGCAGACCATCTGATCATGCTCTAAGTGGATTCTGCTCTTTAGCACCTCTAGTTTTCACTTCATAATTAATCAGCACCCACACATTATTAAAAGAATGATAAAAAAAGAAGAAAACTAATGTACAATGTAATACACCAGGCTGTCTTCGCCTCCTGGGTCCCATACTTTGCTTTGCTGGTATCCATTAGTTACATTATTCTTCAACTGTACCTGTCTATGTTTTGTTCTGCAATTTGCCTCCAGCTATGCTTTCACATTCTATTCTTGTTTTTCCATTGCCAAATTTTCTTTGCTTTCTTGCTGCTATTGGCTGTTTCTGAGGCACCTTCATCATCAGTCTTTTGATGCTGTCAATTTCTATGCCCAGCCTTTCTTTTGTTTGGAACTTACCTTGCCCACTACTGTCTTCAACTTGGGCAGCTTTGATTTTTGCATTTTCCACTGCATCTTCAATATGGCTCTCGAAAGCTTGATCACCTTCTTCTTGTATTTTGGAAGGCAGTGGGATCTCTTCTTTTCTCTCCTCCTCTTCTTCCTGCAATGGGCATTCCATTTCTTCATTGTTTGAGAAAGCATGATTTGAATCTTCTAATTCATAAGTAGCATCTTCAGTGGAGTCATCTACTGGGCCTTCCAGGTACAATGGGTATGGTACCTGATCTTGCTGCTATTTTGCTTCTCTTGGCAATATCTGCAGTGGTGGTCTCTTGTACTGAGGATTGTATCCTCTGTTTGGAGCATTATAAAAATTCTTGGGAGCTGAACTCTTGCCCTCCAATTTGAGCTTACCCAACTTATTAGACAGATTTTTGATCATTTTTCTCATTTCTTCAATTCTGTCTACGTCTTTGTCTTGATTGGAGGTAGAAACTTCTTCCTTGCCTCTTCTCCTGGTGTCCTGTTCAAATTTTCCTTTTGATCTCCCAGTGGAGGAGAATTTTGCATCTAATTCCAGGGCATTTGACTGAGCATCATCTAGGGTGGCACGCTTTCTCTCCCTGAGGGAGAAACCGAAATCTGAGTCAAAAGCTGCAATGAAAACAACTTTTGCAGCGTTCTGATGAGGCTTCATATTTTCAGGGAGATTTAGATATAATTTATTAAATCTCTTAATAAACTCCGACACCCCTTCATTTTGTTTCCTCTTCAGAGTATTAAACTCAGTAAGACACATCCCATGATCTTTCTTTTCCCCCCATTTCCTGAGAAAAGTATTCTCCATGTCATCCCAGGTGGTCACTGAATGGTTTCCAAAGTCTTGAACCATTTTCTGGCCTCACCATCCAAAGATTGCACAAAAAATCTCAAGACCACATCCAAATGTTCAACATTAAGGTTCTCTGCAAAGGAGCAGAAAGTCTCAAGATGTTTCTGAGCATCAATTTCATTTTCTCCATTAAATATAGGCATAATCTTCAAATAATCCTGTGGCATATCATTTAGCACTTGTGGGAGTGCTAAAGGAGAATATTTGTTTAATAAAAAAGCTAGAACATTAGCCATTGGAGGAAGTGGGGGTTGTGCAACGGTCTGAGGTACAAATGAAGGAAGGGGAGGAGGAGGAAGTGGAGTATGTACAACAATGGGAATAAATTGCACAGAAGCCTGAGGTGTAGATGGGAAAAGTTCACAGTTAACAACAGCTACTTCTGTGACTTATTTAAATTCTTCAGCCTCAGGGGTAGGATGAGGGTTATCTTTGGTTCTAGCACTTCCCCTGGGTGGGCTATCTGAGTAATATTCAAGATTTTCTTCTAGAATTTCTTGAGAAAACTCAGGGACTTCAGTGCGGGCTGATTGTCTTTCTTTCCAACTTCTTCTATGAATAATCTTGTCTAGGTCAGATACAGAGGATGTCTTTAACTTAGAGGAATCTGACCTCAAATGTGGCTTTCGAGGAGCCATGACTACCAATAGATTTATCAAATAAAGAACAGTGGAGTCGCCAAGGTGAGAGATACGCAACTCTTCAATTCTTTATGCTCACCTGGTTAGAGAGTGAATATAATTTGTCGAGGCCCAGGGAAACTAATATTATCAAATTCTTCCCCGGCAACGGCACCAGAAAGATGTTGTCGACAATTCTTGTCTACCCTAGAGACAGCCTAGAGTTTCTATAGACCAGTGCCTAGGACATCTTAACATAGCAAGGAGATCATAATATAGCTTGGGTTGTCAATCCAAAATCTCTCTTACTATCTCTTACAAAACAAGGAAATTAGTTTAAATGGAACCAAACTCTCTCAGAAGCTGATACAAAGATAAGAAAAATATAGGAACATCATGCAAAACTCCAATACAAAAGCATCAGAAAGTTAAGAGACAACTTACTGCAAAGAGGGCCAGTTCAAATAGTATGCCACAGAAATCAAATATTAGAAAGTGGATGTAGTGAGGAAAACATGAAGGAGATACTAGTTAACATGATGCTGATACCCAGATACACAAAAGAACCACATATGGGCTTATCCAACTAAGAATCCATACATGACAATGGCGTTTTAAAAGCACCCTCCTCAAGTAACTAATATAGCAGAAAATATGAATGACATGAACATGGAACATTATATCATGACTAGGCCTATTTAAAGCGCTTGACTAATCCAAGTATGGGCACCAACTAGGATGAATCCTTACTTAAGATCAGTGAGCCACTCGTATTCTAGAACATGATACAAGAAGATAAATGCAATGAAATGAGATATTATATTAACACATAAGAAAAGATTGCATACTGTGGGATACCAAAGACCAGAATCCTCATTACAGTTATAACTCCTCCTCACTGAGACCCTACGGGCTCTGAGCCTTCATACAGAAACTTTACAAGATGTATACAAAGCCTTTCACTGCACAGTTTGCTGATAGAAATCTGGAACCCTTACAATGTCTTCCTTTTTCGTTTTTATAGAAGAAACATAAAGCTCTAGAGAATGAGTTAGGTGATATATATATTTAACGATCTAATTTAAAACAAATTTGAAAGAAAAACCTGCCTATGCTGCTTGGCGGTGTTGAACTAGTGTAAGTACTCTGCTACTGTTTATGAAATAAATGCTGAAGATGAAAGTCTCCTTATGATCAAGACATAAAGAATAAAATATACAAATGTTCTGTACTTGGCTGGAGGAGGAAAATCTGCTACAATAAAACCTTGAGGTTGCTTGTTTTTGTGCATGGTACTTTCGGCCCTCTAACCTTGAATTAAAATGCCAGATATTTAATGCAGGGCGAGGTATTTCTCGATCTTTCACTGATTTTCGTAGGCTGCCCATTAATATTTCTTGCTGTGTAATCTTTCCCTCTACAGGTGTATTTAGGGTTCAATGGATTTTATCTATATTTCCATTAATAAGGTCATGTCAAAAAAACTACCCTCGGCTTCCCTCCTAAATTTCTTCCTTGGAAACTGTCGAGGGCGGTGCTCTTAACTTCTGTGAACAAAGCAGTGAATCATGATGATTTTTCTACCGTGGAAAACCTGCAAAACCACAAACCCGTTAAGGAAAACCAGACAGGGATGGAGATGAAGATGATGGTGACGTCGAAAACATGGCCATATGGCAAGCACATGCAGGGTGGCGGAGAAAATACAGTGGAGATATTGATAAACAGACGGAATGCAGGTTTTCCACGTAAAACACAACGTATGAATGAAAATTGATGAATAATAATGCAATATATACATATACAGATGGCGGGGATGATAATACAATGGGTACGCGGGGTGATGACACATAGGCGTACACAAAGCTAGAAGGAACAAATGACGTGGCGGAGGACGGAGTCAAACGGGAGAATGCGAGTGATTATGGGCCACACGATCACTGAATGAGATCGACGGTTCTAAGTGCATCGTGGAGAAAAAAAATGGTGGACCAGGGGCGTAATGAGCATGGGTTAAAATGCATGCAGCTCTGGAGCATAACCACCGTTGGATGGAGGGCGCAGGATCGGATGACCACAATACATTCCGCTGCCCAACCTTTGACCAAACTTTAATGAGCGAAATGGGCGGTATGGGAGTCGTACATAAGGACACATGTTAATCGGCGTATTGAATCGCTGGGCCTTTGAGGAAAACCTCCAGCCTGGGGTAAGCGGTGCGGAATGAAACCACCGGTTTCTGAGCGGGTGTGGGGACCACCACGGTAAGCAAACTCCGCTCCGTCGATTTTCTTCTGATCGGACGGCCACGGGTGCCCCCGAAACTTTGAACGATTAGCTCCTTTCCGCTTGGTGCCCGGTCTTGCGCTCGAGTCACATGGGGGGATGAAACAAAGGGGGCTAAGGCTGAGGGGCTAGGCCCGATAATATTTCCGAATATGGATTTTAGCCTTTATGTAGTGTATTTTGCAGGCGGAAAGGGGGACGATGTGTAGGATATGGGGGTTTTTGGCCACGGTAGCAGGTTTGAAAGGTTTATATGGGGCGGTAGGCCAAAAATTTGAATGGAGGGGTTGATATGTACAACATGGGCTCCATCTAGGGACGGCATGTTCATCCTTGGACATGTCGAGAACTTGCAGACCATATGATCATGCTCTAAGTGGATTGTGCTCTTTAGCACCTCTAGTTTTCACTTCATAATTAATCGACACCCACACATTATTAAAAGAATGATGAAACAAAAAGAAAACTAATGTACAATATAATACACCAAGCTGTCTTCGCCTCCTGGGTCCCATACTTTGCTTTACTGGTATCCATTAGTTACATTATTCTTCAACTATACCCCTCTATGTTTCCATATTTTTTTATGCAATTTGCCTCCAGCTATGCTTTCACATTATGTTCTTGTTTTTTCATTGCCAAATTTTCTTTGCTTTCTTACTGCTATCTGCTGTTTCTGAGGCACCTTCATCATCAGTCTTTTGATGCTGTCAATTTATATGCCCAGCGTTTATTTTGTCTGGAACTTACCTTGCCCACTACTGTCTTCAACCTGGGCAGCTTTGATTTTTGCATTTTCCACTGCATCTTCAATATGGCTCTCGAAAGCTTGATCACCTTCTTCTTGTATTTTGGAAGGCAGTGGGATCTCTTCTTTGCTCTCCTCCTCTTCTTCCTGCAATTGGAATTCCATATCTTCATTGTTTGAGAAAGCATGATTTGAATCTTCTAATTCATAAGTAGCATCTTCAGTGGAGTCATCTACTGGGCCTTCCAGGTACAATGGGTGTGGTACCTGATCTTGCTGCTCTTTTGATTCTCTTGGAAATATCTACAGTGGTGGTCTCTTGTACTGAGGATTGTATCCTATGTTTGGAGCATTATAAAAATTCTTGGGAGCTGAACTCTTGGCCTCCAATTCGAGCTTACCCAACTTATTAGACATATTTTTGATCATTTTGCTCATTTCTTCAATTTTGTCTACGTCTTTGTCTTGATTGGAGGTAGAAATTTCTTCCTTGCCTCTTCTCCTGGTGTCCTGTTCAACTTTTCCTTTTGATCTCCCAGTGGAGGCGAAGTTTGCTTCTAATTCCAGGGCATCTGACTGAGCATCATCTAGGGTGGCAGGATTTCTCTCCCCAAGGGAGAAACCGAAATCTGAGTCAAAAGCTACAATGAAAACAACTTTTGCAGCGTTCTGATGAGGCTTCATATCTCCAGGGAGATTTAGATATAATTTATTAAATCTCTTAATAAACTCCGACACCCCTTCATTGTGTTTCCTCTTCAGAGTATTAAACTCAGTAAGACACATCCCATGATCTTTCTTTTCCCCCCATTTCCTGAGAAAAGTATTCTCCATGTCATCCCAGGTGGTCACTGAACGGTTTCCCAAAGTCTTGAACCATTTTATGGCCTCACCATCCAAAGATTGCACAAACAATCTCAAGACCACATCCAAATGTTCAACATTAAGGTTCTCTGCAAAGGAGAAGAAAGTCTCAAGATGTTTCTGAGCATCAATTTCATTTTCTCCATTAAATCTAGGCAGAATCTTCAAATAATCCTGTGGCATATCATTTAGCACTTGTGGGAGTGCTAAAGGAGCATATTTGTTCAATAGGAAAGCTAGAACATTAGCCATTGGAGGAAGTGGGGGTTGTGCAACGGTCTGAGGTACAAATGAAGGAAGGGGAGGAGGAGGAAGTGGAGTATGTACAACAATGGGAATAAATTTCACAGAAGCCTGAGGTGTAGATGGGAAAAGTTCACGGTTAACAATAGCTACTTCTGTGACTTCTTTAACTTCTTCAGCCTCAGGGGTAGGATGAGGTTATCTTTGGTTCTAGCACTTCCCCTGGGTGGGCTATCTGAGTAATATTCAAGATTTTCTTCTGGAATTTCTTGAGAAAACTCAGGGACTTCAGTGCGGGCTGATTGTCTTTCTTTCCAACTTCTTCTATGAATAATCTTGTCTGGGTCAGATACAGAGGATGTCTTTAAATTAGAGGAATCTGACCCCAAATGTGGCTTTCGAGGAGCCAGGACTACCAATAGATTTATCAGATAAAGAATAGTGGAGTCGCCAAGGTGAGAGATACGCAACTCTTCAACTCTCTGTGCTCACCTAGTTAGAGAGTGAATATAATTTGTCGAGGCCCAGGGAAACTGATATTCTCAAATTCGTCCCTGGCAACGGTGCCAGAAAGATGTTTTCGACAATTCTTGTCTACCCTAGAGACAGCCTAGAGTTTCTATAGACCAGTGGCTAGGACATCTTAACATAGCAAGGAGCTCATAATATAGCTTGGGTTGTCAATCCAAAAGCTCTCTTACTATCTCTTACAAAACAAGGAAATTAGTTTAAATGGAACCAAAATCTCTGAGAAGCTGATACAAAGATAAGAACAATGTAGGAACAACATGCAAAACTCCAATACAAAAGCATCAGACAGTTAAGAGATAGCTTACTGCAAAGAGGGCCAGTTCAAATAGTATGCCACATAAATCAAATATCAGAAAGTGGATGCAGTGAGGAAAACATGAAGGAGATACTAGTTAACATGAGGCTGATACCCAGATACACAACAGAACCACATATGGGCTTATCCAACTAAGAATCCATACATGACAATGGCGTTTTAAAAGCACCCTCCTCAAGTAACTAATATAGCAAAAAATATGAATGACATGAACATGGAACAATATATCATGACTAGGCCTATTTAAAGCGCTTGACTAATCCAAGTATGGGCACCAACTAGGATGAATCCTTACTTAAGATCAGTGAGCCACTCGCATTCTAGAACATGATACAAGAAGATAAATGCAATGAAATGAGATATTATATTAACACATAAGAAAATATTACATACTGTGGGATACCAAAGACCAAAATCCTCATTATAGTTATAAATCCTCCTCACTGAGACCCTACGGGCTCTGAGCCTTCATACAGAAACTGTACAAGATGTATACAAAGCCTTTCACTGCACAGTTTTCTGATAGAAATCTGGAACCCTTACAATGTCTTCCTTTTTCGTTTTTATAGAAGAAACATAAAGCTCTAGAGAATGAGGTAGGTGATATATATTTAATGATCTAATTGAAAACAAATTTGAAAGAAAAACCCGCCTATGCTTCTTGGTGGTGTTGAACTAGTGTAATTACTCTGCTACTGTTTATGAAATAAATACTGAAGATGAAAGTCTCCTTATGATCAAGACATAAAGAATAAAATATACAAATGTTCTGTACTTGGCTGGAGGAGGAAAATCTGCTACAATAAAACCTAGAGGTTGCTTGTTTTTGTGCATGGTACTTTCGGCCCTCTAACCTTGAATTAAAATGCCAGATCTTTAATGCAGGGCGAGGCATTTCTCGATCTTTTACTGATTTTCGTAGGCTGCCCCATTAATATTTCTTGCTGTGTAATATTTCCCTCTACAGGCGTATTTAGGGTTCAATGGATTTTATCTATATTTCCATTAATGAGGTCATGTCAAAACAACTACCCTCGGCTTCCCTCCTAAATTTCTTCCTTGGAAACTGTCGAGGGCGGTGCTCTTAACTTCTGTGAACAAAGCAGTGAATCATGATGATTTTTCTACCACGGAAAACCTACAAAACCACAAACCCGTTAAGGAAAACCAAACAGGGATGGAGATGAAGACGATGGTGATGTCGAAAACATGGCCATATGGCAAGCACATGCAGGGTGGCGGAGAAAATACAGTGGAGATATTGATAAACAGACGGAATGCAGGTTTTCCACGTAAAACACAACGTATGAATGAAAATTGATGAATAAGAATGCAATATATACATATACAGATGGCGGGGATGATAATACAATGGGTACGCGGGGTGATGACACATAGGCATACACAAAGCTAGAAGGAACAAATGACGTGGCGGAGGACGGATTCAAACGGGAGAATGCGAGTGATTATGGGCCACACGATCACTGAATGAGATCGACGGTTCTAAGTGCGTCGTGGAGCAAAAAAATGGTGGACCAGGGGCGTAATGAGCATGGGTTAAAACGCGTGCAGCTCTGGAGCATAACCACCGTTGGATGGAGGGCGCAGGATCGGACGACCACAATACATTCCGCTACCCGACCTTTGACCAAACTTTAATGCACGAAATGGGCGTTATGGGAGTCGTACATAAGGACACTTGTCAATCGGCGTATGGAATCACTGGGCCTTTGAGGAAAACCGCCAGCCTGGGGTAAGCGGTGCGGAATGAAACCACCGGTTTCTGAGCGGGTGCAGGGACCACCACGGTAAGAAAACTCCGCTCCGTCGATTTGCTTCTGATCGAAAGGCCACGGGTGCCCCTGAAACTTTGAACGATTAGCTCCTTTCCGCTTGGCGCCCGGTCTTGCACCCGATTCACATGGGGGGATGAAACAAAGGGGGCTAAGGCTGAGGGGCTAGGCCCGATAATATTTCCGAATATGGATTTTAGCCTTTATATAGTGTATTTTGCGGGCAGAAAGGGGGACGATGTGTAGGATATGGGGGTTTTTTGCCACGGTAGCAGGTTTGAAAGGTTTATATGGGGCGGTAGGCCAAAAATTTGAATGGAGGGGTTGATATGTACAACATATTCCAAGCTAAATTTTGGGAAAAACATCCCAATGGGTGTTCATTTAGTTTATTATGGCTAAGGGAAATTGGAAAAGGCATTGAAAAAGGTGTTGAAGAGGAAAAGAGGCATTAATTGGCATTTTATTTATGAAATAATGGAAAATAGGAGAAAAGGAAGGTGAAAGTCCACAGGTTGCATGTGAGTTTGAAATTGAAGAAAATGTAGGAAATTGAAGAAAATAAAACTCTCAGTGATAAAAAAGCTTCTAAGGATTAGTTCACAACCTTTTTTCAGTTTAGTATTTGAGTTCTCTCTCTATTCTCTCTCTCTCTCGTACTATTGTACACTTAGAACATTCTTGGAGCACTCTAGCATTGGAGAAAGGAAGGCAAATGAAGGACAAGAAATTAAATGGAAGAAAGGATCAATTAAGGAAGAGTTGGATCAAGAAGATACAATGAGATTACTTACATGTATCGAGTTTCATGTATGATTTCCTTACTGGTTTTGGCATGCATGTTACATGCATGTGTCTATTTGGTTCTCTTGCTGTCATTGGCATGGGATTTTCCAAGTGTAACAATGGTTTCAAATTTTCCTTTCCATTTACGGATAGCCATTTCGTGATGGGGTTATTTCATTGGTTGAGCTTAGATTTCTAGTTGGTTTTGGAACCTGGTGAGGTGGTCTCAGAAAATTCCCAAGGGACTAGAAATCCATTGACGGATAGTGTCAACAAATGTGGTAGAGTGTAAGGGTGGAGATGGGAAAATTCCTCAAGGTATTGGTGAAGAAATCCAAAGGCATCCATGGTTATTTAGGGCCTAGTGATCCCTTGACTGGTTTTGGCGAGATTGCGGTAAAGCCTAGTAGTGTATGTTTCTTTGGTTGGGCCTAGGAATCCCTTGACCGGTAATGACGATATTGCGGTAAATCTTGGTAGGGTAGATGCTTGGTTCGGGCCTAGAAAACCCTTGAATGGTAATGGTAGGATATGCGGTAAATCCTAAGGAATCCCTGGATGTTTCATTGTGCATATCACATTCATGCTTGGAATATGGCATGAGAGTGATTGGATGAAAGAAAGATTTGGTTCATCCCAATCTATGGTTAGGTGGTACGTGGAAGTACCTGACTAGGTTGGATTTTTCATCTGTTAATAAGAGCTATTTTCCTCTTGTATTTTATGAGTAAATGTAGTTTTTATTATGTGGCTTTAATGGTTGTTATATGATTGTTATTATTCTGTTCATATGTTGGTTATAAGCATGGTTTTATGACAAAATTTAATTATGAATACCATTATGTTTTTATTAGTAAATGAATGGTTAATGAATGCATGACCTAATAGATGTTATTGCAGCTATTGTGAGAAGGAATTAGACCTTCTTGATGATTTCTAGATAAGTATGAGACCCCTATGTTCAAATATGCATTCATGACCTGTAGATTACATGTTTTCAATGTGTTTGACAAAATATATGTCATGGTTAGTCTTGGTTAGGTCAAGTCTTTCGCCAAGTTTTTGTTAAAGTATTTGTCTTTGTGTCATTTATTATTTTGGAAAGTTTCAGCAAGTACTGGATAGTGATATGGATTCTAGCCCTGAAAAGGTGGCACAAATCTCGTGGTTACAGGCACAGAACTGGGAATTTGGGACTGCAGTTGCTGGATTGCAGGCTTATGCATGTGACTGGAGGTATACAATTGCATGGATCCATGCTTATACATGTGACCAGGAGTCCAGGTTAGTGAAAAAACAATTTGGATAAATATTTGGGCACCTGGAGTGGTTGTTTAGCTCCTCGGGGGTCCTTTAGCTCCTGAGGAAGGTAAGTAAAGTTTCCATTTTTCGATTCCACTTTCTTAACTCTACTTAGGAGGTTGATTCATGTCATATTAGCCCTCATATCATGTTTACCATGACAGGCTAGTTAAAGTGGGTAGATATGGGAGGGGTGGTTACATCCTATAATTAATGGAGCCTCAAAATTTTGCGTAGGCCAGTTAATATGAACATTGGGTTAAAGCCTTACGAATGAAGAGCTAGATTAAATTGAGAAAAATGAGAGTTGGGAATATTTTCCAAGACTAGAAGGAAAGAACGTGTTTGGAACCAATTGGGTCTATAGAAATAAACTCATTGAGGATGGATAAGTAGTAAGGAACAATGCAAGACTCATATGCAAAGGATATGCCCAAGTTGAAGGTGTGGACTTCAAGGAAATATCTTTTCTAGTAGCTGGACTTGAAGCAATCAAGATGTTCTTTGCCTTTGCTAGTTTTAAAGGGTTTAAGGTTTACCAAATGGATGTAAAATCATATTTTTTGAATGGAGAACTCAAAGAAGAAGTTTATGTTAAACATCTGAAAGTATTTCAACTATCAGAAGACAAGGACTATGTATGAAAACTAAAGAAAAAATTGTATGGTTTGAAATAAGAACTTAGGGCATGGTATTTCATATTGGATAAATTTATTAAGAAACATGGCTTCAAATGAGGTACCGTAGAAAACAATCTTTATATTAAGATTGAAAAAAAAACATGTTTATTATTGTCATCTATGTGGATGACATAATATTTGGTAGTGATGATGATTCTATGAGTATGTTTTTTGTAGCCAACATGTAGAAGGAATTTGAGATGTCTATGTTAAGGGAATTTTCCTTCTTTCTTGGTTTGCAGGTTAATCCATCAGAAAAAGGAATTATTATATCTCAGAACAAGTATCTTAAGGAAATGTTGAAATAATTTGGTATGGAAAGTTGTGTCCCTGTGAGCAGTCCCACGGTTACAGGTTGCAAACTCAACAAAGATGATGAGTCTCTAGAAGTAAATAAAAACATGTATATGTATATGATCTATAAGTATCAAGATTCAACATTATGCAAGTAGTAGGACTAGTGGGGATATTTCAAACATGTCCAAAGGAGTCTCAAGTGAATGTAGTTAAAAGACTATTTGTATATTTTTAGGGAATTATGGACTATGGATTATGGTACGCAAGGGGAAAAAAACTTACACTCAAATCCTATACAGATGTAGATTGGCCTGGAAGTGTTGATGGAAACAAGAGCACCAGTTGATCCAGGTGGATATTGGTGGCCACCCACCTATTCCACTTGGCCCCCCACCATTGTCTCTTTCAGTTTTTCAGTTTCGGCATAACTTACTATTTTTAGCAGTTTTTCGGGTCCTGAACTTCCGGAGCCGTTTTGAGGCCCTAAACGACGTTTTTTTGGGTATCAAAGCACCAGCAAAGTTGTTCATCAAATTCGTCCCGAAAGCTGTATTCATCGGATAGAGATTTCTAATGATGTATCATGTGCGTCAAACGGAGATAGTATGCCAAAGTTACGTCCCTGGGAAGTTGAAACACCAATTTACCCAAACGGGGCCCATAGTTTTGGCGCTTCATCTCCTAGGGTTAGGTTTTGGGATGTTTAGGGTTCTCCATTGTTTCTCAATAATAAATAGGCCCTCGCGCCTCATTGTAAAGCAGTTCAGAGGTCTGTAGCCACCACATCTCTTCTCAGAGATAGCAACCAGTACCCTAGCTAGTTTTATTTCCATTGTCTGTAAGCAAATTTCGGTTCTTTGATATTAATGAAATGAAGTGTTATTTCCGCTGCATCTCTGTATTTATGGTTATGTGTTTATTCTGTTGCGTTCCTGCATAAATCCGGATCAGTGGTATCAAAGCGGTCTTCTTTTTCTCGATCCTTCTTTGCATGTCCCCAACGAGGTCGGGGTATAAGGAGCTAGGGCTTGATCTGGTGGAACCTTTGCAAGATCAGCCTCGCAAACCTCGATGGACGCCCATGGGGGACGAAAAGAAAGATGAGGGAGCAGGAGATCCTATCAAAATATTGCTCGAGGAGGCCCTCGAAAAACAAAGGAACGCGATGATGGATAACTTTGTTCAAATCCTTCAATGGCTGCCCACCGGCGGCGCATCTGCATCCAGCAGCCACTCTGGAGGTGCGACTCCTTTTAAGGTACAAGTAAATTTTGACATTCCCATATTTGAGGGTCAAATAGACGTAGATGCCGTAGATAGATGGTTGAATCTATTAGAAGGATATTTCTTTGTTCATGACTTTTCAGACCGGGAGAAGATTATTTTTGCACTCCTCAAAGCTACCCCCCATGTTAAGGATTGGTGGGAAACCTACTGTGAGAACAAGGACCAGACAGAACCCTCTCTGTTCTCGGCCGTACCAACTTGGAATTATTTCCGAGACGCCGTCAAGGAACAGTACTATCCCGTGGGGAGCTATGAGGACAAGTACATACAATGGACCACGCTACGACAACAAAGGGATCAAGATGTGCATGAGCTCACGAATCTGTTCCATACCCTGCGCACAAAGTTGGGTATCAAAGATTCAGAGAAACATTTGGTGCTAAAGTATCGCAGCTGTCTGCACAGATACATTCAGGGGGAAATGGAGTTCCTCGACATCTCCTCGCTTGGTACGGCATACCGGTATGCTGCCAAGATTGAGCAGAAATTCAAACAGAAGAAGCGAGACTTTGGATCTGCGAATCAAAAGCAAGGGAAAGGTGCTTCCAAACCGCAGAACAAAGGATAGATCCAAGGCATGGCGGCTAAATACAACTCGTCAAAGCCACAAGAAAAGAACAGCACCACAAAGCCAAATAAGGACACGAGAAAGTGGTGTGAGTTCCATAAGAGCTCCACTCACAACACAAGTGAGTCGGGCCAAGCAATCGCTAGTGGCCGAGATGAGGGCTTCTGAGTCAGATGCATGCTCTGACTCTGAATCAGAACCTGAAAAGGCGAATGAAAAAGGGAAACAGATTATTGATGTGGAGCCCAATGCCACTGTTGCCACTGCAAAGATCCAAAAGGAGGAACCGGAAGATCCAGAGGAGGAGGAACGTCTCTTCCACTCCCGGATGTGGGTAAAGGGCTCCCCGGTACAGTTCATTGTCGACAATGGGAGCCAAAAGAACCTCATTTCAGCAGACGCCGTGAAGCGGTTGGGCTTGCCGACCATAGCTCACCCACATCCATACACCATCGGGTGGCTTCACCAAGGACGAGATCTCCGCGTCAGCCGGCAGTGTCGCCTTCCCTATAGCATCAAGCCCTTCACGGATGCGGTATTATGTGACGTTGCTCCTATTGATGTTTCTGATGTATTATTAGGACAACCATACTTGTGGAAGCGTCATGCTGTGTATGAGTCTCGGCCTCGTGCTGTTATTGTTACTTTGGGAAATAAGTTGTACAGGATACCGGAGGTACCACCTCCTGCTGCTATCTCTTTGGTTACTGCAAAACAATGCAGTAAGCTCATTTCCCAAACCAGGAAATTCGTTTTCCTGATGATCCGCCCCCAGGGCAAGAAGAAGACTATGGCCACGACCTCCAGACAGGCCTCCTCTGCATAACAACAACAAATGGATAAGGTTGTGGAGGAGTACGGGGACATATTCACCTCACCCACAGGGGTTCCTCTGCACTGTCAGGTCAAACACCCGATTGATCTGACCCCTGGTGCGCCGCTACCTAATGGACCGATCTATCGGCGCTCTGTTCTGGAGAATGATGAAATCAAGAGGCAGATTCAGGAGCTGTTGCAGAAAGGTCACATCAGACCAAGTTCATCGCCCTGTGGGAGCCCGATCGTGTTGGTACAGAAGAAGGATGGGACGTGGAGACTCTATATTGACTATCGGGCGCTGAACAAGATCAATGTCCGGAATAGGTACCCAATCCCACGGATTGATGACCTTCTGGACCAACTCCAAGGTGCAAAATATTTCAGTAAGATCGACCTGAAGTCTGGGTATCACCAGGTACCAATTGAACCCTCTGATGTGTGGAAGAATGCCTTCAAAGCTAAGGAAGGCCTTTTTGAATGGCTGGTCATGCCTTTCGGGTTGACGAATGCTCCCGCAACCTTCATGAGGATGATGGACGACATCTTGCGACCATTCACCAACTCATTCGTAGTGGTGTACTTGGATGACATTCTGATCTTCAGCAAGACTTGGGAAGAGCACCTTCATCACATCCGACAAGTCCTCCAAACATTGCGGCAACACAAGTTGTGTGCCAATTTGGAGAAGTGCACATTTGGCATGACCCAGGTTCAATATCTGGGATACATTATTGATGAAAGGGGGGTGCATGTGGATCCAGCCAAGATCCAAGTCATTCGGGATTGGCCAGCCCCGACTACTATAACAGAGCTTCGCAGCTTTCTGGGTCTTGCTAATTTCTACCGTAGATTCATGTTAGGATTCTCTCATATCACTTGGCCCTTGAGTCAAGTCACCAAAGGAGGAGCGAGAGCAAAATTCTTTTGGTCGGAACCTCAACAGAAGGCGTTCAAAGAATTGAAAAATCGCCTCTGTTCTGCCCCAGTGCTCACCTTACTAGACTTGCAGCAGCCATTTGAGATCGAGACAGATGCCTCTGACTATGCTATTGGGGCAGTTCTTACTCAACAGGGACATCCAGTGGCATATCACAGTGAGACATTGTCGGAGACAATTCGCAAGTATCCCACCTATGACAAAGAAATGTATTCCATTGTGCAAGCCTGTCGACAATGGAAGCATTACATTTTGGGGAAGGAAACAATCATCCACAAAGACCACCGGCCCCTGCAGTTCATACAGACACAAGGGAAGTTGCAGAATGATCGCCATCAGAAGTGGTCCACATATCTGCAACAGTTTCATTTGAACATCAAGTACAAGAAGGGTAGCACCAATAATGTTGCAGACTGCCTCAGCTGACCACCGATCGTGGCGCTCACCACCATGCTCAACTCTTGTGGGCACGAGACTTCTGATTGGCCGCTTCTCTATGAGAGTGACCCAGAATTCGGCCACACTTACAAGGCACTCTTAGGGGGCACACAAGTTCCAAATTTTCACCTCCAAGATGCATTTTTATGTCACCTGGGACACCTTTGTGTTCCTTCAAGCGAGCGTGCCAAGATGATATGGGAAGCACACTACAGTCGAGTCGCTGGGCATTTCGGGGTCGAGAAAACAGTAGCAATACTACAGAAGTATTTCTATTGGCAGAACCTTCGAAAGGATGTCGAGAAGCACATCAGATCCTGCACTGCTTGTGCCATTGCCAAACCGACCATCAAGAAGCAAGGCCTATATACTCCACTACCTACCCCTAGTCGACCTTGGGAATCCATCTCCATGGATTACATGTCGGGCCTGCCTTCTACTAAGAATGGCAATGACTGTGTTTTCGTGGTCGTTGACAGATTCTCGAAGATGGCCATTATGGCGGCCTGTAAGAAGAATATCACAGCAGAAGCTACTGCTAAACTCTTCTTTGAATGAGTATGGGTGCACTTTGGGATCCCACAGTCTATCATATCAGATCGAGATAGCAGGTTCCTCGGCACATTTTGGTCCAGCCTCTGGTCAATGATGGACACAAAGCTCACCAAGTCCACAGCTTTCCATCCCCAAACAGATGGCCAGACAGAGGTCGTCAACAGAATGATTGTACACATTCTGCGCATGTACAATTCAAAGCATCCACGCACATGGGACGAGAGACTCCCTTATGTACAACATAGTTATAATCGGGCTCTCCACAGTTCAATCGGCCATAGCCCCTTTCAGGTGGGCTTGGGATTCCAGCCACTATGCCCCATTGACGTAGCCATGCCATTTGCAGCTGCTCAGGCCAATTCAGCTCATGTCCAATCTGAAGTTGACAAAGCCAGTAGCTTCATCGAGCGCATTCAACACATCCGCCAACAGGTTCATGATATATTGGACAGAGCCAATGCCAAGTACAAGCAACGCCATGATCAACAACGGGTGCCACACAACTTCCAGGTGGGTGACAAAGTATGGCTACATTTGCAGAAGGAGCGCCTCACTGGACCCCACCGCAAGCTTCGCCCGCTCCGATACGGGCCGTACACCATCACCAAGGCTGTAGGGAACAATGCATTCGAGCTCAGTATCCCACCATTCCTTGGTCTGCACCCAGTCTTCAATGTGGATCACCTTCGTCCTTACTTCCCACCTCTACTGGACACCTCGGACATTGCAGAACAACTCACACCAACAGAGTTAAACCCAGACTGCATGGAACGGGCCACCACAGATTGTATCATGGACATGCAAATCAAGAACACTCGTCAACAGCAGATCCAACTGTATCGGGTTGTCAAAGCTGGCCAACTCCTGCACCAAGGAAAGTGGTTCACCAGGGACCAAGTTCAGCAGAAATTTCCTCATCTCATGGAGGAACTTAACGCAATGGGGACCATTGCTTCCTAAGGGGGAAGGAATGATCCAGGTGGATATTGGTGGCCACCCACCTATTCCACTTGGCCCCCCACCATTGTCTCTTTCAGTTTTTCAGTTTTGGCACAACTTACTATTTTTAGCAGTTTTTCGGGTCCTGAACTTCCGGAGCCGTTTTAAGGCCCTAAACGACGTTTTTTGGGTATCAAAGCACCAACAAATTTGATCATCAAATTCATCCCAAAAGCTTTAGTCCTCGGATAGAGCTTTCTAATGATGTATCATGTGCGTCAAACGGAGATAGTATGCCAAAGTTACGTCCCTGGGAAGTTGAAACACCAATTTACCCAAACGGGGCCCATAGTTTTAGCGCTTCATCTCCTAGGGTTAGGTTTTTGGGATGTTTAGGGTTCTCCATTGTTTCTCAATAATAAATAGGCCCTCGCGCCTCATTGTAAAGCAGTTCAGAGGTCTGTAGCCACCACATCTCTTCTCAGAGATAGCTACCAGTACCCTAGCTAGTTTTATTTCCATTGTCTGTAAGCAAATTTCAGTTCTTGATATTAATGAAATGAAGTGTTATTTCCGCTGCATCTCTGTATTTATGGTTATGTGTTTATTCTGTTGCGTTCCTGCATAAATCTGGATCAGTGGTATCAGAGCGGTCTGCTTTTTCTCGATCCTTCTTTGCATGTCCCCAACGGGGTCGGGGTATAAGGAGCTAGGGCTTGATCTGGTGGAACCTTTGCAAGATCAGCCTCGCAAACCTCGACGGACGCCCATGGGGGACGAAAAGAAAGATGAGGCAATATGGGAGATCATCAAAGATAGAGAAATATTGGTCGAGGGAGGCCCTCGAAAACCTCGAGAAACAAGAATGCGATGATGGATAACTTTGTTCGAATCCTTCGGATAGTTGAATCACATTACTTAGAGGATATTTCTCTGTTCATGACTTTTCGAGCCCAGGAAGATTATTTTTGCACTCCTCAAAGCTACCCCCCATGTCAAGGACTGGTGGGAAACCTACTGTGAGAAAAAGGACGAGACAGAACCCTCTCTGTTCTCAACCGTACCCACTTGGAATTCTTTCAGAGATGCCATCAAGGAACAATTCTATCCTGTGGGGAGCTATGAGAACAAGTACATACAATGGACCACCTGCGGAAACAAAGGGATCAAGATGTGCATGAGCTAACAAATCTATTCCATACCCTACACACAAATTTGGGTATCAAAGGTTCAGAGAAACATTGGTGCTAAAGTATTGTTGAGTCTCAAATCTGCATCTTTTCCATACACCTTTCTATACCATTTTCATCCACCTGAACCTTCCAAGTTGTCAATATCATTGTATATTAATTGAAAAAGAGCATCTAACATGGTTTTTAACTATATTTTTGTGTCTGTTGTTTGATTTAGATTTTGCTCATTTAGCTGTGGAATCTTGCCACTTTCCGCAGCTGCTGCAACTTTCCGCAGCCATTTTGTGAAACTCTATGTTACAGGTGTCCTCAGGTAAAACGAGCCATATGGGCATTTGTGTCTGTTGTTTGATTTAGATTTTGCTCATTTAGCTGCGGAATCTTGCCACTTTTCGCAGCTGCTGCAACTTTCCGCAGCCATTTTGTGAAACTCTATGTTACAGGTGTTTACAAGGAAAACGAGCCACATGGGCAAGTCTGAAATGATGTGGACATGGATCATGTCCTATTGGCTCGAGCAAATCCATCTAAAGAGGCTGCGGTCAAAGGTGTCCAAATGGAAGTCAACCGTAGAGTCCCACGGTGACAGGACTTTGTTTCGTGTCACGTGAAGGTTCATATGGCCGTTTCTGAATTGCGGGAGACAAATCAACATCTGTACACGGCTCCATAGCCGAATTCAAACATCCACTCCTCATAGATTTACTCTTCAATACGGCCATGATCCTAGATCTATGGACGTAATGGTCTATGTGTTCTCCGTCAGCATAAACTTTAGGGAATCAGTTGTATTTCATTTGTTATAAATAACGCGTTTGTATACGCATATTAGATTAGTCTCTGTTAGTTTTTATTAGTCTGCTCTGTAATGTAATTACATTGCACTTGTGCCGTAATATCACCTTTCTGTTATGACTGCATTTTAATATAAGAAGACTCTGTTTCCAAACATAATTCGTACTTGAAGATTGTTGCCAAGGCTGGTGTAGAGGGCTCCCCGCACTCACCAAGTTTCGTGCATTATTGTATAGTTCTTGTTTTATTTTTCAAGCTCATTGTGCTTTCATAATCCATTCACATGTTTAGTACATTGCATCTTTCATGGTATATATGCGTTTCATTTCTCGTTATGTTTTCTCATGCTTTCCATTTTACTTCTGTCTTTCATGTTTTATGTTATTAATCACTGATCAGTGTTCTTGTTTCAGGTTATAAATAGGCAGCCCGGGCATTTGCATAACTTTTTAACTAATGACATGGAATTAATATTGTTCTGCTGCTAATTTGCTTTTCTTAGTTTCTGTTTAATTTCAGTACTGCTTTGTTCATTTCAGTTTTGCTCATTTGCTTCAGTAGTTAGATTTAGATATATTAAATTGCTCATAACATCTTCAGTTGCCTCCGAAAGCCATAGCTGGACTGATGGTGAGGGATTGAATTATGAATGAGTGGTTTGATATTAGTTTCCTTTCTACAAGTTAGAAATATTAAATTGCTCATAACATCTTCAGTTACCTCCGAAAGCCACAGCTGGACTGATGGTGAGGGATTGAATTATGAATGTGTAGTTTGATATTAGTTTACTTTTCCGTGTTAGATATCGTTACTCAAGTTGTTTATGGTTAATTCTCCGAAATCATAGCCGGACTAATGATGAGGGATCAAGATAAGTTGATGTAATTTGATTTAGATTTACTTTGTTGCAATTCCTTTTGGATTTCTTTCAAAGATAATTCTTTTTTTGTGTTTAGATGCCAAAGAAGGATAGTTTGGTTTTCATGCTCAATAGTTCACTGTTTGATTTATTAGACTAGCAGCACATTTTCATTTCAGCAGCACATTTTCATTTCCTTTCAAGTTTTGTCATTGTATGTTTCAAATTCCTTTCTAAGTTTCAAGTTGGTAAATCATTATAGAGGATATCATTTCCTTAAAACAATCATAACCATACTTGTTTTAGAATTTCCATCTCACATTAGAAAACCAAAAATGACAAAAAGTTAAGAAATAGGTTATCTTGCACATATAGTGCGCCGCACTTCATCAACTTACGAATCCCGGATTGACAAATTAAATGCAGCAATTTAGGACACACTAAATTGACCAAACATTTTGGCGTTGTTGCCGGGGAAGTGTAAATAGGTAGCCAATTTCTTTAAAAAAAACAAAATAATAAAAGAAGGGAAAACTTGATAACTTCTTGAAGTATGCTCTCCTCTTGCACCTAGTGTGATCTGGAGGATCAGAAAAGAGAGTTATTGGTTCAGTAATTTCTTAAGTATGCTCTCTTCTTGCATCTAGTGTGACCTAGAAGATCAGAAAGAGAATTATTAGCCCAACTTTAAAAAAATATATATAATAAAAATGACATGCATAGAGCAAGAGATTCTAGGGGAAGGTTTATAGCCAAAGCCAAGAGTTCAATTTTCACAACTCCATCTTCTTCAAGGCATAGACAAGATTCACCACCATCTACCCCTAGCCTTAAGATTTTTGGAATTCAAGGAGCAACTGAATTAGAGGATTCTCCTATACCACCTACCAAATCTCATTTAGAAAAGGAAGAGACTCCCTCTCATCCTCCCTTGATAGAAGAATCAGAGGACTTTAAGGAATCTAAAGAAACTATCATGGCAGAGGAAATAATAGATGGATTTGGAGGTAGAGGTAGAGGTAGAGGAGGAGGAAACAATGGAGACAACAATGGTGAAGGTAATAATGGAAGAAATAGGGAAGGAGACAACTTGTTTGGATTCCCTATAGTTGATGAGGAAACTCATACAACAATGAAAAATATCTCACCATCTGTCCTCCCAAACTTTTATGGATTGCGAAGTGAGGATCCTGAAACATTTCTGTTTGAGTTTGAAGTCGTGTGCCGAACCTATGACTATATGGAAGACTCTCAAAAACTCAAACTGTTTCCTTCAACATTGAAGGGAGCTGCTTTAAAATGGTTCATGGGATTAACCACTCAATCTATTAGGACTTGGAATGATATGAAACAAACATTTTTGGATAGATACTTGGACTATTGTATGCCCACCAATCACAAGGATGAGGTATTCAAAATGATGCAAAAAGAAGATGAAAATTTGGAAGATTTACTTGAAATATTTCAATACAACTTGAAAAGAGCAAAGATGAGCAACTTAGATGATGAAACCTTGAAAGCCCTCATATTAAAAGCCATTAGAGATGAACGGATAGATATTTTAAACATGATGGGGAAAGGAGACATTTCTCAACTTCCACTTCGTGATATAACAGAACTATGTGTCCATCTCTCAAGAGGAAAATCTAAAACAAGAAAAGGGCCTAGGGATCCTTCTCTTATTAGGGCTAACAAATCTGCAACTGGATCAGTAAGTAGGGCAGAGATTGGTAATATGCTTGATGAGTTCAAAACTGATATCTTAGGGAGCCTTAGTGAACAACTAGACACCCTTAAAATCCAAAATAAGCAGAAAGCAGAAACAGATGCTTTAGCTATCTTTTGTCCGAAATGTAGGAAGAAACATGCTTTAAGGGAATGTCTCTTGGATGCAAAATTTGTAGAAACATGTATGATTTGCTCAGAGAATCATGAGATCAAGGATTGTCCTTCAATTCCTGGACTCAAAGCTGTCTTTCAAGAAGACCCAAATTCAGTAGAATCTCTCTATTTTGTTGCAAGAAGACCTTGGCAGGGACAACAAACTCAAGGGTTTAACAACCCTATGAATCTTCAAACCCCACCAAATTGGAATCCTTGGCAACAACCTTGGCTCCAACATCAGAATCCATATCAACCATGGGTACAAGGGATGCAAAATCCTTATGGGAGATTTGCTCAATTTTATCAATATCCTCCATATTTTCAAAATCAACAAGCTCCACAACTTCCAAACCCAAACCCACAACTTTCATTGCCATTTCCACAACAACAACCTTCTCAACAAAATCCAAATCCTCAACTCATGCTCCCATACCAACAAAAGACAAATCAACTTCCAGCTCATCCATTGCCAAATCCTAATAATAAGAATCCTTAGAATACTTACATGGTAGAAGGACAACAATTTCCTACCTATATGATTTTTCCTCTTAATGATGTACAACTCAAATCTGGTAGAGTTTTAGAAAAACCTTCTATAGATATTCAAGAGCAAGATACCTCTGAGGAGGATTCTCTTCAAGTCAATAAAGGTTCTGAGGAAGCATCTCTTCAAAATTCAAGCATTCAAAAAGAAAAAGAAAAGTTAACCCCCACAACTCCTATAGTTGAGCAACCTGCATCTTTATCTACACCTCCTTTTCCTGAAAGACTACAAATTGACAAGGGGGTGGAAAAAAAAATCTTGTTGCCTAACTATGACTTTCTAGATGAATTGAAGAATGTTTGTATCAAGATTCCCTTGTTACAAGCCATTCGAGAGATTCCTATTCTAGCAAAAACAATAAAGGAGTTGAGTTTCAAAAGACGAGGAAGGAAACTAAAAGACACAAGAAGAATCCACCTGGTAGGAAAGATTGCAGATATTATGATGGGAAAAATTACCATGCAGAAGTATGTAGATCTAGGAAGTCCAATTGTCAAGACACATATAAATGGGATAGAAATTCCAAATACATTGATTGACTTAGGGGGTGCTATCAACATTATGAGTAGACAGACTATGGACCAGCTAAAACTTCCTAACCTTCTTTTTACACCTACTTTACTGCAACTTGCAGATCGATCAATTATTAAACCAGATGGTGTATTAGAAGATATTTAAGTCTCCTTAGATTCTTGGGAATATCCGGTAGATTTTATGATTTTGACTCCCAAGAGTAATCTAGGAGGGCACCCACTTATCTTAGGAAGACCTTGGCTAGCCACAGCTGATGCTTTTATTAGTTGTAGATCTGGGGATATGTACATTTCTAATGGTAATTCGACAAAGAAATTGAATTTGTATCCTCCAGCAAAAGCAATCACAGAAGTAGGAGACAATGAATGGGTTGATGATGAGGACACTATACAACCTGTCTTTACCATTTCTGAAATCAGTGAGGATAGTCAAATTCTGAACACATTAGAAAATTTTGAAATATCTTCAGAATATGACCCCACACAATTTCAGTTGGAATCTGACATAGAATATTTATCATCAAGACAAATGTCTCTTTACTCTATGGAAGAGTTTGGTAGTTCTACTATTGAGATTTTTTCAGGAAAAACATTGAATATCAACAAACATTTGGAAAAGTCACAACAAGAAGAACTAACCAAAATCTTGCAAAAACATTCTACTGCATTTTCATGGGAGTATACTGACATGAAGGGTATTGATCCTAAGACTTGCATCCATCATATCTATATTGAGGAAAACAGTAGACCAATCGGACAACCTCAAAGAAGGATGAATCCAAATCTTAGGGAGATAGTGAAAGAAGAGCTCCAAAAACTTCTCAATGTAAACTTCATTTATCCAATTTCGGATAGCCGATGGGTTTCTCCTTTGGTTATAGTACCTAAAAAGAATGGTAAATGGAGGGTATGCATTGATTACAGGGAATTGAACAAAGCAACTTTGAAGGATCACTTTCCTTTGCCTTTTATCGATCAAGTATTAGATACATTAGCAGGTAAAAAGTACTTTTCATTTTTGGATGGTTTTAGTGGCTATAATAAAATTCAGGTAGCACCTGAAGATCAAGATAAGACCACATTTGCTTGTCCATGGGGAACTTTTGCCTACCGAGTGCTTCCTTTTGGGTTATGTAATGCACCAGCAACATTCCAAAGAGCAGTACTAGGAATTTTTTCTGATCTAATCCATGATTATGTAGAGGTTTATATGGATGATTTTACAGTTTATGGTAATTCATTTGAAGAGGCATTAGAAAATTTGGAAAAAGTTCTTATAAGATGTAAAGAAACAAACCTTTCATTAAGCCATGAAAAATGCTTTATGATGTTTATTGAAGGGATTTTTTTAGGACATCATATTTCAGGAGATGGAATTAAGGTTGATAGATCAAAGTTGAAGTCATCTCCAAGTTGCCTATTCCAAATTGTCAAAGAGATGTTAGAAGTTTTCTAGGATTTACTGGTTACTATAGAAGATTTATAGAAAACTTCACTAAAATAACATCTCCACTCTTTAAATTGCTTACAAAAGACTGTGAATTTAAATGGGATCCTGATTGTCAATCAGCTTTTGAAACTTTGAAAACAAGAATATCTGAAGCACCTATCTTGAGAGGACCAAATTGGAAACTCCCTTTCCATATTTCTACAGATGCTTCAGATACAGCTCTGGGAGTTGTGTTGGGTCAAAAAGATTTAGTTCCTTATGCCATTTATTATACTAGTAAAAATTTGACTCCCACAGAGTTGAACTATACTGTGACTGAAAAAGAGTTTTTAGCTGTTGTTCATGCAATTAATAAGTTTAGACATTACATAACAGGCTATGAAACTTTTATTCATACTGACCATTCTGCAATTAGATATTTAATGAAAAAACCTGTTACTAATGGCAAAGTGACAAGATGGCTCTTACTTTTACAAGAATTCAATATTACTGTGTTGGATAGACCAGGGAAACAAAATACAGTAGCTGATTTCTTGTCTAGGATTCAGAATACTAAAGAAGATTCTCCTGTAGAGGATAAGTTTTCTGATGAATACTTGTTTGCAGTAACTATTAAAACTCCTTGGTATGCAGATATTGCTAACTATTTGGTTACAGGGAAACTACCTTCACATTTATTTCCAAGTGAAAAACGAAAAATTATTCAGGAGAGTTCAAAATATTCATGGATTTCTAATGAATTGTTTAAAACAGGGCCAGATCTTGTGATCAGAAGATGTGTAAGGGAAGATGAAATGCCTGATATTCTTAAGGCATGTCATGATGAACCATGCGGCGGACACTTTGCGGACAAAAGGACGGCCTATAAAATCCTTTCCTTGGGATATTATTGGCCTTCTCTCTTCAAAGATGCAAAACAATATGTCAAAAGGTGTGATAGCTGCCAAAGAGTAGGGAAACCTACCCTTTCAAATGAAATGCCATTGCAAACACGGGTACTCATTGAACCCTTTGAAAAATGGGCTTTAGATTTCATTGGACCTATTAATCCACCATCTAAGCAAAAGAAGTATATATTGGTTTGTACTGATTATGTTACTAAATGGGTAGAAGCCAAAGCATTAGTATCTGCTACTGAAAATTCAGTTGTTCATTTTCTTTATGAGGATATTTTTACTCGCTTTGGTGTTCCAAGAGAAATTGTAACAGATCAGGGGAGCCAGTTCACATCCAATTTGGTGGAGAAGTTGATGGAAGAATACAAAATCAAGCACAGAAGATATACTCCTTACCATCCACAAGCAAATGGTCAAGTGGAATCCACAAACAAAGTTCTTGAAAGTATCATCACCAAAACTGTTCATCTACATAGAAGAGATTGGGCAGAAAGGCTTCCAGAAGCCTTGTGGGCCTACAGAACTACATGGAGGAATACAACAGGACATTCTCCCTATGAAATTGTTTATGGGAAATAAGTCTTGCTCCCCATTGAGTTCCAAGTCAAGACCTTCAAGATAGCAGTTCAGTTGGGGATGGACTTATCAGAAGCCCAAAAGCATAGAATGGAGCAGTTGAATGAGCTAGATGAGATCAGACAAGAAGCAATTTTAAGAACTGGTCTAGTTCAATATCAAAGAGCTAAATGGCATGACAAGTACATCAAAGAGAAGAAGTTTCAAGAAGGAGATTGGGCATTGTTATTTGATTCCAAGTTTAAAGATTTTCAAGGAAAATTTCAGACTCATTGGCTTGGGCCATATGAGATTGACAAGATCTTTAGCAATGGAGCGGTAGGAATCAAGACCATTGATGAGTTTCAAACTCCTCTTATTGTGAATGGCCACAAATTGAAAGTTTATCATAAGCCACTCTCAAAAGAGGATTTTGTCAAAGTGTTTCAAGAGAATTCTGCAATCAGGCTGGTACAGAAGAATTCTTCTTCTCTACCAACCTAGCTTTTGTTCTTTTCAGTTGAATAAAAAAAAAAAAAATGTACAGGCCTAAAAACCAATCACTGATTGGCAGTCTTATACAGAAAATATAGGGTGAAAATCAGGAAC
The DNA here is from genome assembly GCA_034641835.2 of Pinus albicaulis. Lineage (NCBI taxonomy): Eukaryota > Viridiplantae > Streptophyta > Pinopsida > Pinales > Pinaceae > Pinus > Pinus albicaulis. The sequence goes on from CM076575.1 coordinate 147,553,686, forward strand.
ACCTGACACTCTATGTTTTCCAAAAAAAAAAAAAATCTCTCTTTCATTTTACAAGTTTTGTGACCATCCACTCCATTCCATTCCACTTCATCCCACTTCATTTTCACTCCACTTCATTCCATTTCACTTCATTTTATTCCATTTCATCAATAAAATTCTTTTTCATGACCATTTCCATCTGGTCATTTGTCATCCATTCATGTTCATTCATCCAAATAATAGTTGTGTCAGTTTCCGCAGCTGACATCTGTTTCTGCAGCTGACATCAGTTTCCGCAGCCAGAAGCAGATTTCGCAGCTACTGTTAGCGCTCAAATCTACCTCAGGCTGAAATGAGATAAGACTCAAGGCTACATCAAACCACACTTAGCCTCATAGCTAGCCCTACGAGGACAGGAGAGGGCTCTCTCCGGGTCTATCTCGGCGGAAAATTTTCAATGGGGCTGAGATGACCGATAAGGAAAACTAATCTTAGGCATGTAAAGTGATATGAATAAGGTTTTTAATAAATGTTGGGTTTCTGGGCTGTGTGGGGCAAAGACAGCAAGAGCAGAGATTAAATAAAGAACACAGATTATCTCCTGAGGCAAGGTAAGCATGAAGTTTAGCAATTAAATTGAGATAAACGGAATGACAAGACTGCTGAGAAGTCGACAAGGGCATAGAAGATGGATCCTTGTCGAACAGAAGAAAACATTAACTATGAATATTTCCTCAAGACAGAGCAAATAAATTGAATTCTGCCTTTCTCACTTAGAAACATTCAATATTGAAATGGCGATTAATGAACTGTGAACATAACGATGACATATGAAACAAAAGGAAAAAACATTTGCTAAATTTCAAGCCACAAGAATCTCAAAAAACAGAGTTGTATCTCTTCATTAAAATCTCTGTCTAAGACTGTACAATAAAGCTCTAATTTTCTCCTACATCAACTCTCAGAACTCTCCTCTTTTACAAGTGATTTTACAATACATTAAATAAACTATGAGAAATGCTAACTAATCGATGAAAATAAGGGGCAGTTACATCAATAATCATGAAAATAGGAAAACTCTGCTCTAAAAGGAATAGCGCTGTATTTGTTTGTTGATGACCAATGAATTGGTAGAACCTGTAGCTGAATTTTCTGAACTGCAACTGAAGACCCAAAATGGACTAACCAATTCGATTTTCTTTGCTGGGATAATTATCTGCACTTCTGGCTTCTGACTTTGATTGCCATGTTACATTTACCATTTGAAGATCTCTGCTAGCCAATGATTAAGAGACAAATATGGAGCGCAGATCCATCTGGATTGTTAACTGAAGTCATTAAATAGGAATCGAATCCTATTTTTCTGTTGTGGTCGATATCTTCTTTCTAATTTAAAGTATTTTGGCTCCGTTTGAATAGCGCTCTTGGGCCATATTCATGAGCCAGTTGTTGCTACCCAAATCACTGCCTCTGCACACGCATAAGGTTATACAAAGATGCGTTCATTCCACACCTTTGTATTTGTTGTCAGAACGACATACTGAAATCAAACATATATGTTTGTATTCCCTATTGGAGCTTTCTTAGTTTCTAATTCGTTCAAAAAGAAGAGCCTCTAGTTTCAAGGCCAATAATATAATGACAGGAAATAACAAGCATGAATGGGCGACGTTTGAAATGTGCTCTTTTGTATGCCTTAATTCGGATAGAATATACAAAGCGTTCATCGGAGCAGATTTGAAGTAACGTTATGGTACATGGAGCAGCGTATTGGAGAGCGTCAATTTGCAAATGTTTTCTCACATATTTGGCAGCATGCTTACTTATTATCGCTTGGATTTGGCATATTATTACTTGCAGTTGGCTTATCGATTCCTTTGTACCTGCGATGGCGAACCAATTGCAGCTGACACCTATGAAATATATCAATGTTTTCGACTATTTGAAGTGTTCACCTTCATTTGCAATGACAGTGAAAAGACCTGATGCCACTGCCACAATCGATTTTGAACATCGTGAGAGATATCAGAAGCTGGTAATCAAGCTTATATTGACATCCATCCTTTGCGCAGCATACGCTCCAGCCATCCTTTGCGCAGCATACGCTCCAGCCACCTCTATACATCTGTCAAGACATTGTACAGGCACTGCAAGAAGCCCATCATTCATGATGACACGAACAATCATGCCTCCATCTTCATTGTTTGCAAGCTGCTGGAGTCTATTTGAATCGAAACTGGGCGCGCAAAACACAACTTTCTGAGTTCTGTCTTCAAGTGGGTCGCATTTGAGCCAAGTGGGTCGCATTTGAGCCAAGTGGGTCGCATGCGCCCAAGTGGGTCTCACGACCTCCAGATTCTGTCAACACTTCTGCAAAGCACGATTTTGACTTGCTCCAAGCACTGTCCACTCGTAAATGTCAAGATTATCGAATTTGAGTTATGTTTGTGATACGTAAGTCCTCTATCTTTAACGCCAATATTAAGCCCATCTATGAATTGTCTCAACCATTTGGGGAAATAAAGCGCTGACACTCTCATTAATAAGGGTCTGGAAGCACTGTATTGCATCCTCATCATCCAAATCCAAACGGAACTTTTCTTGAAGCTTAAGAATCTCTTTCTCCGGATCAGATGTAATAGCAGGAATGCTTGCTTCAGCCATTAAATGGAATAAATTCAGGATGAGATTACTGAACTTTCTCAGGATATTGTAGGCTTCGCAGCAATAAGATTTGAATCTCCCATAGTATTGACTTTCTGCTCCACCCATTTCTTCTACCATTTCCTTGCACAGTTTCATGGAAACGGTTTAGGATCTTTACCAAGAATGTAACCAAAGTCAACATGAAAGAGTCTTCCATCATCCCTCAAAAGAAGATTATCAAGATGCCTGTCACCAACGCCAAAGATGTAGGTAATAACACAGTAGCCAGCACAACTTTTAATAAACGTTTCTAGTCATGTTGCTGTGATGCCAAATGGTCCATTTTCATCAGGATGATATTGTTGCAGATAGTTTACAAGACTCCGATGTTCTGAAATAATTTGAGCTAAAGAATTTGATGGGATGAACTCTATCATTCCTTCTTCATGGCCTGTTGCCAATACTTTATATGGAGTTAGTTGTAGGTCAATATTTTCCAGCTTTAATAGTCGATCCATCAGTGACACCATTTGAATAACCAATTGATCCTGTCTGATGTCATCGCCCCTTTTGAACATGACCTTGCATTTTCCACCATCTGTAATAAAATATCATACCAAAAAGGAAACTCTGTAATCCAGAATTTGTGGCTTATTCTCCAACTTTGCTTTGGGTATTGTGTTTCTGATCAACTGACTGATGGATTTCTGTTTGTCTCACAGAGTATAGAGCTGGCTGCTGAAGCTGAAACAAGGCTGCCATTTGAAGAGCTGGAGAATTTGCAGCATTTTGACAAATTACATATTCATCATAAAAACATATTTGATGACTTCTTCTTCAAAACAGGGTTTTGAAGAAGAATCAATCTCGCCTTATTTATGACGACATTCCTAAAATGAAGACTTACTGAAGCTTCCTCTAGCCTACCTCTGAAGACTAAACCCTGAACTCCAGAATTACTCTTTAATGACTGCAAATAAGGAGAAATGAACCTTGGTGAATTTGATTGTAGCAGACTGATAGGACGGAGTCTAACAGCTACCACTCTGTTTTCAAAAGAATGTACAGCCAGATGTTATTTCCATAATCATGAAATTAAATGCAGGTGTGAGGATCAATTTTGAAGACATGGAGCATTCAAGATACCAATGAAAAGCAACTAATTGAAGACCAAGGAAAAAGGAAAAGATTCCAAGGTATGAGTAAAATTCATTTCAAATAGCATTGAAAACACATTTTTATATAGTTATGAACCATAAGCTCTATCCATTATGTGCAATGATTATATTGACAAATTCCGTAACCCTTTCACGATCTTCATATGATCCTCCCGCATTCATTCTCAAACGATTCCATAATTAAACCCCCGATCTTCACTCATACTCCAATATTCCACCGGTGACAATGAGACGTAGTTGATTTTACCACGGACTCTTACAGCCGCATAAATCCATAGCCGTTGTTTAAACGTGCTCACATTTATTGTGCAGCCACCAAATTTCAAAACACTACCGGATGTGTTATACTCTGTTAATCTCACAGCCGTATCTCTGTCGTGCTCACGAAACCCTCTCTGTTCTGCTCACTCCATTTCATTCTCTATTACGCTATAGTCTGTATACCCACTCTTTGATATCTACCCACAGTCATTGTGCTCATTTCCGTGCATTCAACCGTTCTACTTCCATTGAACCCTCCTCCACGCAGGCAAGTCTTTGAAGAGCAGAAAGAAGAATGGGTAAACTGTTAAGAGCAGAACCAGAAGGACCTAAGTTCATGGAAGGATATCCGCAAGTAAGGGATATATTGAAGAAAGCAAAGTGGCTGCGGTTTATCCAAAAGTTCAGAGGTTATCATAAAGAAGTGACAAAAGCATTTGCAAGGTCGTTCAATGGCCTAGAAGTAGAAATTGGAGACCTTAAGTTTGCAGTGAACGAGGCATCTATAGCAACTGCCACGGAACTTCTTCAAGAGGGTGAGCGTTGGTTTAAAAATAAAATCATTAGTGATGAAGCCTGGAGAACAATCTTACGAAACCAAGGTATGGACATAACTATTTTTAAAAGAGGAATTCTTGTTCATGCAGTGAAAGAGGAATGGGCTACTTTGCTGCTAGTTGTTCAAAAATTCATTACCTGTGAAGGCCGTTTTGGGTCCATGTATATGTACCATACCAGGTTGCTGATGAATTTTCTAGATAATCAAGCTCTCAATCTCCCATATTTTATATTAAATAGTTTGAAGAAAATGTATGTGACTGTTCAGAAGCATTTAGGAGATGTAGAGCCACATTTATATCACCACGGTCTTGTAAAAATTTTGATTGAAAAAGAGTTAAAGGAGAAGAAAGACACATGGGAACAATTTTTGATTAGAAATTTCTTTGAGGAACCTCAGGAAATTCTTGAAGGTAGCACAACAAAAAGGAGTAGGAGAAAAAGAATAAATGATGAAACTCAAATTACTCCTACTCAAGAAATTCCTAAAGGTAGCACATCAAAGAGGAGTAGGAGAAAGAAAACAAATGATGAAATTCAAAATACTCCTACTACTACAATTGAAAGAACTGATAGGGAAGAGAGACTGTCAAAGAGGAAGAAGAAAGAAACTAAGGGTAAAAAGCCAATAACACCAAAAGAGAGAAAAATTATTGAGGCTATACATCAAACCCCTTCTTCCGAAGAAGAAGATCATCAAGTGTTATCTGAAAGATTAGTTTATCTTCGAAAACAGTCATCTATGGCCAAGAAGACAGAGAAAGGAAAACAAAAGCAAAAGGACAGTGGTCCACAGCGTGTGAGAAGAAGTTCCAGACTTAAGGGGAAATTGAGGAAAACGCAAGTGAAGGGACCCCATTTCATTGATTTGGGAGAAGAAACATCTGAACAGTCCCCAGCTGACCATAGTCCATCTCACTCTCAGTCAGTTAGTGAACCTGGTTCATTTCATTCTCAATCAGACATTGAACATAATCCATCCCATTCTCAGAAAGATGTTGATGTAAGCCCTTCTCAGCCAGATTTTGAAGATAACTCTCCTTCACGACATTTTTGGGACAGCCCAATAAAAATGACACCTGAAATAGACCCCAAGCAGCAAGAAGTATATGATTATATAGAATCTTTGGAAAAAGCAGCTACAGGTCCCAGTACTTCGTCCATCCAGCCTCACACAGTACAGGATGATTTAGTCCAATCACTGAAACAGGAAGTCTTTGAGCTAGAGCTTTTAAATAAACACATCAAAAATGAAAATGAGACATTGAAGGAACAAATTAAATTGGACAAAATCATTCATGATAATACCATGCTACATTTGGGAATATGGCAGAAGAAGAACAAGAAATTGAAAAGGAAATGCCAGAAGTTAAGCAGAGCACTAGTTAACATCAAATTTAGATGCTTAATGAAGAAGCCCAGAATGTTAGCAGCACCAAGGAAGAATGGAATTGAATTGGATGTACCGAAGGAAGGCCATTTTAACCCAAGGTACATGAACTCTAAGATAAATTATCAATTTTGGTTGCATGAGGACATGCAACACCTTCACAGTGGGGGTATGTTGAGTCTCAAATCTGCATCTTTTCCATACACTTTTCTATACCTTTTTCACTCACCTGAACCTCCCAAGTTGTCAACATCATTGTATATTAATTGCAAAAGAGCATCTAACATGGTTTTTAATTATATTTTTGTGTCTCGTCAAGCTTGATTTAGATTTTTCTCATTTAGCTGCGGAATCTTGCCACTTTCCGTAGCTGCTGCAACTTTCCGCAGCCATTTTGTGAAACTCTATGTTACAGGTGTCTACAGGAAAAACGAGCCACATGGGCAAGTCTGAAATGATGTGGACATGGATTGTGTCCTATTGGCTCGAGCAAATCCATCTAAAGAGGCTGCGGTCAAAGGTGTCCAAATGGAAGTCAACCGTAGAGTCCCACAGTGACAGGACTCTGTTTCGTGTCACGTGAAGGTTCATATGGCCGTTTCTGAATTGCGGGAGACAAATCAACATCTGTACACGGCTCCATAGCCAAATTCAAACATCCACTCCTCATAGATTTACTCTTCAATACGGCCATGATCCTAGATCTGTGGACGTAATGGTCTACGTGTTCTCCATCAGCATAAACTTTAGGGAATCAGTTGTATTTTCTTTGTTATAAATAACGCGTTTGTATATGCATATTAAATTAGTCTCTGTTAGTTTTTATTAGTCTGCTCTGTAATGTAATTACGTTGCACTTGTGCCGTAATATCACCTTTCTGTTATGACTGCATTTTAATATAAGAAGACTCTGTTTCCAAACATAATTCGTACTTGAAGATTGTTGCCAAGGCTGGTGTAGAGGGCCCCTGCACTCGCCAAGGTTCTGTGCATTATTGTATAGTTCTTATTTTATTTCTTTAAAGCTCATTGTGCCATAATCCATTCACATGTTTATACATTGCATCTTTCATGGTATATATGTTTCATTTCTGTTATAATCTTTCATGCTTTCCATTTTACTTCTGTCTTTCATATTTTATGTTATTGATCACTGATCAGTGTTCTTGTTTCAGGTTATAAATAGGCAGCCCGGGCATTTGCATAACTTTTTGACTAATGACATGGAATTAATATTGTTCTGCTGCTAATTTTCTTTTCTTAGTTTCTGTTTAATTTCAGTACTGCTTTGTTTATTTCAGTTTTGCTCATTTTCTTCAGTAGTTAGATTTAGATATATTAAATTGCTCATGACATCTTCAGTTACCTCCGAAAGCCACAGCTGGACTGATGGTGAGGGATTGAATTATGAATGTGTAGTTTGATATTATTTTCCTTTCTGCAAGTTAGATATATTAAATTGCTCATGACATCTTCAGTTACCTCCGAAACCCACAGCTAGATTGATGGTGAGGGATTGAATTATGAATGTGTAGTTTGATATTAGTTTACTTTCTGCAAGTTAGATATCAGGTTACTCAAGTTGTTTATGGTTACCTCTGAAAATCATAGTTGGACTAATGATGAGGGATCAGAAGATAGGTTGATGTAATTTGATTTATATTTACTTTGTTGCAACTTTTGGATTTCTTTCAGCATAATTTCTTTTGTGTTTAGACAGCAGCAAGGATAGTTTGGTTTTCATGCTCAATAGTTCACTGTTTGATTTATTAGACTAGCAGCACATTTTCATTTCAGCAGCACATTTTCATTTCCTTTCAAGTTTTGTCATTGTATGTTTCAAATTCCTTTTTAAGTTTCAAGTTGGTAAATCATTATAGAGGATATCATTTCCTTAAAACAATCATAACCATATTTGTTTTAGAATTTCCATCTCACATTAGAAAACCAAAAACGACAAAAAGTTAAGAAATAGGTTATCTTGCACATATAGTGCGCCGCACTTCATCAGCTTATGAATCCCGGATTGACAAATTAAATGCAGCAATTTAGGACACACTAAATTGACCAAACAAGATGCTTCTGTGATATCAGGTCCCTGCTCCTTCCAAAACACTGTCTTTTCTTCCTTTTGTATGCCAAAACAAACATTTTTAATGATAAGCACACAGTCAATAAAAGATATACATAGACAAAGGGTCACTGTGTTTGGGTAAGGTTACCTAGCCCTTTGTGTATTTGGTGTGAGAACATATAGCTTTGTAGCAGACAAACAGCAAAACTTCTTACAATCAATACACTGTTCTTGTGTTCACTACTCCTCACACAGATTTTGATAATACCTTCAAATGACAAATTACAAATTTATACACTAAAGTTTGTTTATGGTCAAAATGGCAGCCTTGACTCTGTTCTTCACCACAAGGAGGACTTCTAAAATAAAGAGCACTCATATAATGATCATAGTAGTTGAAAATAGGCTCGCTGTTTTGATTTTTTATAACCTGTGTTTCTCCTTTCAAACAGTGTCTTACACCTTTCAAAATTGTTTGAGGACAGTTAATTGGGTGCTTTGTCATCCATCAAAATATATTACTTTTACTAATGCCAGTGCTGGGCAAACAAAACCACTACAACCTCGAGTTTTTGAGCAAAACTATCAACCCTTATTACCACTGCTCTGTTCCCACTATTTTCAGCTGACAGAGGTATTGTTTGATCTCAGTTTCAAGTGCAGCTTTAGGTTTTGTTTGAGGTAAGAATGACCACCTTTCTTTCAACCAGCTGTAACAACAGCCCTCAAAACCTCTCACACCGACACACCTTAACTTACACCAAATTTTTCATTTTTTCACCATTTACTTAGTCCTCGAATAACACAGCACTGATCACCCTTATATGACTTTGAAAATACTAAGGAAGTATATGGAATACCTCGAATATTGATGAGCGTCGTTGTTTGAGGAGTTGGAGCAGCGTTCAAGGCCTTTGGAGGCGTTTAGATGTCTTGAACATGTGCGGCACGTTTGATGGAGAAAGCGGCACGCAAGTGGAAAGGTGTCGAGTCACTGTCGGGCCAACATGATCGGCGCGCTGCGCGGCTTTGTATTCCTGTGTAAAGAGTGCGCCTAAACGCGCCGCGCAGTTGTACAGGCGTGCCGCGCAACCTTTAAGCCCGAAAACTTCTGTGAATTTGCCCAAAAAATTGTTCTCTAGTCTTGTGAAGAGCAAGAGGAGCGTGATTTTGTGTATGGAGAGATTCAAAGGGCTTGCATCGGTCAATCAACCCCTTTGGAAGAGAAAAAGTCGAAGTCTTTTTCACACTTGATTGGTGGGGGTTTTTCAAGAGATGTTTGAAAGCGCCTTTTCTTTAACACTTGAAACCTTATCCATTTAAAACATAACCTGATACCCTTTATTCGAATAAAATTCATAGTGGTAATGTCCATTTGTCTTATAAACCCAACCCCCTTTTTTGAAATGAAATAGCCCTTTGAGATTTAAAACTTTCATTGTTTCTCATTAGAGAGAAAAAGTCCTCCCTCTGCCTATGTCTGTTTGTTAGGGGGAAAAATGGCTCAAAGCCATAGAGGGACTGTAGATGCATCTTTCCAACAATTGCTTCTTTTTACTGTGTGGTGAAAATAAAACAAGGGGTGATGTACTTAGAGTTGACAAGTGAACAAGGGAAATTTGTCCCTTTGTTCTTCTGTGAAGGAGGTCTGTAAAAACCTGAGTTTTCATTCATTTCACATTTTTGAGAGCAGCCCCTTTAGAATATTTTCCATATGCCAAGATTGCTTTTCAAACTCTGTCTTAACCAACTGAAGAATTTTTGGTGAACAAGCTGACAATGGTTTCCTTTATACTTGATGGCAGAGGTCACTTAGAGACCAAGACCCTTTGACTCCTTTGGCCATCAGCTTTAATAATATCTCTTCATAGATGATGAACCCACTAGCTTCTCCTGGTAACTCAAAAGATAATGAAACTCATGTAAACCAACTTTAAAGTCCACTACTTTACCCCTACTTTTAATCATCATTTTCATGCAGAAGCCTTCATTTGTTGTCTCACTGTACTTCAAAGTTTGTCTTCACAGTATTTGGAAAAGTAAAAACAGACTTTTACCTTTGGCCCTCTACTTATAGATGAAGGAGGCGCTCTTAGTCTTCAACCCTATACTTATGAAATGAAGGAGGTTCTTCAGTCTTCAAACCCTCTGCTTATAGATGAAGGATTTTTTTAGTCATGTCATATCACCGGCCCTTTAACAGTGTTATTTTTCCTTTCACTGTCCTTTCAGGCTTTGACTGTGATTGCAAGAGCTTAATGAAAAACTCTCTGATCTGTGGTTTCATCCCAGGCTCAAGATCACATTGAGAAGTTGTTGTCTTCTCATGCGGAGCCAAATATTGTCTTTTGAGATGCTGGTATGCCTCTGTCCTGAAAAGATCCATTAAAACACTGTAAAAACACCTAGAATTAGTTTGACTTATGGAAATGAATTGTTGAGACTTGAGGGTGTATTAGTGGCGTGACCTATGGCTATAACCAACTTTATTTGCAGAATGGGAAGGTCTGTTATGACTGGTCTATAGCAGATGGAGGTTCTTTGGCTTTATGATAGTTTGCCAAGGGAGAAATGCCTAAAGAGCCACTTCCTAATTTAGGGGAGACTTTTGGACAGATTTGGTTTGTTCTTTTAGAGCTGATGGGCAGACTAGTATGGCTAAGGCTAGGCAGGACTTTGACAATGAGGTTTCATCTCGTCATGGGCAGAATGAAAAGGTAAGAACGCAAAAAAAAAAATTATGGGGGTTTTCTAGATGACAAATTGACATATGGAGATCAGCTTCTAGAAAACTCAGCTAGGAATTTAGTCATCAACAACAGGTGAAAAATACGGATGACTAACAAATTTTTGTCAAAGGGTGCAAGAGGTGAAGAGTTTTTCTCCTTTGACACACCTTTGCGCTTTGAGGTTTCAAGATAAGCATTTCCAATTGGCAGGTCTTGACTTCAAGTTCTCCCCAAGATCCATCTCCAAGACCACTAAAATTCCCTATATTGGTGAGAAATGGTTTAAACAAAGCCATTTGGACTCGGATGATTACAAGCCCTTTCTAAAACCTGAGCACAGAGAGTCATGTCCTTCTATTTTCCCTTTCTCATATCTTTTATCCAGTTACGCCCCTCTCATGAATATTATCATGAAGTACTTCACTTGTGAGGGAAGATTCTCCTAAATTTATGCATATCACATTCGACTGCTCATGCATTTCACTAGGGCCAGATTGCTAAATTTTCCTTTCTTCTTACACAAGAGCATTGAGAAAATGGCCTCCACTGTCCAGAAGAATCCTCCTTCATAGCAAGTAGCTTATCTCTTCCATTACTCTCTCATCAAAATCATCATTCTTCATCAGCTTGAAAAGAGAGAGGTCTCTTGGGATATTTTCATCACTCATCTGGATTTCTCCACTGTCCCTCCAGTCCATACATCCCCTACACCTCCTACTCATCGTCCCTCGCCTTCTTCTAGCAGACCTACTCCTAAAGGCTCAATTTTACTACAGAACAAACAAAGGAACACAAGGAAGGAGAAGGAAGTGACCAGCAAGAGGAGGAAGGACATGAGAAAAAGGAAGAAAGTGTTGAACAGCAGCATGACAGTGATGAGGGTGAACAGCAGCATGACAGTAATGAGGGTGAGAAGAAAACTCATGATGAGGGTGAACAGCAACCTCATGATGACACACAGCAACATCACAGTGGTGATGAACAGCAGCAAGGGAAAGAGGAAGAAAGTGTTGAACAGCAGCATGACAATGAGGGTGAGACAGGGCAGCAGCATGACAGTGAGGGTGAGATAGGGCAGCAGCATGAAAAGGACAGGAAAGGGATGAATAGGGGTAGCCTTGTGAGACAGAGCAGCAAGGGCAGCATGATAGTGATGAGCAAGGGCAGCCTAAAGAGGACACACAGCAGCCCTATGAGACAGAGCAGCAGCATGACAGTGATGAGCAAGGGCAGCCAAAAGATGATACACAACAGCCTCCTCAAGAAGAACAGCAAACTCAAAAGGAAGAAAAGCAAGGTGACAAAGGTAAAGGGGCCATGCCCTCTTCTCCTAAAAAGGCCAAGCCCCGGACAGCAAAGAAGAGAGTGCCTAGAGTGGTCACTCCAAATGTGACAAGGGCTCTCCGAAGTAAAGGAAAATTTCCAAAGAAGCCCATCATTGATTTGCCCAGGAGGAAGAGCACTAGAATAGCCACCCAAAGCAAAGGGAAGGGAAAGATAGAAGGAAATCATGAAAGGGAGAGTGCATTCGACATCATCCAAGTCCAAAGTGATGATAGTGATAATGAGGCCCGGATTCTAGAAAACCTCTTAATCCATAGAGAAGGCCAAATTGATGCTTTGAAGGATGATCTTCATAGAGAAAGGAATTTCAATCAATTTCTGCAAATCCAAAATAGGCAAATGAGTGTCCATATGGTTGTTTATGAGACACGGGCGACTAAGTACAAAGCCCAAGCTAGGTTGGAAGAACTCACGGGCGATTTTGATGAAAGTGAAGGAGAAGATCATCCTAGGAGAAAGAGGCCTAGAACCATGGGGCTTAAAAAGGCCCTTGAGAAGCAAAAAGAAGAGGAAAATGCCCTTCTCCAATCTACCCCTCTAACTGCATTGTTTGAACAGGAGATAGAGAACAATAAGGATGCATGGCTTGAGAGAGTCAATGACCACTTGGAAAAGAAATTGGAGAAGGCAAACAGGGATGTAGACCTTCAAAGCAGAATGAAGAGGCATTATAAAAAGTTAAATCAGTTTGCCCAGCGCAAGTTGAAGGCTGCTCAAGACAAGCTCAAGGAGGCTAAAGGGAAGCACCCGGAATGGAAAGTAAGGAAAGACACATCAGGACTTCAGATTTTTGCCTTTGCTTCACAACATGTTGCTGAGAACCCTTGAGGGTCATGCTCACCAATTTTGGGCGTTTTTCGACATACTTTGGTTTTTCGGCTTTTTTGGGTTTTTGGCCAAAACTCATGGGCTTCGCCATTTCAGTTTGGAGGATCATCAAAGGAGGAGAATGGTATCATTGGATGCCATAATTTCAGTAGCATACACTCAGCGATTTTTAGGACATTTGAAGATCATTTTCTCCCCCGAAATGGCGAAAAATGCCCGCTTTTTCTACACTCTGCCCGGTCTATCAGCAAACCTTATTTTTTGGTTTTTTACACATAGGCCTATGTTTGGAGGACTTCTAGGCATCATATTTATAAAATTCTAGTTTCTCCAAAAATTAGACACTCAAAGCTTTCCAACAAGCTATCATGAGCCTCGTTTCGAAATCAGGAAGGCTGCCAAAAGTTGTCGGCAAGTCAAGGGACCTTTTGCTGATGTAATTTTTGAGTATTTTTGTAAAAAATGAACCTTTAAAAACTGTTTTTTCCTCATGTGTGTTTAGCTATTTTTGCACATGAGAAGTTATGAAAAGTCAATTTATTTCCATCTTTTAGCATCTTTTAGATATTTTATGAGATATTTTGTGCCTTGGGCTTTGCAAAGCCTTAAGGACAAGTTTAGATATTTTGAATAGGCCAATGAGAGTGCAAATTGAACTAAGAGGTTTTCCTCATTTGAGCCTATATATTCCAAAGGATTTCATTGTAAACTAGGTTGAACTTGATGATAGAAGCAATATATGGTCATATAAGCTTTGTAAAAAATACTTGTCTCATGCTTTTGGATAGTCTCTTGGATTTTCTTGGATGATGAAAGAGGATTGTTGTTGGATTCCATGACTTGGTAGAATGGTATAGTGTCTCTCTCTTTTTTTTGTTTCCTAGTTTTCATTTATGAATCCATGTTTCTTGCTTGCTATAGAACAGTAGAGAACAAATTTGAGACATGCCCTTGGAGGCACCTCAAATTTCCTGTTTCTTCATAACTTCCATTTTTTCGTCATCCTTAGTCACATTAAAGAATTCTTGATTACTCTTTAATAACTTAAGGATATTGTTGCTTATTTCATTCATGGTTTTATGCATGCTAAGTATGATTTACGGTACACCTTGCTTACTCATGGCTAGCCATAGCTCCATCCATGAAATTTCTCTTTGACTGATTAGATTGTCATTTGTTGAAACAAAGAGGTCTTGTTCCAATCTTGCCCTTTGCCTAAGACTATGCAATCTTGTTTTCAAAGTGCCCAATAACTTGAAGTACTATGTTTAGGCGTTCTGGCATAGTGATTTGAGTTGTTTGTCTGTCTTAAGTGTTTGTCCCCAAATTTTGATAGCCATTTCCCAAAGTTAGAGGGTGATATATCTCTATGCATGGCTTGAATGTTTATTTCTATGTATTTATTAGCTTATAGTTACATTTCTCATGATTAATGGTTTTCCCTACCATGTTTATGTCAGCTATTAAACTAGTTATGCTTGAAATCCTTTGTTGTTCCCAAACTTGATGTCCATTTTATTCCATTTTTCCCAAAGATCCTTTCTACCTCGAATCAAATCGGCCCTTCAACAGCCTTTTATCACCATCTGATAGATTTCTTGACCTTTTCGACCCCATAGCCTAGTTGATCTGACATCTTTTTACCTATCTTATATCTTTGGTTAGTTTCATCCCTCACAACCTAAAAACAAAAACCAAAAAAACCTACTTCATAACTAGCCTAAAATCAGAACACAATAACCAAACACACAGATATCCCTTACACAAATAGAGAGAGCCCTCTCTGAGTCCAGGAAGGCTAGGTCCTTGGGCTCCAAAGATTGTTTTGATGTTACACTATCATTTGGCTTGCCAATCAGCGAAATCATGGGACACTAACATAATGGCGATCACAGTGGGACTCTGAGTGATAAAAAAACTTAGTTTCCCTAAATCTTTAGAGACCTTTGAAAATACTACCTGATTGACTTATCCCACTTCTCACTAACATAATGGCGATCACGGTGGGACCTTGAGTCAAAACATCCTAGGTATCCCTTAGGAACTCTCAAAATCTCATTCAAACTTTGAAGAGTAGAATTTGGTTGTTTCGCCATCCTTGCAAAATGATGACTTAGTTGTAGGACACTCTTACAAACCTTAGGACTACATAAAAAACTCAGAAAAACCCCAAAAATTCCCTTAGATTGGTTTTTGTCAGTATTGGTGGTGGACCATACACACATACCTCAAAACAACCAAGTTTCACCTGGCGACTCCACTAGCCTCCAGTAGGCCTTACTACTTTGCTAAAATTTAGAATACTATCCGATCAACCTATCCCACTGCTCACTAACATAAGGGCGATCACGGTGGGACTCTGAGTGATAAACAAACTTAGTTTCCCTAAATCTTTAGAGACCTTTGAAAATACTACCTGATTGACTTATCCCGCCGCTCACTAACATAATGGCGATCATGGTGGGACCTTGAGTCAAAACATCCTAGGTATCCCTTAGGAACTCTCAAAATCTCAGTCAAACTTTGAAGAGTAGAATCTGGTTGTTTCGCCATCCTAGAAAAATGATGACTCAGCTATAGGACACTCTTACAAACCTTAGGACTACATAAAAAACTCAAAAAAACCCCAAAACATTCCCAGATTGGCTTTTCCCTAGTTACTGGAGGTGGACCATAGCTACATCTTTACAAAAACAATCAAGTTCCACCCGGTGACTCCACTAGCCTCCAATAGGCCTGAAAATTTCATAAAAAACCAAAAATTCATAAACCACACCTTTCTGCTAACTCATCCTTCCAAAAATTTAAACTTAGGGAGGAAACTCTGTAATCAGTGATAAGCTAAGTATAACTTAGTAATTCAGAAAACCTCACCTGAACATAGGATATAAGCAGAAAGCCTTCTTTCCAAGAGAACCACTAGCTTTTCCATACAGCCTAGCAAACTGTTGAAACCAAGTGAATCACTCTTCTTTGCAAGTTTCCATCTCAAAGTTGCTATAAAACTTTTTCCCAAGCATCTTTGATAGTGTTGGTGGGGGACCATAGTTCTCATGAGAAATCCACCTGGCGACTCCACTAGTTCATCCTTTTAGTTTTGACCATCCTTCACATTAGTAAAACCTTAGAGAGCTCATCCATCCAAAACATTCACAAATACCATCCTCTCTAAACTCTAGACCCTAAATCTGGCTTCATGAAGAATCAACACCAGAGCTCATCTAGACCCAAATCCCCCTATCATAGTAGACGACCCAGAGAAGATTCTGTGGCAAGCTTCCGAAACTGGCAATCTAGCTACCGATAGGTCCATCCGTAAAGCAATATCAATACCTGAACATCTCACTACCCTACCGGATTCCTCCTTTGACTTAAAATCAGCAAAAACCCTTTTTAGAAGCAAGTCACAAAGTAAGATAGACTTTGACGATCTTGAGCCCCTAGATCTACCACAGAGTCCTAGTAGAGAAGCCTCACCTACCACACCTCCCGACTTTCAGCTTCTCCATCACTTTGGCTCCTACCATCCCAGATCTACTCAAAATCAGATCACTAGCCCAAGTACATCCGCCACACCTATCCAAACCACTACTGTTCAAACCACTTCAGCTCATCCCACAAGCCCTTATTTTGTACATCACCCATTAGCTCCCATCATGGCAGCCTGGTACGCACCCTTGGTGTTGCCACAACCTTTGGCTCCCTTACAAGATGACTATCAATCCAAAATCCCACACTTTACCGAAGTTGAGACTACCACAACTCAACAACATGTAGATAGGATTAGCGATGCCTTTGAATACATGGAATTAGAAGACAAGACCATTAGAATGAGAATGTTCGCCCAAAGCCTGGGCGGGGAACCCAAAAAATGGTTTAAGAGCTTAACTCCAAACAGTCTCCACAACCTCCCAGAACTCTACCAAATCTTCATAAACAAGTGGGAAATCCAAAAGAACCCCATTCAAATCCTATCAGAATATAAAAATCTAAAACGGGAAAATGGGGAAAGTGTCCAGGGATATTGCACTAGGTTCAACAGTGTATATAACGCTCTCCCACCTCACTTCAAACCCCCACTTGGTTCAGCCTTGGCAAAGTTCCCCGAGGGTTTTGACCCAGACATGACTTATCCACTAAGAGACAAGGACCCCCTTACCTGAGAGGAAATGCAAAAAGTAGCCATAAGGGCAGAAGCCAACTTAGCAGAAAAAAGAGATAGGACTAGATCAGAAAGAAAAGTCACCTACCAGGATGAGGTCCCCACTTCATCCCCTTCCCTAGATCCTAGAATAGATGATTTAGTTAGTTCCATGGCCAAAATGTGGGAAAATATAAGTGAGAAGACCCCTCTTAGGGACAACCAGCCGATCCCTCCAAACAGAAACCGGAACCAAAATTTTAGGAGGGAACAAACTCAAAACAAACCAAGGGAAAATGACCAAAAAATTAGGCCACCATTTAATGAAAATTATGTGGAAGAAGATGATAGAGATACAGAACCCATTGATGAAAATAATTTGAACCTCATAGGGTCTGATAACGAGAGTGAGGTGTACCTCACGGAGGAAGAACAGGCATTCTTCTCTCCAAATCAGGATGAAACCAACTGTGAAGATCCCGAGGATCCTGCCATAGATTTTCAGAATGCTATAATATAATCTCACAGGCAGTATGACCTTAGAAGCAGAAAAAATCAAGACAACTCCAAGAAAGGTAGCTCAGACACTACTAAAACCCCTGATACCATCCTTAAGAAAGCAGTAAACAGCAACAAAATCATGGTCGGGAAAAATGACCAAAACAAAGATAGAGTTACCCAAACTAGTCCTAACTCAGATGCTCCTAGTACTTCCACAAAAATTCCCAAGGTGGCTGTGGAAAACAAAATCTCGAAACAGGGCTAGAAAACTCAGAACATAGAGAAGGTCATGGCTGAAAAAGCTGAAACAAACATGTCTAAACTTCAGCTACCTTTTAGTTTTGAGGGCGAAATTGCCAAAATAAAGATCACCATGCCTCTTACCGAGCTCATCACCCAAGGCTCTTATAAATCCCAAGTGTTAAAGGTCCTGAATCTAGGGAATGATGCGAACACCCTTAATCTAGATGATGACACTCCTGAAGTGTTGTTTGGTCCGAAAATAGAAGGGAAATTCCAAGAGGGAACCACTCTTCCCTTTTACATCAGTCTGAATATCCATGACCAAATCCTTCACAATGCCATGCTAGACTCTGGTGCCTCGCATAATCTTATGCCGAAAGTTGTAATGGAAATATTAGGCCTAGAAATCACAAGACCATACAAAGACTTATATTCTTTTGATTCTAGTAGAGTCAAATGTCTAGGCTTAATCAAGGATCTGTGTTTTAGTTTGGCCCAAATACTCGCAAAACATTTGATCATGGACATAGTGGTAGCAGACATTCCCCCCAAGTACGAAATGCTTCTATCCAGATCTTGGGGAGCCAAGCTCCAAGGGAATATTCAACTTGATATGTCTTACGCCACTATTCTTGTGTTTGACCAAACAAGAATACTCTATCGAGAGTCACACATGAAATACATGATCAGTAGCCAAGAGAGGCCAGATAACATTCCAATGCATTCCTTGCATTCCGACCTGAACTCTTTTATTCTGCATACTGATGAGGACATTGAAGAACAGTCAGAAGAAACTGAAACAAACTTAGACCCACCACATTAGCTGCCCCTAGTTCTCTATGATGAATTAGACACTCAAAACTACCATGATCGTGAATAGCTATGTCTTGAGGAAAGTAAGTATGTTCCTTCTGAAATAGGAATAGAGCAAGAAGCACAAACCATTATGTACTATCAAGCGAATTGCTCAAACCTTAGTCAAACATCAGCAGTAACATCAAGAAAAAATTTCAGAATAAAGGCATTAGAGGACTTACATATCACAAACCTTTTCGGAACTTAGGAGCAGGGAAACTTAATGTTTTTACCATACCTCAAATATTTACCATCACATAACTCTTCCACTGCAAGTTAAACCTTGACTGTAGCCATAACAGCTAAAAATCTAGAAAAAGTACCTAATAAACTCCTTATGAGCAAACATGATAATTGCAGTCCAAATATACCTGAGTTACTTGAACTAGCTAATATCTTGTCATTCCATCAAAGACTTAGAACTGCTAGAATTGGCAATCTCATGCAGAATACTACCTCATGCAGAGAAAACAATGAGAAACACTATGCCACTACCATTACTCCAAGAAACAACTTCGACAAAAGGAAATACAAAAAATTTGAACCAATCAGTAATAATCAAAGATAAAATAGTTGGTCATAGGGTATGTTTTGATTTTAGAAACACTAATGCACATCCCTATAATAGAAATTTTATCCTTCCTACCCAAGACCATGATATACCGATGATAAGTGCTTTTAATCATATGCCTTTGCAAGATGATGTTTCAGGTTATAGCCAAATGATTCCCTTGCAAAGTAAACAGCTCAAAGATTTTTTTCAGTATGCTGGAAGTAGTTCCAGTTTCAGACTCAGAATTGCAAAACAATTGGATATCAAAAATATGCTCCTGAAAGCCATGTTTCCAGTCCTGGACTTCTGCATTTTAACATACCTTGATGATGACATTATTTATTTCAAAAATAACAAAGAACATATGCATTACTTAAAGAAGGTGTACAGTAAAGGAAGGAGTGGAAATCAGGGGTACAAAGAGGTACAGCGGGAAGATACGGATTTGTTCAGAGATTCATGCATGAACCCTTATGTCATGTTTACAAGAGAAAAATTTCCCAAATTTCTTTTCAAGAACTATATGGGCCAATAATGGTAGGATATCCTTACGAGGATAAGATGCTTAAGTTTCGCCATTTCCAAGATTTCTGAGTTTAAAACTTTTTCAATCATTGTATATACCACTGTTTGAAAAATAGGTAAAACAGAAAAGTCAAAAACAATAGAAGAATAGAAAAGAGGGCAGTTGAAAAATAGAAAAATCCCCATGTTCAAAAAAATAGTCATTCAGAAAGCGCGCAAGTCTAAATGCCGCTACTAGTACTCAAATGTCTTATTCAACTATCTAGCCTAATCATAGCTGAACATGTTTAAATTTATTTGCTAATAATTTAGTGAGTGAAAAATATGGTCAACATTGTGTAAGCTTGACTTATCAAAGAGAGTAGATTAGGAATAGATACTGGTTCCACACGCCCAAAACAGAACCAAAAAAGGAAGCGGGGATGAAAAACAAATTGGGCATCTTAGCCTTGTTTTTCCTAGTTTCCATTTTATGCAAAATAATATTTGTGTGCAACTTGTCTTATATGCCACAAATACATGACAAATCAGACTGTCTAACCCTGATTTGATCATTTTAAATTTCATGTTTCAGATTAGAGAACAAAATCCTGTCAAACAGCTTAACCTTGACAGTTGATCTAGCGTAGGTAGAGTAATGAAGGAGTTCATCAGTTTAGTCTGAACTCCCGGCAGATATAAGTGTAGAATTAGATAGGTTCATTTTCCAAAAATAAAAAATATATATTTTCAAAAGGGTTTCTAGTCCAAATGCACTCAAAGGAAGAAAAAATGTTAGGAAAGATAGTGGGGTAGGTGGAAATATCATTGATGCTAATCATGCTGTCATTTTTCAGAAGTAGCATCAAAGAGGAATGAAATTTGTGCCAGTAGGTAAGGCACTGGTCTTCATAAGCCAAAGATCTAAAATTCTGGACACCTCCTGAAAAAGAGCTGCCCTCCCCAAATGGAGCCACTGTTAGTCATCAGTATTTTTCACTTATTGGTGATGACTAGTTGTAACAGCCAATTTTTCTAGCATCTGATCAAAAATTTGTCAAATTTGCCAGCTGGAAAACACCCATAAACTTTTTTTTGCCTTCTTACCTTTCAATCCACCCATGACAAGATGAAACCTCATTATCAAGTCCTACCTAGCCTCAGCCATACTAGTCTGCCCATCAACTCTAAAGAAACAATCCAAATCTGTCCAAAAAGTCTCCCCTAAGTTAGGAAGTGGCACTTTAGGCATTTCTCCCTTGGAAAACTATCCTAAAGCCAAAGAACCTCCACTGTTATAGACCAGTCATAACATACCTTCCCATTCTGCAAATAAAATTGGTTACAGCCATAGGTCGCGCCACTAATACACCCTCAAGTCTCAGCAATACAAGGACCATAAATCAAACTAATTCTAGGTGTTTTTACAGTGTTTTAGTGGATATTTCAAGGATAGAGGCATACCATCATCTCAGAAGACAATATTTGGCTCCACATGAAAAGAAAGCTGCTTCTCAATGTGATCTTGAGCCTGGGATGCAGCCAAAGAGCAGAGAGTTTTTCATTAAGCTCTTGCGATCACATTCAAAGCCTGAAAGGACAGTGAAAGAAAAAATAGCACTGTCAAAGGGCTGATGATATGACATGACTGAAGAACCTCCTTCATCTACAAGAAGAGGGTTGAGAGCGCCTCCATCTATAAGCAGAGGGCAGATGGACAAATTTTGATTTTAAGAGTTGCACTGACTCTAAGACAAATTTTGGTTACAGTGAGACAGCAATTAAGGGTTTCTTAAGTAAAATGATGATTAAAGGCAGAGGAAAAACAATGGGCTTTAAAAATGATTTGCATAAGTTCACTATTATTTGAGTTACAATGTGAAGCTAACAGTTTCATCATCATTGAAGAAAGATTGTGAAAGCAGATAGTCAAAGAAGTCAAACTGTCTTGGTCCCAAACTAACCTCTGCCATCATGAACAAGGGAAACCACTAAGAGTGATGACTGCTTTTCAAAAGTTACTATCCTTCCTATTCATAGAAAAATTTATTTCAAAATTACTCATCATACTGCACAGGATGCGATTTGAGCTTAGTTTTCCCATAAATGCATTGCAAATAAATACACAAGCTCACAAATATGTAAGAAAGATTATGGCATGAGTTTCAAGATTCTGGAACAACAATCAGAACCAATAATGCAGGCCACTGTCACAAATGAAGGCATTATCCCTATGAAAATAGGTAAAAAGTACCTTGCTGATGCAGTTTAAGTAGAGAAGAATTTTTCAGAAAAAATGCCCTCTTGATGGACAAATGATTGTAAAACTCAGGTGAATACAACTAGGCCTCAATCACGGTTAAAGAGAAACATCATTTGGAGGATATATCTACAGTCCCTATATGGGTTCAAAACAAATTTCCCTCTCACAAGCAGATATGATCATAAGGAATAGAAGTTTCCAATCAAGTCTTAAAGAGATAGGCCATCTCCTTGCAAATGGCAAAGGATGCTTCATCAATCATTGGTGTATTGTTGAGTGGATTTTCCATGTTGAAAATATCACTAAAGGGTCAGCAGTGGCAGAGGTTACTTTTCAAATATGTAAACACAGTGAACAGAGTTTGACCTTTGGAATAATTTTATTATAAGAGGAAAAGAGTCATAGCTATTACAACTTTTCAATTAGTATACACAGACCTTTTCACCAACGTTATTCAAAATGTGGGCCCTTCTTAACACATTCAAAATCATTTTGTTTCCTTTTAAAATGGACAAAGGCAGTGGTTTAAAGAGAGAAGTCTTCCAAACCCTCACAAATTCAATTCAAGGGTAGTTGGCTTCTTTGCGTTCAAAAGGATAAAGGGACTGTTGGAAGCCCTTGTTGAATTCCCAAAAAAAACAAACAGCACTCCTCTTGTTGTTCACGAGACCGGAGAAAGAATTTTTGAGAAAATTCACAGAGTTTTTCAGGCTTAAAGATTGTGCGATGTGCCTGTACAGTTGCATGGCGCGTTCAGGCGCATTTTTACAAAGGAAATACACAGCCGCGCAGCGCGCCTGTAGCAGCGCACGGCGCGCCTGTAGGCACTGGTCACGTCGGCCCGACAAGTGACCCGACAGTTTGTTTTGCGCGGCGCTCTCTCATTCTAAATGTGCCGCACATGTTCAAGCCATAAAAATGCCTCCAAAGGCCCTGAACGCTTCTCCAACTCCTCAAACAACGTCACTCATCGATCTTCAAGGTATTTCATATACCTCCTTAGTATATTCAAAATCATATAAGTGTGATCAATGCTGTGTTATTCGAAAACTAAATCAATGGTGAAAAAATGAAACTCTCGGTGTGAATCAAGAAGATGTGTTAAATGCTTTGAAGAAATTTGTCACTATGGGAGGTTAGAGGACTGATTCATTAGTTTCAAGGAAACTAGAGTTGCCCTCAAGGCTAAGATAAAACCATAGTCTCTGTCAGCATTTGTAGTGGAGAAAACAGTGCTTAGGAGGGTTGATAGTTTTGTTTAAAACTCGATTTTTGCTGTGGTTTATGTTTGTTCAAGGTGAACATGGTGAGAATGGTGAGTTTTTTTTATTGATGACAAAAACCTAATAAACTTTCCTCAAAAACAGTGTTATAAGGTGGAGCAGTTTTAGAAAGGGAAACTAAGGGTTGTAAAGTGAAAACAATATGCCTGATTTCAAACAGCGGTAAGCATTCTATAAGTGTTTGTTTCATTTCAAAGGTATCCTTTGTGTGGTAAAAAGGGGCCAAAAACCAATGCTTTCTCCTTTACTCCATAAAGAAAACTTTAGTGTGTGAAGCTGTAAATCGCCATTGGGAGGAGTTGTCAGAATCTGTGTGAAGAATAGTGAATACAAGGGTAGTATCTTGATTATGAGAGGTGTTTTCCTGCTACAAGGTTGTTTTGTTGTCCTCAAAACACCTAGAGCCATGTGACCTTACACTAACACATAAATCACTTGATTGTGTATGCATTTTGTTTGACTATGCACTTGTCATTATAAATATTGGCTGTTTGGCATACAAAGGGAAGAAAAGACAGTGTTTTGAAGGAGAAGGGACCTAATACCAAATAGAACATCTCACACAGCATTTGAAACCAAATTTGCCTTGATCAAACAGTGATTGACAGAGAAGGCAGAGTTTTGTTTGAAGAACACATTCTTGAAAACCTTTTGAGGCAGTTTGGTTTTGTATAAAGCATCCATAACAAGATTCCTCCCAGGCAGGATAGTAGGAGTGGATTGTGTAAGAGACATGAACCTATTTCCACTGAAGAATTGAATGCACACCCATCAGTCTTGTTCAATTTCCATGAGGTCGGGTGCTTAGATTTTTGTCAAAGGGTGCAAGAGGTGAATAGTTTTTCTCCTTTGACACACCTTTGCGCTTTGAGGTTTCAATATAAGCATTTCCAATTGGCAGGCCTTGACTTCAATTTCTCCCCAAGATCCATCTCCAAGGCCACTAAAATTCCCTATATTGGTGAGAAATGGTTTAAACAAAGCCATTTGGACTCGGATGATTACAAGACCTTTCTAAAACCTGAGCACAGAGAGTCATGTCCTTCTATTTTCCCTTTCTCATATCTTTTAGCCAGTTATGCCCCTCTCATGAAGATTATCATGAAGTACTTCACTTGTGAGGGAAGATTCTCCTGAATTTATGCATATCACATTCGACTCCTCATGCATTTCACTAGGGCCAAATTGCTAAATCTTCCTTTCTTATTACACAAGAGCATTGAGAAAATGGCCTCCACTGTCCAGAAGAAGCCTCCTTCACAGCAAGTAGCCTATCTCTTCCATCACTCTCTCATCAAAATCATCATTCTTCATCAGCTTGAAAAGAGAGAGGTCTCCTGGGATGTTTTCATCACTCATCCGGATTTCTCCACTATCCCTCCAGTCCATACATCCCCTACACCTCCTACTCATTGTCCCTCGCCTTCTTCTAGCAGACCTACTCCTAAAAGGCTCAATTTTACTACAGAACAAGCAAAGGAACATGAAGAAGGAGAAGGAAGTGACCAGCAAGAGGAGGAAGGACATGAGCAAAATGAAGAAAGTGTTGAACAGCAGCATGACAGTGATGAGGGTGAACAGCAGCATGACAGTAATGAGGGTGAGTAGCAAACTCATGATGAGGGTGAACAGTAGCCTCATGATGACACACAGCAACATCACAGTGGTGATGAACAGCAGCAAGGGAAAGAGGAAGAAAGTGTTGAACAACAGCATGAAAATGAGGGTGAGACAGGGCAGCAGCATGAAGATAATGAACAAGGACAGGAAAGGGATGAGCAGGGGTAGCCTTGTGAGATAGAGCAGCAAGGGCAGCATGATAGCGATGAGCAAGGGCAGCCTAAAGAGGACACATAGCAGCCCTATGAGACAGAGCAGCAGCATTACAGTGATGAGCAAGGGCAACCAAAAGATGATACACAGCAGCCTCCTCAAGAAGAACAGCAAACTCAAAAGGAAGAAAAGCAAGGTGACAAAGGTAAAGGGGCCATGCCCTCTTCTCCTAAAAAGGCCAAGCCCCGGACAGCAAAGAAGAGAGTGCCTAGAGTGGTCACTCCAAATGTGACAAGGGCTCTCCAAAGTAAAGGAAAATTGCCAAAGAAGCCCATCGTTGATTTGCCCAGGAGGAAGAGCACTAGAATAGACACCCAAAGCAAAGGGAAGGGCAAGATAGAAGGAAGTCATGAATAGGAGAGTGGATTTGACATCATCCAAGTCTAAAGCGATGATAGTGATAATGAGGCCCGGATTCTAGAAAACCTCTTAATCCATAGAGAAGGCAAAATTGATGCTTTGAAGGATGATCTTCATAGAGCAAGGAATTTCAATCAATTTCTGCAAATCCAAAATAGGCAAATGAGTGTCCATATGGCTATTGATGAGACACGGGCGACTAAGTACAAGAAGGAGGCCTCCAAAGCCCAAGAAAGGTTGGAAGAACTCATGGGCGAGTTTGATGAAAGTGAAGGAGAAGATCAGCCTAGGCGAAAGAGGCCTAGAACCATGGGGCTTAAAAAGGCCCTTGAGAAGCAAAAAGAAGAGGAAAATGCCCTTCTCCAATCTACCCCTTTCACTGCATTGTTTGAACAGGAGATAGAGAACAATAAGGAGGCATGGCTTGAGAGAGTCAATGACCACTTGGAAAAGAAATTGGAGAAGGAAAACAGGGATTTAGACCTTCAAAGGAGAATGACGAGGCATTATAAAAAGTTAAATCAGTTTGCCCGGCGCAAGTTGAAGGCTGCTCAAGACAAGCTCAAGGAGGCTAAAGGGAAGCGCCTGGCACAGAAAGTAAGGAAAGACACATCAGGACTTTAGATTTTGGCCTCTGCTTCACAACATGTTGCTGAGAACCCTTGAGGGTCATGCTCACCAATTTTGGGCGTTTTTCAACATATTTTTGTTTTTCGGCATTTTTGGGTTTTTGGCCAAAACTCATGGACTTCGCCATTTCAGTTTGGAGGATCATCAAAGGAGGAGAATGTTATCATTGGATACCATAATTTTAGGAGCACACACTCAGTGATTTTTTTGACATTTGAAGATCATTTGCTCTCCCAAAATGGTGAAAAATGCCCGCTTTTTCTACACTATGCCCGGTCTATCAGCAAACCTTATTTTTTGGTTTTTTTCACACAGGCCTATTTTTGGAGCACTTGTACGCATAAGATTGATAAAATTCTAGTTTCTTCAGAAATTAGACACTTAGATCTTTCCAACGAGCTATCGTGAGCCTCGTTTCGACATCGGGAAGGCTTCCAAAAGTTGCTGGCAAGTCAGGGGACCTTTTGCTGATGTAATTTTTGAGTATATTTGTAAAAATTGAACCTTTAAAAACTGTTTTTTCCTCATGTGCGTTTAGCTATTTTTGCACATGAGAAGTTATGAAAAGTCAATTTATTTCCATCTTTTAGCATTTTTTAGATATTTTATGAGATATTTTGTGCCTTGGGCTTTGCAAAGCCTCAAGGACAAGTTTAGATATTTTGAATAAGCCAATGAGAGTGCAAATTGAACTAAGAGGTTTTCCTCACTTGAGCCTATATATTCCAAAGGCTTTCATTGTAAACTAGGCTGAACTTGATGATAGAAGAAATATATGGTCATATAAGCTTTGGAATAAATACTTGTCTCATGCTTTTGGATAGTCTCTTGGATGTTCTTGGATGATGAAAGAGGATTGTTGTTGGATTCCATGACTTGGTAGAATGGTATAGTGTCTCTCTCTTTGTTTTGTTTCCTAGTTTTCATTCATGAATCAATGTTTCTTGCTTGCTATAGAACAGTAGAGAACAAATTTGAGACATGCCCTTGGAGGCACCTCAAATTTCCTGTTTCTTCATAGCTTCCATGTTTTCTTCATCCTTAGTCACATTAAAGAATTCTTGATTACTCTTTAATAACTTAAGGATATTGTTGCTTATTTCATTCAAGGTTTTATGCATGCTAAGTATGATTTACGGTATGCCCTGCTTACTCATGGCTAGCCATAGCTCCATCCATGAAATTTCTCTTTGACTGATTAGATTTTCATTTCTTGAACCAAGGAGGTCTTGTTCCAATCTTGCCCTTTGCCTAAGACCATGCAATCTTGTTTTCAAAGTGCCCAATAACTTGAAGTATTGTGTTTAGGCGTTCCAGCATAGTGATTTGAGTTGTTTGTCTGTCTTAAGTGTTTTGCCCCAAAGTCTGATAGCCATTTCCCAAAGTTAGAGGGTGATATATCTCTATGCATGGCTTGAATGTTTATTTCTATGTATTAATTAGTTTATAGTTACATTTATCATGATTAATGGTTTTCCCTACCATGTTTATGTCAGCTATTAAACTAGTTATACTTGAAATCCTTTGTTGTTCCCAAACTTGATGTCCATTTTATTTCATTTTGCCCAAAGATCCTTTCTACCTCGAATCAAATCGGCCCTTCAACAGCCTTGTATCACCATCTGATAGCTTTCTTGACCTTTTAGACCCCATAGCCCAGTTTATCTGACATCTTTTTACCTATCTTATATCTTTTATCAGTTTCATCCCTCACAACCTAAAAACCAAAACTAAAAAAACCTACTTCATAACTAGCCTAAAATCAGAACACAATAACCAAACACATATATATCCCTTACACAAATAGAGAGAGCCCTGTCTGAGTCCAGGAAGGCTAGGTCCTTGGGCTCCAAAGATTGGTTTGATGTTACACTATCATTTGTCTTGCCAATCAGCCAAATCACGGGACACTAACAGTATCAAAGCATATTTTTTGGCACATCCTGTGCTTTTCTTGCAGATCCAATATGTCTCCAGAAGAGGAGAGACCTCTCACTATCAGGGAGGAAATGTACCAAAGAAGAAGACAGAAGAAATATTACATAAAGGAAAAAGAGGAGAAGGGTTAAACCCCTTTACTTGGAAGGATTGGAAGGGAAGAGTTTTCTAACACTCTCTCTCAAGCCATGCATGAATTGAAGGAAGAAATCAGGGGAATGAGGAGGGGAAGACATGAAAATACCTCAAGTATTTCTTCTCATGAAGAAAGCCCAGGTACTTCTTATGATGTGTGTGAGCATTCATCCACACAATCTGATCTACAATGTTGTGACATGCCCACTTTCTTGTTGAGATAAAGAGGAAAATGAGGAATGACGGAAGAGGAGATCTCCCTGCTTCTTTTCCAAGCCTTGGGAGGTATTAAAGAAGATCTCAAGGAGATAGAAGGGGAGGAGTGTAGAAGTTTCTGGAAGGGTTTGAAACAAGCCCTAGCTATTCACATGATGGGTGTGAGCATTCAGCCACACATGCAGATCCACAGCGCAGTTTATTGCCCACATTGACTGCAAGAAAAATGGAGGAAGAAGGTGTGCCAAGGAAGGATACCTTGAGTGACTATCTTCAGGAGTATGAATCTTAATCATAGAGATTCAGAGAGCACTTAGACTTCCAAGGGTTTTTCAAACTCAAGGAGGGAAGATCCAGTAGCCACAAAAGAAGCAAGAGAGGTAGAATCTTCCTATCTCACTTTGATGGATCAGAAGGGTCCACAGCAAGAGCTTGGGTAGAAGAGCTAGATTCATATTTTTAGCTACACCAAGTTTCAGAGAAGGGAGCCATCAGAGTAGCAGCGCTGCACCTCAAAGGTATGGCCCATGATTGTTGGTTTAATGATTCTACTTCATTTTTTCATGCAAATGTAGAAACTTATGTTGAGTTCACTAAAGGATTGATGAGGAGATTTTATAAAGAACATTGTGAACCATCATTTGTTAAAAGCAAAGACTCAAACACTTTGCATGAGTTGGAGATACCTATTGAACCAACTCCACTCCATAATTTTAAAGCAGATAAAAACATGCAGGATAGCTTGCCAAGGGAAAGATCCCCATTTCTTGAAGAGCCCTCTTCTATTTTTGAATACATGGAGTCTTTTTCTTCAAGGGATGACTGAGATCAAGGGTCTCTCATTGAGGATGAGGCATTCTCACACATGGAAGAAGAGGAGAAGGATCAGCATCAAGGGATGATGAGCATCCACCCTTATATATTTCAGAAGAATTATACACAAGGGAAGGAGACTGCACTATGCATATAAGAGAGGGACAAATCAGCCCACTCATACATGCAGTCCACTTCAGACTTTGATGTCTCACTACATGGAGGCATTCCACCTAGGAGGCCACCAGATCTAGAATTGGTGAGATACATCTTGCCTCTTGGCTCACCATTCTTGGATTCCAGGGAGGTGAGTTGTTTGGAGGATGACTTCGGCATGAGGGATGTCAAAGTAGCAGGCAACAGCATGAGGAGAGCTTCATATGCTAGATCACCAGGACAATCTCTTAGGAGGATTGATCCTTATTGTAAGTCTCAACTTTTGGAAGAGTACTCCAAGGATCTTGGTGCATGCATAATTCTCGATGACCCAGATGGAGATGATAGATATGTGGAGGATGATGTGGTCATCTATTCCTATGGTAGGATCTTCTTGACTAGATCTTATAGTCTCAAGGAGAAGCTGCTACATGCAGCACATGAGGACTTCTCTTCTATGCACTTTGATGCATATTTCCATTTGATGGAGGAGTTCACTTGGGAGGGCATCCAGCATGATATATTTAAGCATATGGAGAGATGCATAGCCTGGATGCTAATGAAGAGGAGGTCACAGCCACTTCCCTACTCATTGGAGGTGAGGGAGAAATTCCAGTTGAGCCATTTCAGCGCAAGATCTCAAGTACATGATGGAGGAGGTATAATTTCACATTTTGTATTGTACTTCTTTTCCTTGTTTGAGCAGCATGATGTATCAAGAAGATTTTTTCCTTCTTGCATATTGTATAATAATGTACTTGCAGCCTTTTGTAGCATTGAGATTGGCTATCTCATTGGTGGTTTGTGGGGGAAGCCACATGATTATTGGTGTGCACCATTGACACCATATTGTAACTTCATGTTTCCATCTTATGAGATGACTGTGGCAGCAAACAAGTGGCTAGTGAAGCACTTATTATTTCTTCTTTTAAGGTAGGAAAAGGATGCACTACGCTTGGTTCCATGAGTGGAACTATGATTCACTCTCTGGTTGTCATGTGACAGCTTGTTTTCAATTGTTTTTTCTTCCATATATTGTTGATGTTTCTATGTTCATGGGAAGCTTTGTTTGGAGAGTGGGATATGTGATGGAGATGCCCATTCGGAGTATGGTTCTCCCTACTATTCATGTTGTATGTTTCAGGAGGAGCAATGGGAAAACCATGATTGCCACATCACATCTCTTTTCTTCACATGGGGTGAGCCATTTGAAGAACTTAAGTGCTTGGAGGAGGCACTTCAGGGTTTGAAATGTTTGATGGGGTAGCTTGGGCCATTCTTGGAGGCCATATCATTTCAGCCCAAGGGCATAAACAGCCCCATACTTACCATAAATGGAGAGAGAAACAATTTGAATGGGAAAATCTAAACTCTCCATTCAGCCCCAACACATTGCATAGATCCGAGGTTGAAGTTTTCTTTGATGAGCTACCTAAAATGGCTCATTTCATTTGGATGATTGCATGGGTGAGCGAGTCACTCATTGGGAACAAGACTTCCCATGTTTTCATCACTCCTACCTTGAGGAGGCCATTGAGCAGCAAGGAGATCACCACTTGTACCTTCCATTTCTTCATGATGTACACTTTGTTATCTTACACTTGGAAGGAATCATTGGAGGATAGATTCATTGCCTAACATTTTCAGCCATGGTAGGATCCATTTATGAGGCCACAAGAAGAGGGAGGGAGAAATTTTGCTCTACCTTGCAGTTGCTTGAGGACAAGCAACATTTTGAAGGGGGAGGACTATAATATTCCTAATTAGCCCAAGCTAATAGGGATATTCAATTTTGTTTTGTTTTTCATGCTTATGAATAAAATTGTAAAGGAGGACCAATAATGAATCCTAAACATCAAAATAAATCAATGCTCAATGTGAAACAAGCTAAATTTGAGCTACTTTCATAAACACACTTAAGTGTGAATGAGGCTGGAACAATTAACTGGGTCAATAGGACCAAATCAACAGTGTTGTCTAGGTGCAATGTATCTCCAAATGGCATAACGCAGTCCATGTTGGAAGCCACTCATGTGAATGAGGCTAATTTATCAATTTGATTTAGGGTTTGGCAAGGTTCCCACATTATAAAAGAAGGATGAGAACACCAAGAGAGGGGTTGATCATTTGATATTGCTGAAGGTATTTTATGTTTATACAAACCCCATTCTCTAGCTATTTAGCTAAGAATAGTGTTGTTTAGCACTTGGGTGTTCCTGGTCAGGAATCCCACCTCCTTTCTTGAGTAGCTCTTGGAGGAGACTTGTTCTATCTTGTCCACTATCACGCTTGGGCCAAGCTTCATCTTCCAACCAAAATTTATATCCTGTTGAGGGTTTTATTGTTTTTGTAAGCTGCAGCAGTGGAAGCTAGATCTATTCAGATCTAGGCAAATCTAGTGCCTCTTCTCAGTGAGTGTATCTTTTAACCTCCTGGAAGAGTGTATTGGATAATCAGGGTTGCATTTTTAGATCAAGGCATTAGGCCTAATCACTACTGAAGCTAACAGCATAGTTTTCCCTTCCATACTATGTTATCTACAAGAGGAAAGTTGCAGGGTGGTTTGACTACTATTTGGAGGAGAGTTCTCTGGTGATAGGATTCTCCCTTTCACTGTGGTGATCCATGGATTGGCCAACCAATCCATGTTTGTTTCAGATCTGATTTACTTTTGTATTTATTTACTACAGAATTTGTGAATATTTTTTCAGACTTGTAATTCTAGATCTCATATCTACTCCTTTACCTTCATGTTTTGATCAAAACCCCAAGGGGAAATTGTAGAGGAACTCATCTAGTGTACAGATCTGATATAGATCCATATTTTTGTACACAGAGCTGTTCTAGATCTGAAATGTAATATTCAGCTGCTTCAACCTATAAAATAATGATGTCAAGCTTTGCAGTCTCATCTTGTTGTTGCAGCACCTCAATCTTGAGGGTTTCTTCATGTGATTCTTCTGTTTACTAATTTTAAATTGTATAAACCATGATATAGATCTTATTTACTAAATTCCATACCATATTGCATCCATCACCTTCAGAAAATCACGCTGCATGTGCTTCAGTAATTTCTGCATGCCACAAGTCATGGGGATTGGGCATTTTTGAGCTATATCGAGAGTGGTAGATCTGTTTAACATAGCTATAGTCATTTTTTTGGGCTTAAATTTGATATGTAAGTCTCTTATGAACTAATCTATGAGATCCCACCGTCACTTTCCCATATTTTTACGCTCATCTTTGAAATTAACCTTTTTAGTGCAAAAATTGTTGCTTTTCCCCAAATTTTGGCTCATAAAATGAAGTAAAGTTTGCTGCTGTAGCTTGGAATGATGGCTACGTGTTTTTAACATGTCCTATGAGCTTATTTGACACTTCATATCCATTTTTTTGTTTATACATTGTTGCAGTCCCTCATTGGGGCATTTATCAAGCCATACTTGGTGTGGGAGGCTTGTTTTCCCCATCTAGAAGGATTTTTTTTTTATATCATCTTGGATTTAGGACTTAGATACTCAGATATAAGGGATCCAAGTGCTGGTTTCAAATCCTGTAGCATCCATTCCTGGAAAATGCATTTTCCAGTCATGCCTTGCTGACAGTTCCCATTTTGGGATATTACAATCATTGTGTCAAGTTTGTTTTTGGTCATGGTTAAAAATTGGGTTTAGAAGTAAATTTAGGATTTGATCAAGGGTAGGTTATATTTTCATAAGTTCAAAGCCCATTCTTAAGTCCAAATAAAATCTTTTTTAAGGTCCATTCATTGTTAAGTATCCATAATTTCTATTTGTGGGTCATTAACTAAAGTTTCATGTTAAAACTGGTCAATTAGCCAAGAAACCTTGTTTTCGTAGCGCCACTAGTTCAAAAAATTTGATTTGCACTACGAAAGTGTTAATAGTTTCATAGCGCAAATGGGAAAAATACACTGTCGGCGCTACAAAAGCGTGGTTTCTAAATTGTCTTGTCATTTGAGCTGAAATATGTCAGAATCCATTGGGATATGGTAGGTTAGTGGTATTATGAGTCACTTATTACCCACGTTGCAGTCATCATGGTCATGATAGGATATGAATGAGGCATCATTCAGTTATGAGATGACATTTTAAATTCAAAATCCTTGCCTAATCGATCATCCTTGTTTCCCTTGCCTCCATTCGTGTGTCTAAGCTTTGAAGTGTCAATCCAAACCTGTGGTTGTTCCATAAAAATATTTTCTACATATTAATCAAGTGAGGCTGATATAAACTAATCAAGCGAGGCTGTTGTTTCACATATTCAAGTGAGGTTGATTCAATTTACCAAGCGACGCTGACAGGTTTTCTGTGAAGCATGGAAGAGGAAAAGAAATTCCATAGAGGGGGACACTACTTGAGCCATGAGCCTGAAGATATGAAGGCCATAAGTGAAGACCCAGTAGTGATGGAGGCATTTAGAAGAGTAGGTTGTCTTCGGTTTTGTGAAAAGTTGCAGGGTTTCCACACACAGTTTTCCAAATAATTTACCTTGAAATTCAATGGAACAACTACCAAGGTTGGATGCTAAGTGTTTCAATTACACCAAATATTATTGTTGTTGTTACAGAGATACCAAGAGGCCAAGAAAATTGTTTCAAAAATTTCAAATTTGATATGGACTCATGCAAAGACTTCATGAAACTTGAGTATGCATATATGGACCTCAATAATGCTATCCCTAGAAGTTGCATCAAAGACACTTATGCAAAGTTGTTGCTCAACATTCAGAGGTATTTTACATGTGAAGGAAGATATCATAAGGTTTACACATATCATTTTAAGCTACTTCTGCATTTCACTAGTAATATTTCACTTGATTTTCCCTTTTATTTGCATAGGAGTCTTGTAAAAATGGCTGATAAAGTACAAGACAAATCTGAAGGTTGTGAAACATCTTTATTTCATCATGTTTTGATGAAGTTATTGATTTTGAATTAGCTTTAGAAGATAGGAAGGGATTGGTCATCCTTTTTATTTATAAATAGTTTTGAGTTGGAAACCATAACTCCTGCAAGAAACCCTAAAACTAAAGGAACTCCATCACCACCAGTATCAGAGTCTAGTCAACTTGTGGTTGCAAAACCAACGGAATTTTCAAAACTGAAGCCAAGGAAACAAGTTGAGAAAAGGACAGAGCAGACACAAGTGCTTGATACACAAACTCCATCACCTACAAAACAAAGGTCAAAGATTGTCAAAGAGGCAAAACAAAAACAATTACATGTCAGCAAGCAGGAAATCAAAAGAGTAACAAGAAGCCAAGCAGTGGCATTAAAAGAAAAAAAAATTGCTACAGCTACAGAGGATAGCCCAGTGATAAAGGGAAACTTAGATGACATCCTGCATGCTATTGACATAGAGGAAACACCCATTGTTCAAGCTGAGTTCATTGGAGAAGATGAGCATAAACAGAAGAAGGATAAGTCTACAAAGAAGCTTTAGTTTGAGGGTGAAAATGTAGCCCTCATATTTCAAGCAAGAAAACCTATAACTAGTGTTAGTATGATTCTTTCGTCGTAAAAGATCACTTTAGCTACGCATAACAAATAGCCCTAACATCGATATGGCTGCAAAATATCTTTAAGTTTGCTGCATAAATTCAGATCTAAGCACAAAAGACATTAAGCAGATAAAATATAACATGGCTCCATAAATCCAATGGACAAGACAAGAAGAATGTATTTAAAAGAATTTTGTATTATATTAAAGAATGGGGCACCTGAGAGGAAAACAAGAAAGGTGTTTTTCGGTTCTCCTCAGTGGGATGGGTTCTTGAAAGTCCTCAGTGTTTCAGATCTAACATTTCTCTCTCTTATGGGTGTAGAACAACAAACATAGAACTCAATGGGAGTTCACAAAACAAAATGGAAAATGGTGACCAAGAGTAGATCCAGAGTGATCTAATGCAATGAAGGTGACTAATGAATGGGGAAAACCCCCCTATTTATAACAAAATATTTGGGTGGTCTAGAACTCGGTGCATGAATAAAATATTATTAATCGAATTCTAGAAGCACCCTTTAGGAATATTTTATTATATTTGTTGGAGGGAAAAGGGTTCTTGACTTGGGTCAATTCCTTTATTTATAAATAATAAATAAATAAATGTTTCATTTATTATCTTAGGGAAGTGATGGGAATATAATAAAATAAATAATGGTTTATTTAATTATTTATGGATGATTTAGTCAAATTTAACTAAGAATATTATTTAAAGAATTATTTAAATAACTTATTATTAGGGAATAATTAAATAAATAAGGATTTATTTAATTAAGTTCCTTATTTTGGGTTAAATATGACCAGGAAATATAAACAAATAAGTTATTTTATGTGGTGAAAGCAATTTTACTTAGGGTAAAATTGGTCTTACATGTTGTACTTGGGTTCATCTAATAATAACAGGTTAGATGACCAAAAATTGGTGTAACAAATTGCCCCCCAACGTACGAGTGTTAGGAGCAAATTGTATGACCGAAGTACGTTGTAAGAACTCAATCACTAGGCATCAAGAGAAGTGAGAGAGAAATGTAAGGATGTCTGAGGTGTGAAAGGACTAGACCCTGAGGAGACGAGACTTACAGGTGCAACAAGTCTCTATGAAGTGGTACCTGTGCTAAAGGCAGCGGGGGAGGCATACCTATGCCCGCCGAGACAAAGTACAAAGAATAAGGCGCCCGGAAAACCACGGAACGCAATAATGAAGCATGTGCTGGCCTAAACAGGAGCCAGATAAATAACATGAGGAATCCCACATACATGTGATGCCTGGAAGAATCGTCAGGGCTTATACAATAATATGGTAGTACATGAGATATAAATACACCCAAATGCCCCCTACAAGCGGGGAAGTGCTCGCAAAAGCTGACAGATACATGCAAATTGAAGAGGCGCTGCAAGCGGCTGAGGCTGATATCATCATATGAGAGGAGCTGCATCAAGGGCTTAAATGAAGGCATCTGGGCATGTGGGGAGCTACCTGCAGGGCCACCCCCTCATGAGGGTTGAGACATCTCACATATGCCCGGGAATCACCAATAGGTGCTGCTGCATCACTAGACCATCAAGTGTATATATCACGATCATGCTAGGAAGAGCTCAAACCAAGGTACACTGCCCCCTAGACCTGGCTTCTGGAGGAAATGAGTTGATGTCGACAGAATCAGGTCTGCCATAGGTGAGGCAAATAAGGGAACTCCACCTAAGGCATGGGGGAAAATAGTAGAGTGACGACCAAGTAGACACTAATGACGATGATGGAATGAGAGAAATGGAGTGGTTGGGCGACTTCCCTTGTTAGAGCATAAAGTGTAGGGATGGCTTGGCAGCAACTGATACAACATCAGGGGGGATAGTGGACAGAGGTACTGAAGGTTATAATGTGTGACATGACAGGGGGACCGAGCAGGAAAATATGGAGGACTATGGTGGGGTACAAAGGGACTCGGGATAGACTCCATGAATGTGCTGGTGACTCGACTCGACTACTCTAAACAAGGGTGACTCGATGGTGCTGCCATGCAGTAAAGGCCCAATGGGGGACCGTAAAAGCATGAGTACAATAGGGTAGATCATGATGAAAATCAACACGAACAAAGACAAGTAAGGAGGCAAAGTGGTGCCCTTGGTACAAGTGTTGTAAGTGAAGAAATTTGATTTTGAGAAGAGATGAAAAGATCCTTCATGGACAAAATGTGTCCTGGTGAAGTATCAAAACATGAAAAAATAACAAACACCCATTTTAGTGCTCGGTGAGAGCTTTCCAACGGTGCAGACGGTTGGGAAAACGGGGCTACGATTTGGTCGCAGCTGGCGAAAGAAAAAACAGGGGTTTTTCTTCTAATAAGGCATTTTCCCTCCAAAATCATTCATTTGCTTATGTAGCTATGGTGAATGTGGAGAGGAGAGAAGGCCTTAAATCTTGCGGTGATCGTAGCGGACAAACCGACCGTTGGAATCGTGATTCGTCAGTTGCAGGTAAGAGGTCTAATCCTACTCTTTGTTTTTGATGGATTCAAAGTTCAGATTAGGGCTTGAAATATCAGTAACTACCCCTACTTCTTCCTCACGGTCGGGTCGCACTTTTTTGGGCAAAAACTGCGACCTGGGATGCAGGTTTGGGCCTGAAAAGTGCGACCTGGCCTAAGGTTTTGCTGAAAAGTGTGACCTGTGAGAGGGAGGTGATTTCAGTGCTGGTTTGGCCTGAGATGCAGTTTTGGTGTGAATGGATGCAGTTTTGTGGATCTATAGACTGCCAAAATGATGTTTTGTGCAGATATGGCAGATATATTGATCAAATGGAGAGAGAGAGACTTAGGTACATTACGGATGGAGATCCAGGTGGATCAGGGTGTCTGTCATGTACTGGTTAGGTATGGGGTGCTGAAATTTTTGGAGAACCCTTTGATGAGGGTTGGAGAGCCCTTGTTGGCCCGTATTATCAGTTACTGGGATCCAGATCAGGAGGCGTTTGTAGTGCAGGGGCACAAGATCGAGCTGACGGCCCAGGATTTGTATTTCTTGACTGGTCTCCCACCATTAGGGATGGTGGGAAATACGCAGCCAGTGTTACCACGTGGGCGTAACATTATGGAGTTTGTTCAGTGACATTGTCGACCAGGTGTCCAAGTCAAAGGGACTCGAATATCCATTGGTGATCTAGAGAGGTTGGAGACCCGGGCAATGGCCGTAGCAGTGTTACGGGTCTTGGGTAGCCAGGTGTTCCATCAAATCACTGGAGGGAAGATGATGATCGTGGAGAGTGTGCTGAGTGGGACCTATTATGGGTGGGCCTAGATGATGTTGGTGTCGGTAAAACGACATTTGTCGCTATGCAAGCGGAAAGTGAATCGTGATTGCACCTATGGGATGATGTTGTGCTCTTTCTTCTTTGAGAAGATCCCTACCTTACGACCTCGTGTACAGTTGCCTGATGGAGGTCCGAGAGAGCCCCGGATGCGTCGGTGGGGATGACTACTGTGTAGAGGAGGGGGAGGGGCGGTCAGATGGGTGTTCCGACCATAGTTCTTCGTGCATTGGGATCAGATGTCATTATACATAGACGACTATCCCTATAGTGGGATGAGTTATTGGGGAGATCCAGAATTACCGCTTCTTTCGGGTCGAGTGTGGGGGCTCAATGGTAAGTGACAAGCAACTAATCTGTTAGGTGTATTTGAGAGTTTTGTGACTAGTATACATGATGCTAATCAAGATGTTTTGTGGAATGGAGATATAGCTTCGGTAAAACTGGTCGGATATATGGGAAGACCTGCAGCGACAGGAGCTACAGGGGCAAGTGAATCAAGGACGACGCAGAGAGAGGATATGGCTGCTCAGGTGGAGGACATTCGTCGTAGATGTGAGGGGCTGTTGACCGGTGTATCGGAGCATGGTTGGCAGGATTTAGATGACCGGTACATAGAGTTATGTATTG
The DNA here is from genome assembly GCA_034641835.2 of Pinus albicaulis. NCBI lineage: Eukaryota > Viridiplantae > Streptophyta > Pinopsida > Pinales > Pinaceae > Pinus > Pinus albicaulis. Next base: position 147,592,556 of record CM076575.1, read on the forward strand.
GGTTACCCTCGGAGTGGCGAGGTATCATGCGACACATGGTGATGGCCGGTTAGGCTGTGCATGATCTACGAGCTGCGGGGGCAGAGCCATTGGCTCTGGATCCTCCAGAGAGTGATTAGATGTAGGGCAGGTGGTGCCCCCCAGTATCGATGTAGGGGCGAGTGGTGCCCTCCATTTTTGTAGTTTTGTTGTTGTAACATGCTATGGGCATGTAGTATGTTGCAGAGTATATGGACTCTAAAAACACGTGTTATATAATATATGTGATGTATATGTATTTGGTTGATGGTGTTAAATGTTATTGTGTTGTGTGTGATATATGCCAGTCTAGAACATGGTTTTCGATTTGATCTACGTAGTGATTTTGATCTTTAGGTATATGGCTGAATGTAATGAATCTAAATTCACATATCAAGAGTTACACTCGCAAATATTGTCTAAACAGGATAGGTTTATGCACACGATAGACACCATTAAGTTGTAAGACGAGAAGCAGGGAATCTAAATGGACATACAGATGGCGGATGTGATGAGAGAGAGCATCGGCTAAGAGACCATGAACGGCATCATATTCGGCCTGATTATTGGTGGCTTGACCAATGCAGACCCCATGTGCAAGAACGAGGGTATGCAAGGGGGTAAAAATGGCCCAGGCAGCTGAGGCAAGGTTTCGAGAATAGCAACTGGCGCCATCAGCATAACCAAGGTAATGAGTGGACGAGAGGGTCGAGGGAATATCATCACAAGACGAGAAAAAGGAGGAAAAGCGGGGATGCATGTGGCGAAGTACATCATAGATACAGATGGGAGTATCGGGATGATGGGAAGGCAAGGAAAGGGGGTGGAAACCACAAGAGGCTGCAAAGCTACCTAGATCATCAGTAGAGGAAGAAAGGTGCACATACGGGCCATTAGGGGAAATGACAGAAGAACAAGTAAAAATATGGTCGAAACATAAAGAGCCCGAAAAATTGGCGGAAGGGGGATCAAGCGAAACAGACGGAGTGGATTCAGAGGGGATGTACTCCGAGGGGTGTGTGGATGATGATAGGTATAAGAGAGGAGCAGCAGATTCGAACATCTCAACATCAGGGGGAGGGATGTCAATGGTAGCCGGGGGATCCTCAAGTAAACTTGACGCATACTGAGCAAGGATGGGAGAGGCGGATTGATTTTGTTCAACTTCGTACTCACGAATGACCTCTAAAGAGGCTCGGTAATGCGTGAGGTGAGGGAAATGGTGGGAATAATGGCCATGGACACCACACATAGCACAGGGTTTGTTGGTGCGAAGATTCTTTGGGTTCTTGGCTATGGATGAGGAACAAACAGAGGTGTCAGGGACCGTAGATTTAAGGAACACGACTTTAACCATGGGTTGGATATGGGGCAACTCAGGAAAAATATGGGTGGGATGACCGATACCATCGCACAAGGCACAAGGCTTGGCGGGTTGGAGAGGGGTAGGGTCAGGTGTGGCGGCCTTGTCAGTGGATTCCCCCTTGCGAGTTTTTCATTTCTTGCTGGTAGCTATCGCAGCATTAGGAGGGTTCGGCGGAGGGGCGAGGGGCACTGTGGTGGTGGAAGGAGCGACGGGGATCGGTTGTACTGGTGTCACAGCTATGTATGGTTTGGGGTGGCCTGGTGGGGTCTCAGTTGGAGGGGTAAGATACCAAACGGGAATTCCCAAGGTTAAATTAGGAAGGGAAAGGGTGGTCATGACGGGGACCAAATAGACGCCGGGGGGGGGGACCAATGAAAGGTATCTGAATGGCGGGGTAGTGACCAGGGGGGACGGTTCCCATATGGTGGAGACCTAAGGGAACTGATTCAGGAGGGTAGGAAGGTTCCTGAGTGTGATGGGAAGGGCCAGGTGAAAACGGTTTGGTTGACTGAAGCGAAGGGCTAGGAGCAGGAGGCGGTGGGTGAGGTAGAGGTTGCTGACTAGCCGGAGCAGGCTGTGGAAGGCTAGCTTGAGATGATTGCATCATGCAAACATTCACTGAGCTAGGTTCAGATATGGGATGAGGAGGAGGACTAGGAAAAGTTCCAAGCAAAGAGGAGTCTTTGTAGACGCCGGGGGAAACACTGGTCAACGAATCAACAGTTGGTTTATTGGTGACAGTAGAGATGGTGGACTCAGGGGAGGTCTGAGATTTTGGTTCATGGTAGGTCAATTGGTCAATGGTGACAATCTTGCCATTATGAGGGAAAAACATCTTGCGGTGGACTGCGGATGGGACGGCTGACATGGCATAAGTGTAACTACGCCCCAAAAGGATGTTGTATTCAAGAGGGGCGTCGATAACTTCAACGTCGACACAAACAGTCTTGCCGGAAAGGGTGATAGGACAGTTACGAAATAGGCCAATGGACTGGGAGGCATGGCCATCCCATGCACGAAGGGTGATGGTGGAAGGGGCCAGTTCAGGGGATCCGAGTTGTTTCCAAACCGAAGCGTACATTACACAGGTAGATGCCCCCTCATCAACAATACACCGAGCAACATTGGCATTTCGGATTTTGACTGGGATTTGGAAAGCAACTGAAGGAGGAAGAGGGGGATGGTCTGACTGACGGGCATCGAAAAAAATCAATTGGTCATCAGCAGGATCTACAGCGCCCACGGCAGATAGTAGAGCCCTCTTTTGAGAAGGACACGACTGGAGGAGTTCCAGTGTTGAAATGGCAGCAGGAGATTGGGCCAGATCATCTATTATGTTGTATGAATGGGCAGCCCGACCAGAGGCAGCATTTTGGCATAATGGTCCCTTAGGAGGCTTGGGATGAACCTCGGCTTTGGGCAGAGGGAGTTGCAAGGTACCATTGGGTGTCGATAGAGGCTCTGTAGGACCTGACGATGGAGACTCAGAGACAGAAGGAACAGGAGGTGTGGAATACTGACGGGACTGAGTTTGAAGGTTGAGGTCGATAGTGAGAGGTGGGTCAGAAGCCATCATGAGAATCTAGTAATCAGAGGAACAAGAAGGGGAAGGTTGAGTGGTTACCGGGGCGTGAGGTGGTTGAGTGGCCATGAAGCCCTGTTGCGGGAAAGGGTCGGTAAACACATCAGGTTGAGAAGTAACGGGGGTGGGAGGGGTACTAGGGGAGGAGTGTTGTCCCCGTACGGTGGCCTGAGAATCCCAAAGTTGCCACATTTGTGGTAATAAGGGACAATCATGAGTGTAGTGACCATAAACACCGCAACACGAATAGGGCTTATTGGTGCGAAGTGGCCTGTCCTGCTTGGGCTGAGAGCCCTGTGGCTGGTTGGCAGTGGTAGAGTCGATTTTGGAAGGATTAGGTCCACGATTACCAGAAGCAGATTGGTTGCCTCTTCTCCTTCTTTGAGAAGGAGGAAAATTAGGTGCCCCCTGCTGTGCAAATACTTGCCCTGGAGGGGGTAGTAAGTGCGGTTGTGGGGGTGGAGAAGGCAAGGGAGTGGGAGGTCCAAATGCTGGAGGAGCTGGGACACCAGGTTGCGGATATGGATAAGGAGTAGGGTGGGCAGCAGTAAGGTAAGCAGGGGGGTGGGAAAAAGGAGGAGGCATGCCGTAGCCTGAATACATGCTGCCTGGAGGGGAAAAAATGCCGGAGGGGCTGGCCCCTAGAGGAAAACCATGGCCCGAAGGAGGTTGGGCAGAGGTATGGGACAGGGCTCCAACGATACCGTCGGCAGAATGAGATGCCCCCGAGGCATTAGGGCCACCGGGTTTGGGAAGGTCAGGAAGGACGATATAAACATAACCAAATTGGGCATAGATAAGGTCATACTTCAAGGCGATTTGGAGGGTGGCTTCTTCGGTTTTGGGAAAATGGGATGCGACATCTTTGCCAATGGGAGGTAGGAGAGAGCGAAGGAACCAGTCCATGTAAACCCGATCTTCAAAGGGGGGAGCTCGACATAAGCTTCTTCTGCGCTGCCATTCCTGGACATGAGCGGAAAGGTGGGTTGAGGAGGATTGACGGAAGGAGGTTAAAAGCTCAGTACCAGTGTCGTATCAGAGAGGGAGCTGGAAATAAGATAAAAAGGCTTGGGAAATGGTCACAAAAGTGGTATGGGAGGAGGTGCCCTATTTAACATACCATTTAGAAGCTTCGCCTGTAAGTGTGCGTTGGAACAATCGAAGACGAACAGAGTCATCAGTAATGGAATTGGAGGAACACCACATATGGAAGGATCGGATATGGTTGGAGGGATCCTCACTAGCAAGGCCTTCAAACTTGGGAATGTTGGAGGGGAGCTTGGTTGGCATAGCAGGCCAACTAACATCGTGGCAGATAGGATCATTAATCCGCTGATTGAATTCGGGGAGACTAAGGTCGGCCATATAAGGGAGTAATGGGGTAGTCGAGGTAGGTCCTGAGGTGGTTCCACTGGAAACAGACCCAGCAGTAGTACTAGGGTTACTGTTGGTGGTAGGCCCTGAAGTAGACATGGTGAAAGTGACAGGGGGAGAACCTGAACAATCAGAGGAAGAGTCGGAGTGCGGACTCGGGGAAAGACTTACTCGATGATGACGGGAAGGAGGAAGTTGACCAAGCAGAAACTGAGGATGAAGGCCAAGAAGTCTCTGGGAGAGGCGCCTTGGGGGCGCAATGATGACGGGAAGAAGAAAACCGACAAGGGCAGGGAGGGACAAAATCAAGTGAGGTCAAGGGCAAAAAGGTGCAGTGACAATTGATTTTAAAGTCTTTGCGAGGCGGTGTTAACCAGGCGCTTCTTCACTTAGGGTCAGTGTGTGGCATGTGTTAATTTTAATTGTTTAAACCTAGACGTTTTGAGAGTAAAAGAAAGAGTGTGTTGCGTAACAGAAAAGAAATCTGCAGTAAATAAGACTAAAAGAACAGAAAATTAACAACTAAAAATGCAGTAATCGAACCCAAGAAGGCGGGTCTCTCAAAACTAGTCTATACGAGGGAAAAAACTCGGCAAAGCACGCTAAAAAGAGGCCAATAGATCGAAGGTCCGAAGGGACTGGGATCTAAAGGGAAAATCTGCTGAAAAGTGGTGCAAAGAACAGCAAATAAGCAGAGGCAAGGTTGCTTCTAAAAAGGAGGAAATCGGCTAAAAATAGAATAGACAAGGCAGTGGCCTTAGAAATGAACCCAAAAAAAATGATATGAGGTGGTTTTGAGGGGGAGAAGAGCTGATCTAAAGGGATCTGAAAAGGAGGTATCAGATCGGAGAAAAAGAGGGTTGAAACTCTGAAAATTTAGACTTCTGAAACAGGAAAGACTCGTCCACAAAAAGTGGAGGGTACTAGAGCCCTAACGGGCAAGATTCCCTCTTAGTTGAGTGAAGCAGATCAGAAATAGGTCCAAACGGGCAGAGACAGAGGTTGGAAGACCCTGACAGAAGCTTCAGACAAACCCAGAAAAAGTGTTGAAAAATTTGCAGAAAAATTGCAGGTCGCAGGTTCTGACCTGTTTTCAGTCCAGGTCGCAGGTTTGGGGCAGAAAAGTGCGTCCTGAGGCTCCGGTCGCACTTTTTGGGCCGATAAGTGCGACCTGCAGATCTAGCTCTCTCGGCGGCAGATTTCAGAAAAATTTGTCGTCTCAGCTGCGGCTGATGTCTGTCACCTGCGCAATAAGGCCAGAAACACACAGAAGTTAAAAATTTGATTGTTTTAGGGTTTTAGGGGTGAAAATCACCATAAAAATAGGAAAAAAAAAAAATGGAAGAGAAACCTTAAGGTCTGAAACAGCTGGATATGCAGGAATAGATAAAACGACAGTGGTCGCAAAATAAAACCGTGTGGATTCGCCAATTGTTAGTATGATTCTTTCGTTGTAAAAGATCACTTTAGCTACGCATAACAAATAGCCCTAACATCGATATGGCTGCAAAATATCTTTAATTTTGCTGCATAAATTCAGATCTAAGCACAAAAGACATTAAGCAGATAAAATATAACATGGCTCCATAAATCCAATGGACAAGACAGGAAAAATGTATTTAAAAGAATTTTGTATTATATTAAAGAATGGGGCACCTGAGAGGAAAACAAGAAAGGTGTTTTCTGGTTCTCCTCAGCGGGATGGGTTCTTGAAAGTCCTTAGTGTTTCAGATCTAACATTTCTCTCTTTTATGGGTGTAGAACAACAAACATAGAACTCAATGGGAGTTCACAAAACAAAATGGAAAATGGTGACCAAGAGTAGATCCAGAGTGATCTAATGCAATGAAGGTGACTAATGAATGGGGAAAACCCCCCTATTTATAACAAAATATTGGGGCGGTCTAGAACTCGGTGCATGAATTAAATATTATTAATCGAATTCTAGAAGCACCCTTTAGGAATATTTTGTTATATTTGTTGGAGGGAAAAGGGTTCTTGACTTGGGTCAATTCCTTTATTTATAAATAATAAATAAATAAATGGTTTATTTATTATCTTAGGGAAGTGATGGGAATATAATTAAATAAATAATGGTTTATTTAATTATTTATGGATGATTTAGTCAAATTTAACTAAGAATATTATTTAAAGAATGATTTAAATAACTTATTCTTAGGGAATAATTAAATAAATAAGGATTTATTTAATTAAGTTCCTTATTTTGGGTTAAATATGACCAGGAAATATAAACAAATAAGTTATTTTGTGTGGGTAAAATTGGTCTTACATGGTGTACTTGGGTTCATCTAATAATAACAGGTTAGATGACCAAAAATTGGTGTAACAACTAGGCATGCTAAGAAATTCAAAGAAGGCAGCAAGGAAGTTCAAGAACCTACTGAGACAGCTAAAGCCCCTGAAGAAGTGGTTGATCTCTCATCACCTACAGAAAAGCATGCATCCAGCAAAACAAAGAAGGGGAAAGAAGAAATGATAGAGTTTCAACATCTTGAGGAGAAATTGAGGTTGGAAAACCAAGAAATTGTTGTGATGAGAAAGAGGGCTAGAACGTGCAGTATTGAGAAAGTAGAGTTCAAAAGAATGAAGGCACTGTGGGAAGGTAAAACTGGTTTTATTTCTGAAACTCCAAGTAGTGCAGAGCAGTTTTTCACATGGACAGTCCCAGAAATAAAGGAAGCCAAATTTTTCAGAGTAATAAATACTCACTTGAGAGCTAATAACAGGATACTTAAAGATCAAGTGGAGGACTTGGATCAGCAGCTGAAATTGACTCGGGATGAGTTAAAGAACAAAGGTGTTAAAATGAAAATCATTAAAGAGTCAAAAGCTACATTAAGTGAAAATGAAGGACCTCATGAAGGCTGAAATGACTGTATTTTCAGTTCATATGGCTTTTTGATATGATGGAATTATTTTTATTTTGAGTTTTGGTACATTTTCAATTTTCATTTTGGAAAATTTTGAACAAAACTGCTCACTCAGCAGTTTCGTAGCGCAGACAGTGTAAAAAGGGAGAAAAGCACTACGAAACTGCTATAGTAGCTTTTCTTTCCCTTTTTCATCAAATTTTGAGGGGTAAAAACATGAATCAAGAATTGAAAATGCTGAGGAGGATGTATTTAAAGATAATTAAGTTATTTTTGGAGGAAAGAGGTCAAAATTTTGAAGAAAAAAGGGTAAAAGAGCAACACTACAAAAGGCGCTACAAAACTGTGTTGTTTTTGTAGCACAGTCTATTACAGCTCATTTGAACAATATCAAGATGGTTTTGGATAGTTGGAGCTTAGGGAGGATTTTTGGCATGTGTTAATTCAATTTATAACAGCTAAGGATCTCGAAATAATGATTTCATGATGGTCAGAATGTTTCAAGAGTGCAAAGGACCCTATGCCTAGAAAACAAGGGATTGTTTCCTACTTTGATGGAGGTTAGCGTTATAGTCATAATATTTGAATCCTATCATCCAGATTTGACCATGTGTGAATGCACTTGGAAAATGATGTAATTTAGTTTAGATAAGGTTGTTATGGATAGAGATAAAGAGTTTGAATCCTATTTGTAATAGGACTGTTTAGTAGATTAGCTATCTTTTTGTAATAAATACCATGTCATATGGTTATGCAAGGTGTCAAGAGTCAGGAATTCGATGTATATAGCACAAGATAATATTATCTCATGTTGTAAATGTTCTATAAAGGACCAAGAAGTCAAATGTACCAGGGTTGGACATTTATAGAAAAATACTGTGCTTATTGTAATTGAAGGGTTTTCAGCTAATACAGAGATTTCTACTTAGCCAACTTGAGATTCAAAAGGAGTTCTAGTGTGTTCTTGTTATAATTGCATCTTTATTATCCTATTGCAGTGGTGTTTTTCTATGTTACTCAGAATTCATCTTTGATGCTCTGACTTCCTATATAGATAAACTGACTGTGTTTTTTACAGTTTCACAGGTGCATATCTTGACTAAAACTCTGATATCCTCAACTTCCATGTTAAGTAGATTTATTGGTTTACTAAAGCTATTTTGACTCCATAAGCCCAATGTGTACTTGTTGATGTGATTTTCAACCTACATTTATCATCTATCTGATTATTACCCCACATATAGTTAGCCATCTATATTTTTATCAAAAATCATTAACCCTTTGAGAGAGCCCTCTCAAGTTGAGGAGGCTAAGCCTCAATCAAAAGATTGCTTTGAAATAGTTACATGAGATTTATTTGATTGGCAGCCTATCAGGTCCAATTTTGTGATAACATTTTGGTGTGTCTGCTAGGAGTCTGAAGATTATATTTTCCCGAAATTTTGAAGCTGAACTTCTGAAGGTAGCAAGAGCTCAGGAAGCTTTTCGAGGTTGCATCTACCTTGGTGACTCAATTCAGAATTTATATGATCAAAGGTGGCTTCGAGAAGGAGATACATGAGGAGTAATCCTGACCCAGATCCACCTACCATTGTGGACAATCCAAACACCATTTCCAGAGGAATTCAAGGCATTTATGAAATATCAGGTACTCCATCACATTCGAAATCCTTGTCCTCTGAAATTTTAAGAAGTCCTGAAGATAAACGAGTTGATGATAAAATTAAGGAGGTTTTATTTAGATCAGAAATTGAAAAAGAGCTAATTGAAATTGTCTTAGACTTGCATAAAAGAGGTATTGATACCTCAGCTCTAGTAACACAAGAAGACAAAGAAGAGTTTTGGGAAGTTGTTACTTCTAAGTTGTCGTTGGAAAAAGAGTCTTTAGAAAAATTGAAAGATCTTGATCCTTTGAAGTCTTGTTGAAAATAAAAGTTGGTTTACCTCTTCCAAATTGGATTTCAATTGTTAGTGGACTACAAAGACCAAACAGTTCTCCTAATAGCAGTTTTTCATCGCTTATTTATGCCATCCCTAAATCTACTACAGTCCCTTTAACCATGGCTGGAAATATACTTCCTCCACCTGCTGCACCTGCTAGATATTCCCCTCTTGTTCTTCCAGTTGTCTTACATGACCTCCCTAGCAAATATGTTGCTAGAATCTAAACTTGGGGAAGTGATGAAGACATTACATCAGAAGAACATGTGGACCAATTTAATGATTTTATAGACAGGGAGGAGATGGATGATGAAGATGTTAAGTTGAGGTTGTTTGCTCAGATTCTTACTGGTGAAGTTAGGAATTGGTATAAAGCCCTTACTCCTGGAAGTATTCATAATTGGAATGATTTTGAAGATACTTTTCTGAGAAAATGGGGAAATAGAACTAATCTAGTACAAGCTCTCACCAAGTATAACACTTTGAAGAGAGTTGTTGATGAATCTGTTCAAAACTTTTCAAAAAGGTTTAACAAGGTGTATGACACTATTCCTGACCATTTGAAACTACCACAAGCTTTAGCTCAGATGAGATATGCTGAAGATTTTGACTATGAGTTTTCTACATTGTTGAGAGAAAGAGAACCCCCTTCACTTGCTGAAATGAAAAATGATGCAGTGAAGGTGGAGGTTAATTTGATAGCAGCTAAAAAGTCAAAAATGGGTAAGACTAAGTTGAAAGAAGAAGAGAAGCCTTCCTCCTCTACCTCTCAGGATAAGCTGGATTTAATGATAAAAACAATGGAAAATTTGATGGATAGGTTGGCCCTTGGGAATACCTCTACTCCTTCTACATAACATGAACCTCAATTTAGAAACGCTCAGTTCAAGAGACCTCAGAATCAGCAAAGACCAAGGGAAAACAGAAATCATTAGCCTAATCCTCCCGTGAGACCTCCTTTCCAATAGAACTTGATTGATGAAGAAGATGATCCTGAAATTCCTGAAGATTCTATTCACTGTTTAGGTGAAGAAATTTCTGGAATTTTCTTGACTAAAGACGAACATGATCAATCAGACCAAAGTAATCATGGAGAGGAAACATCAAATTATCTGAAGGGGTGTCAACATGCTATTTTTGAGATGCAAAAACAATACAATCTCATAAATAGAAATGTGCCTATCATTGCAAAAAAAAACAGCCTAAGAAAGATACACCTAAGGTTGCTGATGGCAGGAAATATGCTCCTAAGGTCGCTAAAGGTAAGAAAGATACACCAGTTTTTCCTCCTATCAAAGAAGTTGAAAAATCTGTTTCTGTTTTCAGAATTGAGAATGAAATTTCTAATATTAAAATATCAATCCTTTTGGTAAGATTCTCAAGGTAAATGAATATAGAAGCAGGATTTTCAAAATGTTGAATTCACAACCAGGAGATGTTGATATCCTAAATGTACTAGAGGATCATCCAACCATATACTTGGGTCCAATACTAGAAGATGAACAGAATGAGGAGGTGCCTCCTTTTTATGTGAGCCTTAGCATTCACGACATGACATTGCATAATAATATGTTGGATTCAGGGGCCTCTCACAATATTATGCCCAAAGTAATCATGGAAATAATTGGATTAGAAATAACTAGGCCATATAAAGACTTGTTTTCTTTTGATTCGAAAATATTTCAATGCATTGGTTTAATTAAGGATGTTGTTGTTGGTCTAACACAAATTCCTGCTAAGACTGTGGTCATGGACATCGTGGTAGCAGACATTCCACCAAAGTTTGGTATGCTATTATCAAAGTCATGGGTAGTGAAAATCAAAGGTACAATGCAGATGGACCTTACTTATGCCACCATTCCTTTTTTTGGTGAGCAAAGAAGACTGTATCGAGAGACAAGAATGGCCTACATGGTGAGTAGTAAAGACGAACCCCAAAATTTTCCAATTTATGCTCTTGATATTGAACTTGGTTCTGCTATTCTTTTCAATGAGTTGACTAATGAAGCAGAAGAGGAGAGGAAAGCAGAAAATCAGAGTTCTGAAATTCAGCAGTCTGAAAATCAACAAACAGAAGATCAGCAAGTCAGTGATAAGGAGGTGGAAGGTTGGTGGTCATTGCATTTTGATGGATCAGCAGGCAGAGGAGTAGGAGCATGGATTTGGATCACAATTCCAAGTGATTAGAGTAAGTTATTTTCCTATAAATTGAACTTTGATTGCACGAATAACATGGATGAGTATGAATCCTTGATTTTGGGCCTAGATGTTTTGAAAAGAATGAATGCTCAAAAAAAATTTGTTTTTGGAGATTCAGATTTATTCATTAAACAGGTTGAAGGTGTTTATCAAACAAAAGATATAAGTATGAGGGCATATAGGAACTTAGTTTTGGACATGTTGGAAAACTTTCAAGCTTATTCATTCATGGTCAAAACTAGAGAACAAAACTCCATTGTTGATTCTCTTGTTGTCTCTGCAAGTCTTTTCATTATTCCTATGCATTCCATAGAAAAATATGAGGTTGAGATTCGCCATAGACCAACTGTCCCTGATAATATTACTCATTGGCAAGTTTTTGAGGATGATCAACAAGTGAAGAAATTTATTGAGCTGAAAGAAGAGTTTGAAAATATACAAGTAGATCAGCAAAATATGCTTGCTGAGTCTAAAGGGACTTCTAAAGTTTTGCAACTAAAGAACAATTCCATACCAAAGGGACTCATACCTCTTGAAAAACTTTTTGATCAGAATGATGTTTTTAAATCCCCTAAGATACAAGCTGATGATGAAGAATTTGAGAGTTGTAACCTTGGTACAGTAGCTATGGCCAAAATGATTAAAATTTCAAAGTTTCTTTCAGCTGATATGAAGTTTAAGTATATTGAAATGATGAAGAGATTCATAGATGTGTTTGCTTGGAATTATGTTGGTCTGAAAGAATATGACCCCACTATTATTCAGCATACTATTCCCATAAAATAAAATGAAAATCCTTTCAGGAAGAAGTTAAGAAGGATCAATCCACTTCTCATGCCATTGATTAAGAAGGAGGTCAAAAAACTCTTTGATGCCAAAATCATTGTCCCAATCATATTTTTAAATTGTCTTGCAAACTTGGTTACAGTTAGGAAAAAGAGTGGAGTAATAGGAATATGTATTGACTTCAAAAATTTGAATAAAGCCTCTCCGAAGGACAATTATCCTCTCCCGAAGATGGACCAAATTTTGCAAACTATTGTTGGTTCTCAGAGAATTTCTATAATTGATGTTTTTCAGGTTATGATCATATCCTTTTACATCCTGATGATCAGGGAAAACCATCCTTTACTACACCATGGGGTACTTTCATGTATGCCAAGATTCCATTTGGTCTCATGAATGCAGGAGATACTTTTCAGAGGGCAATGGACATTTCTTTTTATGAAGAAAAGGACAAGATGGTGGTGGTTTATCTTGATGACATAACGGTCTTCTCAAGGAGGGAATAAGATCACTTGAAACACCTAGAAAGAATTATGTTGAAGTGTAGAAGGTTTGGCGTCTTTCTAAATCCCACCAAAAATATTTTTTCTTTAACTTCGGGCAAATTAATTGGACACATCATTTCTAAATATGAGATTAAGATTGATCCAAACAAGGTCAATTCAATTTAGAAGGTGGATTTTCCAAGAAGCAGGAAGGATATTCAATCTTTCCTTGGAAAGGTAAATTTTGTAAGGTGGTGTATTCCTAATTTTGTTGAGATTGTGAAGGATATAACAAGGATTTTGAAGAAGGGAGTTGACATTAAGTGGATGGAAAAATCAAGACACTCATTTGAGGAAATCGAAAGGGAACTCACACAAGCACCGGTATTGATCAACCTAGATTTATCAAAAGAATTTCTGGTTTTTACTTTCGCATCAGAGAATACTTTCACTGGAGTTCTGCTACAAAGGGGATAGCAAGGTATTGAGCAGCCTATTTCCTTCTTTAGTAGGACATTAGCTAACTCTGAGCTGAAGTATAATATCTTAGAGAAGCAAGCCTATGCCTTGGTGAAGGCTATCAAAGATTTTAGAATTTATATTCGGCATTCTCATATTGTGGCTTTTGTCCCTAATATTGTCGTGAAATACATCCTCACTCTGACCCTAATGGTAAGAGGGGAAAATGGATTGCTAAGTTGCTAGAGTATGAGATAGAGATTAAGCCAATGAAATTGGTCAAAGGGAAAGGCTTAGCAAAGATGATGGCGCAGTCAAACTTTGATTGTCTTGACATAAATTTAATTGCAGAAATATCAAAAATTTCAGATGAGGAAGAAGAACTAGTTCTTATTGAAGAAAAATACATCACTTCATATTGGTACAAGGAGGTTGTTTTTGTCCTACAACATCATAAAGCACCTGCTGATCTAACAAATTCTAAGGCAAGGTTTATAAAGCTAAAATCCTTGAGATATTTTATTTTTGACAGAAATCTATTTTGGAAGGATACTAGTGGAATTTTGTTGAATTTTTTGCTGGAAAAGGAGGTTGATAAATTAATTGAGTTCCACAAAGGAGATTGTGGAGGTCATCATTATTGGAAGGCCACAGTGAACAAGATTCTTAGAGCAAGGTCTTATTGGCCTACAATGTTTAAGGATGTCTACAAAAATATTGTTGCCTACCATGAATGTCAGATTTTTGAGGGTAAGAAGAAGCTTGTACCTTTACCTTTGATGCCTATCTATGTGGAAGCACCATTTCAGCAGTGGGTGCTAGATTTTATTGGAGAGATTCATCCATCATCATCAGGACAGCATCGTTGGATTCTCACAGCGACTGATTACTTCACCAAATGGATTAAATCAATCCCAACTAGGCAAGCAAATGATTCTATTATTATTTCTTTTTTAGAAAATAATATCTTGCCTAGGTTTGGTTGCCCCATGAAGATTATAACTGATAATTCACAGGCATTTAAGTCTAAGAATCTGATCAGTTTCTGTCATCAATATCATATTACTCTTGGGAATTCTACTACATACTATCCGCAAGGGAATGGTCTTGTTGAATCTTCTAACTAGAGAATTGTGAGGATCATCAAAAAGGTGTTGCAGGAGAATAAGTAGGCTTGGCATTTCAAGTTGAAGTATGCCTTATGGGATGATAGGATATGCACAAAAAGGTCAATTGGAACCTCACCATATGAGTTGGTATATGGGGTTGAGGCCATTTTTCCTACATCTCTAGGGGTACCTGTCATGAAGTCGATTCAAGGGTTAGAAGAGGAACCAAATGCAATCCAAAGGAGAATCAATTAGCTAATAGCTCTGCAGGAGAAGAGGAATGAAGTTTATAACAGCAAACAACAATCTCAAAACTGAATCAAGAGGACGTTTGATAGGAAGATCAAGGAGGAAAGTTTTCAAATTCAGGATGAAGTTCTGAAATGGGAAGCCAAAATTCAAGGGAAAGGCAAACATGGTAAGTTTGAGAACTTATGGAAAGTTCCTTTCAAGATAGCTGCTTTCCATGGAAACAATACTTACATACTGCAGGAGATGGATGGAAAATCATATGCTGGAGGACCTGTTAATGGCAGGTTTTTAAAGAATTACTCCTCCTAAAAATCTCATTGATCATTCATGTCATTGTACATATTCCATTTTATGAGTTTTTTCTGCTAATAATGGCAAGCTAAATCAGCAAGCTGGAGCTCGAGGTGAAGGCCATTAGAGCTTGAGGAGAAAGCTTGGCAATTTCAAAATTTTTCTGTTTTGGTCAAGTTTGTTTTTGGTCATGGTTCAAAATTGGGTTTATAAGTCAATTTAGGATTTGATCAAGGGTAGGTTAGATTTTCATAAGTTCAAAGCCCATCCTTAAGTCCAAATAAAGTCTTTTTTAAGGTCCATTCATTGTCAAGTATCCATAATTTCCATTTGTGGGTCATTTCCTAAAGTTTCATGTTAAAACTGGTCAATTAGCCAAGAAATCTTGTTTTCGTAGCACCACTAGTTCAAAAAAGTTGATTTGCGCTACGAAAGCACTAATAGTTTCGTAGCGCAAACAGGGAAAAATACACTATCGACGCTATGAAAGCGCGGTTTCTAAAATGTCTTGTCATTTGAGCTGAAATATGTTAGAATCCATTGGGAAATGGTAGGTCAGTGGTATGATGAGTCAGTTAATGATGAGATATAATGTACTTACCCACGTTGCAGTCATCATGGTCATGATATAGTATGAATGAGGCATCATTCAGTTATGAGATGACATTTTAAATTCAAAATCTTAGCCTAATTGATCATTCTCGTTTCCCTTGCCTCCATTCGAGTGTCTAAGCTCTAAAGTCTCAATCCAAACCTGTGGTTGTTCCATACAAAGTTTTTCTACATATTAATCAAGCGAGGCTACTGTTTCACATATTCAAGCGAGGCTGATTCAATTTACCAAGCAAGGCTATTCAAGCGAGGCTGACTCAATTTACCAAGCGAGGCTAATAGGTTTTCTACGAAGCATGGCAGAGGAAAAGAAAGTCAACAGAGGGGGACACTGCTTGAGACATGAGCATGAAGATATGAAGGCCATAATTGAAGACCCAGTAGTGATGGAGGTGTTCAGAAGAGTAGGTTGTCTTCGGTTTTGTGAAAATTTTTAGGGTTTCCACACACAGGTTTCCAAAGAATTTACCTTGAACTTCAATCGAACAACTACCAAGGTTGGGATGCTAAGTGTGTCAATTACACTAGATATTATTGTTGTTGTTATAGAGATACCAAGAGGCCAAGAAACTTGGTTCAAAAATTTCAAATTTGATATGGAGTCATGCAAAGAGTTCATGAAACCTGAGTATGCATATATGGACCTCAATAATTCTATCCCTAGAAGCTGCATCAAAGACACGTATGCAAAGTTGTTGCTTAACATTCAGAGGTATTTTACACGTGAAGGCAGATATCATAAGGTTTACACATATCATTTTGAGCTGCTTCTACATTTCACTGGTAAGATTTCACTTGATTTTCCCTTTTATTTGCATAGGAGTCTTGCAAAAATGGGTGATAAAGTACAAGACAAATCTAAAGGTTGTGAAACATCTTTGTTTCATCATGGTTTGATGAAGTTATTTATTTTTAATTAGCTTTAGAAGATAGGCAGGGGTTGGTCATCCTTTTTATTTATAAATGGTTTTGAGTTGGAAGCCCTAACTCCTGCAAGAAACACTAAAACTAAAGGAACTCCATCACCACCAGTAGCAGAGTCTAGTCAACTTGTGGTTGCAAAACCAAAGGAATTTGCAAAACTGGAGCCAAGGAAACAAGTTGAGAAAAGGATGGAGCAGACACAAGTGTTTGATAAACCAACTCCATCACCTACAAAACAAAGTTCAAATATTGTCAAAGAGGAAAAACAGAAACAAGATGTCAGCAAGCAGGAAATCAAAAGAGTAACAAGAAGCCAAGCATTGGCATTAAAAGAAAAAACAGTATCTACAGCTACAGAGGACAGCCCAGTGATAAAGGGAAACTTAGATGACATCCTGCATGCTATTGACATAGAGGAGACACCCATTGTTCAAGCTGAGTTCATTGGAGAAGATGAGCATAAACAGAAGAATGCTAAGTCTGCAAAGAAGCTTGAGTTTGAGAGTGAAAATGCAGCCTTCATATTTCAAGCAAGAAAACCTATAACTAGGCATGCTAATAAATTCAAAGAAGGCAGCAAGGAAGTTCAAGAACCTATTGAGACAGATAAAGCCCTTGAAGAAGTGGTTGATCTCTCATCACCTACAGTAAAGCATGCATCTAGCAGAACAAAGAAGGGGAAAGAAGAAATGACAGAGTTTCAACATCTTGAGGAAAAATTGAGGTTGGAAAACCAATAAATTGTTGTGATGAGAAAGAGGGCTAGAAAGCATAGTCTTGAGAAAGCAGAGTTCAAAAGAATGAAGGCATTGTGGGAAGGTAAAACTGGTTTTATTTCTGAAACTCCAAGTAGTGCAGAGCAGTTTTTCACATGGACAGTCCCAGCAATAAAGGAAGCCAAATTTGTCAGAGTAATAAATACTCACTTGAGAGCTAATAACAGGATACTTAAAGTTCAAGTGAAGGACTTGGAGCAGCAGCTGAAATTGACTCAGGATGAGTTAAAGAACAAAGGTGTTAAAATGACAATCATTAAAGAGTCAAAAGCTAAATTAAGTGAAAATGAAGAAAAGACCTCATGAAGGCTGAAATGACTGTATTTTAAGTTCATATGGATTTTTGATATGATGGAATTAGTTTTATTTTGAGTTTTGGTACATTTTCAATTTTCATTTTGGAAAATTTTGAACAAAACTGCTCACTCAGCAGTTTCGTAGCACAGACAGTGTAAAAAGGGAGAAAAGCGCTACGAAACTGTTGTAGCAGCTTTTCTTTCCCTTTTTCATTAAATTTTGAGGGGTAAAACATGAATCAAGAACTAAAAATGCTGAGGAGGATGTATTTAAATATAATTAAGTTTGTTTTGGAGGAAAGAGGTCAAGATTTTGAAGGAAAAGGGTAAAAGAGCAGCGCTACGAAAGGCGCTACGAAACTGTGTTGTTTTCGTAGCGCAATCTATTACAGCTCATTTGAACAGTTTGAAGATGGATTTGGATAGATGGAGCTTAGGGAGGATTTTTGGCATGTGTTAATTCAATTTGTAACAGTTAAGGAGCTCGAAATAATGAGTTCATGATGGTCAGAATGTTTCAAGAGTGCAAAGGACCCTATGCCTAGAAAACAGGGGATTTTTTCCTACTTTCATGGAGGTCAGCATTATGGTCATAAAGATTTGAAGCCTATCATCCAGATTCTACCATGTGTGAATACACTTGGAAAATGATGTAATTTATTTTAGGTAAGTTTGTTATGGATAGAGATAAGGAGTTTGAATCCTATTTGTAATAGGATTGTTTAGTAGATTAGTTGTCTTTTTGTAATAAATACCATGTCATATGGTTATGCAAGGTGTCAAGAGTCAGGAATTTGATGTATCTAGCAGAAGATAAGATTATCTCATGTTGTAAATGTTCTATAAAGGACCAAGAAGTCGAATGTACCAGGGTTGGACATTTTTAGCAAAAGACTGCGCTTATTGTAATTCAAGGGTTTTCAGCTAATACAGAGATTTCTACTTAGCCAAATTGAGATTCAGAAGGAGTTATAGTGCATTCTTATTCTAATTGCATCTTTATTATCCTATTGCACTGGTGTTTGTCTATGTTACTCAGAATTCATCTTTGATTCTCTGACTTCTTATATTGATAAACTGACTGTGTTTTTATAGTTTCACGTGTTTCTCTTGACTAAAACTCTAATATGCCTCAAATTCCATGTTAAGTATATTTATTGGTTTACTAAAGCTATTTTGACTCCATAAGCCCAATGTGTACTCGCTGATGTGATTTTCAACCTACATTTATCATCTATCTGATTATTATCCCACATAGAGTTAGCCATCTATATTTTTATAAAAAATCATTAACCCTTTGAGAGAGCCCTCTTAGGTTGAGGAGGTTAAGCCTCAATCAAAAGATTGGTTTGAAATAGTTACATGAGATTGATTTTATTAGCAGCCTATCGGGTCCAATTTTGTGATAACAATATAATAACTCAATGACTGTGCTATATTATGCAATATTGTTCATTGTTTTACCAAGGCTTACCCCATGCATAGAAACTAACTCATCAGTGGGTGAATAGATAACCCAAGCTACGGAAGAAATATTCCATGTACTACGACAGGCGCCATCATCAAAACCAATGTACGTTTGAAGGGATGTCAACATATGCAATATCAAGAGTAATCAAGATATGCAGTGATAGTAGCAGAAAAAAACTTAAACTAGGCACACTTATCTAATCTAAGGCACACTAACTAGAAAAATAACTAATATACAAGTGAAATCTCCACACAAGAATCAAGCATAATATCTCTTCAGATAAAGACCATTTCAGGGATTATTTAAAGAGACCCTGTCATACTCAGTCAATTCATAGGCCCCTTTAGCAAGTACTTGCTTGACAATGTAAGGACCATGCCAAATTGATTCGAATTTCCCAGCACCTAGATTACCGTTAGCTTGATCATATACTAAGACTAGGTCACCTTCTAAAAAAACACGAGGTATAACACTTTGATTATACTGAGCTTTCACACATTTATTATCAGCCTCGGTAGCTAATGCAGCAGTGCGTCGAGTTTCATCTAATTGTGCTAAGTATAAAAGTGTTTTTCCTCTTCAGAGGTAGCTGGTAGTAACACTATGGATAATTTGAGTGACGGTATTTTTCATTCAATGGATAACACAACTTCTAAACCATAAACTAGTTGAAAAGGAGTGAACCTTGTAGCAGTTTTTGTTGAGGTTTGGCATGCCCATAATGCTGAAAAAAGCATGCCAGTATGCTAATTCGATTTATGAGTTCCAATAATCCGTTTAATCATGGTGGTTAAAACTTTATTAACGGCTTCAACCTAACCATTAGCCTGCAGGTAATATGGAGTAGAGTTATCATGGCGCAGGCTAAGTTGATAGGAAATTTCGGTCATCATTGTATTTTGAAAATGACTCTCATGGTCTGTGATAATAGCTTGGGGTATTCCGAAAGGAGCAATCACATGATTTAATACGAACGTAGCTACATTTTTTCCATCTGTTGCGAATGTAGGCATCGCCTCGGCCCATTTGGTAAAGTAATCTACAGTGAGAATAATATACCCATTCCCCCCGGCTGAGTGAGGGTTACATGTAATGAAATCAATGCCCCATTTCGCAAAAGGACCGACAGCAATTATTAGGTGAAGAGGAGCTAGTGGTGCATGCATATTTCGATCAAATATTTGGCAGTTGTGGCATTTTTGGACTGCAATAATACTCTCTTTGAAAAATGATGGCCAAAAATAGCCAGCGCACAATATCTTTTGGGTTGTGGTATACCCAGACATATGACCACCACACGCTCCAGAGTGGCAGTCATTAAAAATCCTTTCTATCTCTTCATGAGTTATACAATGTCGAAAAACAGAATCCGCACCATGACAATAAAGTGTGTCTCCAAAAATATTGTATTGCTGAGATTGATAACGGGTTCTCCATCGATTTGAACATGAAAGCTCAGGGTGAAAGGTTTGGGTTTGAAGATAAATGATGATATATCCATACCATGGTCCATCTAATGCAATGATAAAAACAAAGATTCATCTACAATGGGATTCTCTACCACATTTTTCGTCTCAGTATTGGGAAAGTCACACATAAGTTCTGCAAACACCAGTGATTTCTTTTATTTAGATTTCTTGAATTCCAAATCAAACTCTTGTAGGATAAAAATCCATTTAGATTATTTGTCCCCAAGTAATTGTTTTTTTTAAATATACATCATTGGGTTGCAATTAGATATCACTGTTATCTTTCATAACAATATGCAATGACAAAATCTTTGGACAGCTTGAACTGTTGCCAAGGCCAATTTCTCCACATGTGAATATTTAATTTCGATCAGATTCAAATTCCGACTTAAATAGTAAATCACATGCTCATTTTGAAATTCAACCTCTTGAACTAGAACAATTCCAATGGTGGAATCAGAGGCTGCTAGGTATAAAAATTAATCCTAGTTGTAATTGGGTGGATGCAATAACGGTGCATGGGTTAACACGCGTTTTAGAGCATCAAAAGATTGATCAGCAATCTCATCCCAAATAAAAGGAACATTCTATTTTAACAACCGGGTAAAACCTTTTGTTAACTCAGCATAGTTCGGGATAAATCTAAGCATAAAGTTTGATTTCCCTTGCAAACTTTGGAGTTGGCGAAGTGTGGAAGGAGGAGGTAAATTTATGATGGCCTCAACCTTCGAGGGATTGACACGAATGTCAGCTTTCGAAACAACGAATCCCAGTAATCATCCTAATTGCACACAAAAAACACACTTGTGTGGATTCAAATGAATCTTGTAATGCCTACATCTCATAAAAATTGCTCGTAAGTGAGTAGGATGATCTTCTTCGTGTAATGAGTGACCAGGTAAATCATCTAGATAAGGTTGCACAATATGTTTTATGTCATGAAAAGCATAAGACATTACCCTTTGAAAAGTTGCACCAGCATTCTTTAATACGAAAGGTATTTTGCAAAAAGAAAATGTTCCCCAAGGACATATGAACATTGTTTTGGGTTGATCAGCAGGGAGTATGTTGATTTGATTATACTCGGAAAATCCATCCATAAATGAAAAAATTTCATTTCCGGCACAATCATCAAAGAATTGGTCGATATAGGGGGTAGGATAATTGTCTTTTGGATACACTTTATTAATATCCTTATAATCAACACATACTTGTATAGTCCCTTATTTCTTGGTAACTGGAACTATATTAGATACCCAATCTGTTAATGGGATTGGATAAATAAATCCTATTCGCAGTAGTTTTTCAACTTCAGCTTTAATAGCAGCAACTTTTCGCAGATGTGTCGGATGTAATCGTTGTCTAATATGCTTTGCATCCGGGTATGTCTTTATTTCATGAACGACAATATTTGGATCGATTCCTGGTATCTCTTCGTAGGACCAGGAAAATATGTCTCAGAATTCTTGAAAAATGGCTTTATATGTATTAATTTCATCAGTTGTACAAGAAGCACCTATATAATATTTTCAACAACTCCAGGTTCAATTGATATGTTAATAGGAACAGTTGTAGAAATGTTTCCCAAATTAATCTCAAAATCTGAATTTGTAATCGATATAGGATTATGTGGTTCTTGGACACAATAAATCATAAAAATAGACGAATAATCATTTTCAAACCTATAAAAGTTAGGTAAAAACGAATATCTATGATGTAGATCATCCCAGGGTAATTCATCCATAGAAAAAAATTCTCAAATACTTTCACCAATATGAAACACTTGTTGAAAAGGATCGGAAATAGATGTCAAGGCTGAGCTTGATAGTGAAGAATATTCTTCGGTGATCACATTCATTGGATCAAGATTATTTGAAAGTGTGTTAGAAAATGACTGTATTGCTACATATGTCATCTCAAAAGGACTCAAAGGCATATCGCCATTGAAAGAATCCATTTCTGACTCTGAAGGCACTATCCAAGTGTCATCGAATGGAATAGTTCTTGATGAAATCATATTGATGTTAGCAATGGTATGCAGTGCATTTGGTGGAGGCATAGAAAAATTTCCCATCAAAGTGGAATCCTTTACTAAACCTACACCAACATCTTCATAGGGGATAGTTCATTTTCCAACATGTTGGATACTATCTATAGAAGTTGGGTCAGACTAATAACATGACAACTGATCAATTTTCACAATCTTTCCTTTATGTGGAAACATTATCAATTGAAATACAGATGAAATGACGGCATTCATGGCATAAGACCAACTTCAACCCAGAAGAAGGTTGTAATCTAGAGGGGCATCAACAAATTCCACATCTAGATTAACAGTTTTGCCTTATACTTCTAAAAGTAGATCCTGTAAAATTCCAAATGGATGGAATCCTCTTCCATCAAAAGCTTTAAGGATTGTCGGAGAATGGTTGTGTCTGATAACCAAAATTTTTCCAAAAATTTAATGATAGTATGCACGTGGATGCCCCCTCATCAATTACAGTACAAAAAACTCGTATGCTTTTTACTAATATTGGAATTTGAAAAGCCATCTGATGAGAAAGTCTCGGTGTAAAATTTTCTGGATTGAAGACCATGAGGTTAGAATCCTGAGGATCTATATCTCCAATAGCTGATAAAATTAATTTCCTTTGTTCTGGACATGATTGTAGCACTTCTAAGGCCGACATTGTTGAAGGGGAAATTTCCAAGTCTTCAGCAATGTTATAGTTCTAAGCAGCGCTCGCATGTGGATTGAAAGCTAATTTTCGAAGTACACCATTAGCAGGCAGTTTAATTACTAGATCAGGTTTAGGTTTCTCGATATGAAGTGGATCAAAAACCGAAGGAGATGTAGTTGGTGTTGAATTAGAATTTTCTACCTCTTTACCAGTAACGGGATTTTAACTTCCATAATCTTGCGATCGCGTCACAACCATAACCTCAAACATCATTAAAATATTTGTTGATGAATGTGAAGAAGATCCTATAATTTTGCTATCTTGAGTAGGAAATAAATCCTTCAAGACAGCGGGTGTGGGTTAACCTTTGAAGAATTTAGAAACCTTAGACCGATGTGGGCATTCTTTAGTAAAGTGATCCTCGTCACAGATAAGACAAGGATAACAAAGTTTTTGTTTATCATCATATGGTTCAGTATTTTCGGTTTTCTCTTTGGGAGATGAAGTCTGTTTATTTTTATTCTTTCCTTTCTTTTTATTACCATTTTTGGATTTAGTTGTAGATGAATCTACAACGTGAATGTTGGCAAAAGTTTCAAGGGAAGAATCTCCTTTTGGTGAAACTGGTAAAGTTATGATAGGAGAAGTAGTCTTTAAAGACTTCTTCTTACTTTTATTTGTGTTAACTAAACCAATTACACCCTCTACAGCATGAGACCCTGAAGGAGTTGCAGTTATTTGACCATGACGTGGTAAGTCAAAAAAAATTTCGTATAAAGTACCAGACTATGTATATACTAGGTCTAAGTACTGAGCTTGAGCAATGACTTTTTCTTCAGTAACAACTCCTTCCTTAGCCACATCTTCAGTGATCTTCAGAAGTAATTATTTGATGAACCATTATGCCAATATCTGATCCAGAATAAATACTTTCACTAAACATCTTCTACGTCTCCATTCATGTATGTGATCAGATATGTACATATACGTAGATTGTTTTAATGAGGTTAATAATTCCATGCCATTGTCGTATCTGACTGGCAACTGAAAATGTGTTAACAAAGTTGTTGCTAAAGCATTGAAATTGTTGAACGAGCCATGTGATAGTTCAATATACCATTTTGCAGCTAAACCTATCAGTGTTCTCTGAAATAGTCATAATCGAATGGAATCATCAATCAAAGAGTTGGATGCACACTAGAGGTGGTAAGTCATAACATGGTTTAAGGGGTCTTCTCCTGATTTACCTTCAAACATAGGAATATCACTGAGAAACTTATTCAGCATTGGCGGCCAATATGGAAGATAATAGATTTTGGATCATTCGTTAGGCGTGACAAATCAGGAAAATCCAAATTTGCAATGAATGGCAACCGACGGTTAGGGTCATGCTGAGCAAAATGATAACCTTGCGGAACTATACCAGTACCAGGAAGAGGATATCTAGGATATCCTGAAATAGTCTGTGCATTTGGGATTGGAATACCTCCCAGATAACCAGGATTGGCTGGACCATATTGAGGTTGAGCTGGTATCTGATACGTGTAACCCAGGGTACGGTTGATGCTGGTATACTGGATTTTGTGCTACAGGCCCATATTGATACTGCCCTTGATACGGTTGATAAACAAACTGAAGTTGGCTTTTTACAATTTTACTTGTACCAGGTTGTCCCGTAGGCATCTAAACAGTAGTCTGAACTGTGGGTCCAGGTTGAGGTGTAGAGACTACAGGGATTTGTTGTGATACTTGAGGGGCTGTAGAAATAGGGGCTGCAGAAACTCCAGGGATAGGTGTGGTAGCTTAAACATAAGTTGGTGCAGCAGTTTGAGTTGGAGTTCTAGGTTTTGCTCGGACCAGGCTGCGGAACTATACCAGGAGCAGATACTTGTGGTATAACTTGAAGCATAGGTTAGACAGGTTGTTGAATTTGACTATAACCAATGGTCTGACCAAGTTGATTATAATGTACTTGCATGTTAGGTTGAAAATTATGTTGAGTTTGAGATGGATCCCACACTGTGTTTACTCCAGGATATGGAGGTCCCATTGAAGGTTGTGTTGCATAAGATGGACCATAACCAGGTTGATAATTTGGAACATATGTTTGATAATTAGCTGGATAATTCCCACCTCCTTGAAACAGTTGTTGTTCTGGGTAGAACTATGACCCTAAAGGAGGTTGTTTTCATTGGAAAGACAGTTGCTCTGGCATAGGGTACTGTCCTTGAAGAGGTTGCGGACCCTGAATTGAGTACTTCCCTTGAGGTTGATATTATCCTCTAGGTATGTACTGGCCTTGAGGTATATACTTTCCTTGAGGTTGATATTTTCCTTGAGGTATGTACTTTCCTTGAGGTTTCCCCCCGAGGTAGTAAATTACTACCTTGAGGTTGCCCCCCGAGCGATAAGTTACTAATTTGAGGTTCAGGGTTAGGAATATGTCTAGACATCATGTAAATATGTTCCGAATTCAAAGTTTCGGTATGTGATTCATTTGGACCAGATGATGGTATATGCTTGTCGGGAGAAGAAGCTACTCCTGAGAAAGTACCAGAAAGTGACTGGTATCCCGCAGGAACAGACGGACCACCATACAAATATGATTCTAGTGACGCAGAAAAAATGGATGACTCACCAAAAATGTTTAATGAAGGTCTGTAATTACCTCTTGGTATGGCGTAAAAAGGAATTTGGGGTGGTGAATAGTTTAGACCAGAATTGTGTATAAATTCTGTCAAATGAGAATACCAAGGATCTTGTTTGAAAGGGCTATAGTAAATTGATTCACTTGGCCTAAGATCTAAAGATTCCTGATGTGAAGGAAGAACTACTTCTTCTTCAATATCAGTAACTTCTTCAATGCTAATGAGGCCAGATGGAATTAGGTTCTTAGTGATGCGATACTTCACTCTCAGTGTATCAAGACAACCAGGGGTTGGAGAGATGAACTCTGAAGCAGGCTCAAACGTAGCACGTTTAGTTTCTAGTTCAGAAATTTCAGGCTCAGTAGCTAATAATTCACTAGTTGTGGAAGCAAGTTCAACTAATTCAGAAATTGAAATTTTTCTTTGAGAACTCTCTATTGTTTGAGGTTGATCTACTTCGTATTCATGATGAATAATTATTGATGTTTCTTCGTGTTCAGTTGATCCAGTCCCTAATGTTTGTCCTTTCTCAGATTTAAGTTTTTCTAACTGGCTTGGTGTATACTCAGGGGGTTTCCCCTGCATTCTACGTGATTTTCTAGGTAATTCAGCCACGATTAAAAAATTTAACACACGAAATCAAAGAAAATGTCAACAAAATGTCCTAAAGTATCTAAGGAAACAATCAAATTTATCACACGCCTACAATATCTAAGAGATAAATCCACACAAAAACAGTAGATTCTCACACAAAAAACACTAGTTGGTGATGAAATCCAACGTCATAGAATTTTAATGTAGAAATGGCGGTTAAAACAGTTACCCCGACAACCTGCTTAATGAAACAGTCTGGTGCAAGTCTCTTCACTTATACCATCTCGAAGTGAAAAGTACCCTTCAGAAATTCCAAGTGAGTCTAGTTGACATCTGCTCCAGGTACAGTGGGACCTTCCCTCCATCGTCACCTTGGAAATCCTAAAGTTTATAGCCACTAAGGACACCAACGGGAACAAATGTACATGGGGGAACAGTATACAATCCGATATACATGCAAGGGTAGAGTAACTAGCTCAATCCCCTTGAAGGCTCCTTGATATAATTCAAGGTTTACCAACAAGTGACCCTAGGCTCCTCGACAATGGTCTATTCGAGGTTTACCATTTTTAATACATGCATATTTGTTGTCTTTCCCAATGAAATAGGTACGATTACCTCACTGGTTCGTACATGATCTCGTGCTTGACTCTTTTAAGAAGAGCTTCCCAGAGCACAAATGCTACAATTGGATTTTTCCTACCGCAATATTGCTACTTGTTTGTTTGAACTGTCTTGGAATGTTAATTACAACTTGTTCCAAGACACTATCCTAAGCTATTTTGGTGGAAAAGTTCCCTAGAAAATGTAAAAATATATAGATTAATTTTATTAAAGCGTTGTTTTTAATTTGGTTGTTTCTTAATACAGAAGGTATGGAAGTGAAACTTCAATGAAGTTTTATGACCCAACTCAAAAATGCGCTAAATGCATCTATATGAAATGTTCAACTCTTTTCTTGTCAACGAAACTTATTTAAGGGAAATATTTGAGAGATTTAATAACTTTCAAAGCACCAATTCTTTCTTTCATAAACAAAAATCTTTGAAAAGAAGACGATTTCTTTGAGAACTCAATTTCATAAAATGATCAATTACTCGTTCGAAATGAAATCCTTTATCAATCAAATCAGAAACTACAAATCATTAAACAAACCATTTCCAAAAAAAACCATAACTAAACTCCTAAAAACGTAAAATTCAAAACCAAAAGAAGAAACTCTAATTTTTAACTCTATCTAGAAAGTTTGAGGATGTTTTCTCTTAGTTTGTGATCGAACAAAGAAGAATTTCTACTTATCTCAGTAGAAATGAAAACATCCAACAATGGTTTAATGTGAAATTCAGGCCTTAACAAGCTAAAATCTCTTCTAAATTTTCAAATGAAAATGAAAATCAATTTTCATAAAAGTAAGGTTTGCAACAAGTTCAATGGCTTAGCAAGAAAATAACATCATACCATTAAGCTAAGGTATATAAAGGTTTCTGATATGGAGCAGCAAGAAAGCAGGGAAAACACTCACTCATTAAATGTAAATCAGATGAAAAATCGC
Source organism: Pinus albicaulis (assembly GCA_034641835.2). Classification (NCBI taxonomy): domain Eukaryota; kingdom Viridiplantae; phylum Streptophyta; class Pinopsida; order Pinales; family Pinaceae; genus Pinus; species Pinus albicaulis. The sequence goes on from CM076575.1 coordinate 147,620,332, forward strand.
TCAAACACAAAATTTGCTGAAAAAACACTCACACATAAGACTTTGACAATCAAGATAAGTTGGGGAAAACGCAGAGAATCTAATAATCTGGCTCCTAAAAAGAGAATTATTAATTTTTCAAAAAATTTCCATAGGTCCACAGGTTCTAATGGAGAACAGTGCGGTATCACACTGTTCTAAACTGAAAAACTGTGGAGGCTACCGCACTGTCTTTAAATAAAAACCACGAAGGCCAGGAAAAACACAAAAAAAATAAAAATTCAGATTTTCTTTTTCAGGGATTCTAATAAGCTATCTACCCAACCCAGTATTTAGACTAATCAAAATCAAAAGACTCTTAAAATTCAAATTGAAAAATAAAAAGGAAAACCAAGTTCTATTCCCCAGCAAAATCGCCATTTTGTTATGCGGATAAATCCCTCTTGCAGACAAGAGCGATCTCCCTAGTATCCTACGGATAGATAGAAACAAACATCCATTTGTAAATCATTTTCTCTAGATTATATGAGATTCAGAATTATTATAAACAAAGAAAGAGGACATGCTCCTACCTTGAAATTCGATGTTTGGTGCAGCCTTTTATCCAGTCGCTCCAAAGAGGCTTCTTCAGTAAGTAGAACCTGCAATCAAAGACAGACAAAAAAATTAAAAGAACCTGCAACATATAATAATTGAGAACAACTAATCTAACTCAGTGATCAAGGAATCCAAGTATTGAATTATTCAAACAGACACAAGAACAACTCAATGAGAAAATGAGATCCATATGTATTATCTTGAATAAAAGAGTAACTTTACAACCTGTCGCCTTGATGTTGTACAAGTTCCTCCCGGGGTCCTGAACAATCGTTCCTCCTTCAGATTGACAAGCCTTCTTCTCTCTGAACTAGAATAAAGTTATGGACATGAGTGCGTGATAATTCTCATACCAATAATGACTAGTGTAGAGATTATGCTCTCTTGGGAATTTCTTCAGCAATTACCTGATACAAGCTAGGTACAATCTACCCTTGAGACTGAAACATGAGCTCAATTTATAGGGAAATGGAGGTAGTTTCAGTTCCAGGAAGAGGGCGATGGATTCCTCTCATGAAGGGATTTGAGCTCCATATACCAATGGATAACTCCATGAGTGAAGGGATAGAGCTCCATGAGTGGAGGGATAAAGCTCGAACTGATCTCGCCTCTACAAGCTTCCAGTTGGGAGAATATTCATCCAACTAGGCTTCTAGAACTTAATTTTTCCTTTATTTGACTGTTTACGAGGGTCCGTAGGTTTTATAAGCAAAACGTGCGGGATGTGTCATAGGCTATAGAACAAATATCTGCGGATCAACAGGAAAGAGCTAGGAAAAGTGCGGAGTTAGACTTTTTAGGGTTTTAATGAGCTTTTCTCCAATTCCAAGACTTGGTTTAGGAACATTAGGGTTTTTGACCTCTAAGGGAGCATTATATAAGTAGTGATGAACCTATATATAAATTCAAATGTCATGGTGACAAAATAACATGTAACACCCTCTCAAGGGACAATCACATGGCTTTCTCCACATCAATATTAACATCTCTCCTGACAATTATCATCATGTTAGCCGGAAAATACACCTGATAGTTGTGGGGAGTATTAGTGTACCCCAAAAATATCCCAACCTTTGTTGTTGGTTCTAGCTTCCTCCTGGAATCTCTGGTCACATGGCAATAGATAGATGAGCCAAAAATTTTAAAATATGAAACATTTGGTGTCTTACTTGAAAAATCCTCCTCTGGTGTACTCATGCCAAGTATCCGATGAGGACTATGGTTCTATAAAAATATTGTTGTGTTGCATGCCTCTGCCCATAGATGCAACGGTAGGCCCTAAACATGTAACATAGCTCATGCTACTCCCACAATTGTTCTATTTTTTATTTCTTCAACCCCATTTTGTTGTGGGTTATGAGGTGCAACCAATTCTCTCTGAATTCCTTCTTTGGCACAGAAGTTCTTGAATTCATTAAAGATATACTCACCGCCATTGTTGATCATTAAATCCTTCATCATAAACCAATTCTTTGAACTCACAAAACTTGGAGAACGTCTGATCTTTCTTCTGCAGAAATAACATCCAACACTTTCTAGAAAAATCATCAACATGTTAGCCCCCCATAAATTTTTTGACAAGCAAATAGGGGGCTAAATTGTTTTTGAGCCTTCAAGGAATGCATTTCCCCTGAAAACACATCATCCTCGAAGCTTCCTTGTGCCTTTTGTCCTTTGATAAAATCCCCCCTTCTATTTCCCCACTTACTCCTTTCAAGTCCCCCCAAAATCCCCTTTAAATCCTTCCCTTACCCTTTGTTTGGCCATTTTCCCCTTTTGTCCCCCTATCGTTACCTTTTCCTAACCTTGGAAAGTGTTAAAATGTGCAAAAACCCACTTTCCTACCTTATAATAAGGTCTAACCCCTTTTTCCCCCCTTCACCGATTATAAAGCGCATTGTAAATAATTTCAAAACAAAATATGCGATTTGTAAACCACTTCCCCTTGCCATACCCGTGAACTTTATTATAAAGTTTCATTTTATATATATCCCCACCGCATAACCCAAAATCCTTAACCCGCAGTACAATCGCAAATTGCAAAATTTCTCGATCGCATGTTTTATGTGGAACGCTCCCATCTCGCATCGCAAATATTTGCGATGCGATCAATCGCGTCACAAATATTTGCGATGCGATTGATCGATCGCAAATCCCTCCGATCATCACATTGCAACTCCGCCCGATCGCGCAATCGCAAGTCCCTTTCCTCCTCCTCTGATCGCGCCATCCCTCCGATCCCCCGATCGCACCTCTGCTCCGATGATCGGATCTCTCTGATCTACGATTGATCGCAACTCCCCTCCGATCGTGTTCCCCGCCGATTGATCGCATCGTACATCCTCCCGATTTCGATTGCGATTACCTCCCGATCCGATCCTGATCGTCCATCCTCCCGCCAATCCAACGGCCCGCGCTAATCGCAAATTATCGCAATCGCAACATCTGTGTAGCGTCCCCCGATCGGTCCACCGCAAATATTTGTGATGCGATTGATCGCATCGCATGTTTCCCCCTCCGATCGCAACTCCTCTCCCCGACTCTCCCGATCGCATCGCAGCTTTCTATTCTCCCGATTGCGATTTCCCTCTCACTCCGATCTCTGATTGCGATTGTATCCCGGGTCCCACATCCGTGGCTCCGCTTCATTATTTTTACCTGTTTTCCTTTGTAATTCGCTGAAGTGAAGACCTTTGAGCCTTTACACTATCAACCATTTCTTCCGCCACTCCCCATTATTTCCACCGCTCCCACAGGCCTCCGAAGAATTCCTCCACCACCACTGCCCGGGTTTGTAACAGATTCATTTTAATGTGCAGATAGCACAGAGAGGCCATTTCAGCATTTTCTAGTAGATCAATGGAAGAGATTCAAAGGGGGTTAACGCCTGTTATTGATATAATTAATGTTTAACCCCGCATTCAAAGGAAAAGGCGCAGTTTAAAGATTTAAGCACGCTGTCAAAGTCTTATCTGTGTGTAATATCAGCAAAGTACTCTTCTCCAGACAGGACACCTTCCCACAAGAAATATCCATGCCTCCTCGATCCCTTAAACATATGTTACAGACAGAAGCTTCTTTAAGAGTGTCTGGACAGCAGTTATTGAGGTATGGAGAGACCTGCAGATTTTTATCCATGTCATTTATTCCAGAAGGCTACCACAGAATGCCAGATGCTAGAGGAACTCCGAATAAACATCAGAGATCAATGTCGACCTGACAGAGGCCTCCCATGCAGCCTACAGAGTACTACAGCACCAGAGTGCATCAAAGCCATTCCAGAGATAAATGCCGAGAGTTAAAACAGAATGGGCTTCAGCCCTCTCTTTCTTTTCTGAGTTTAATGTTTCATTTAGTTTCCACCTACCTCCTCGGTTCATCTTCTGCTATAAAACTCATAAGAAAATATTGTAATGGGGGTTGGGAAGTTGTTGTTCGGCTGTTGTCGTTGTTGTTAGAGGGATTCATTTTGGACTGTTAAAACAGTCTTGAGAGGGAGTAGCAGAGTATTTTGTATTGTAATAGGCTGGGAGGAGAATTCTAGACTGTATTAGCCATTGAGCTCAGTGTATATGACTGGTTTTGCATCATTGATCAAGCACATTTCACAGGATCCTGGTCTATTACTATTGGTGATGTTTTTCTTACTTTGTTCATTACATTTCATGATGTTCGTTGTTCTACTGGCTTGCATCAGAAATCTGGCATAGGATTTGCCCTTGTTAGGCACCCTATGCTTCTGCTCTCCTTGCCTTAGATGTTTTCTGCTTAATGTGTTATCTAAGGGTTGGTTTCAGTTAATTCAACCAGTGTAGTGGATGTCATTGCCTGCTAGCTGATGTATGGATTAAATGAATCTGTCCTTAGATGTTCTTGTTGGGTTTAAGCTGGAAGATTTGGGAACACTGGGGATTAGAGTTAGCCCTGTCCATTAGGATCATTGTGCGACCAGCTGGCCTTTCTAAGATCTCTTTGTTAAACTTATCTCTGTTTTTCCTTTGGAGCATGCTAAAGCTGACCTGGAGTTAAATGACCTATGGTCTGATCTACAAGCTGCCCCTTCGTCCCTTCTTTGAAAGTTGCCTTCGAGTATGTCCAAGCAGGTCTGGAGTTAAATGACCTCTGGCCTGATCTATAGACAGAAATTAGGTTGCTTTCCTTCTCTCACTTTCAATCCTTAATGTTTCCACACCATCATCTATCTAAAATATCCTTTAGTGTAGATGACTTTCCCTCTGAAAGCCTTGGCTAGTTGTTGCAAGTAATTCTCCTTTCATGACTCCATAGCCCAATGGATGGCACTTTCTTGACCTATCCCCTTTGTTGAAACATCCTGCTGCTTTGTTCCTTTTTCTCCCATTACTTTCTCAGTCCATGATCTCATGACCAACTTAGCAACCAACCAACCAAATCATTTTAAAACCCCCTTTGTGCTTCATAACTAGCCTAACATCTCATTTTAACTTTCAAAGATATATCATTCTTTGTTCTATGGAGAGATCCCTCTCCGAGTCCAGGAGAGCTAGATCCTAGGGCCCCAAAGCGGTTCTGATGTTGTCTCATCTTTTGTCCTTGCCAATCTGGCCAAAACATGGGAACCCCAACACAACAAAAATCACATAATTCATGTGCTTTGTTGTGGAAGGTGTAGAGAATGGTCCACACACATTTGAGTGAACTCTCTCAAGGATTGTTGTTGCTCGATTCTCCTTCTCTTGAAAGCCTTTGTATACTTCCCCATGGTACATCCCTTGCATGTGTCTATCTAAGCAAGAGTACCCTTTAGAAGACCTGTAAAAATATGTCGCATGATCCTCAAAGCACTGTGGTGTAGATGGCCCAATCTCCTCTGCCATAACTCACCTAGATCCTGGATCACCACCTTCCCTACTTTACTTCTAAATATTGCGTAGCCATCTACATCAAGTTTGTAGAGGTTCTTCACATGAACCCCAACCTTATTTACATTTCATTTGGCTTTGTGACGAAGGAACTCCTTTCCTTCACTAGAAACCACATCATATCCAAGATCCTCCAACATATCAACTAAAACTAAATCATTTTTCAAGTCTGGCACATGCATGGCATCTTTTAATATGAAAGGTTTACCTGACTATCTCTGGAAAGTATCTGTACCAATCGCAGTAGCGCTATACCTCCCATCATTACCCATCTCGATGTGCATCTGAAGATCCTTCTCCTCCAGAATACTAAAGAGTTCTTTGATTCCTGTCATGTGGAAAGATGCTCCACTATCTGAGTACCACATATATCCCATCACAATTGACACCATGCATGCGATGAGAGATAAGTCCAACTCAAAATGTGAGGCCAAATCTTCACCCATTGTAGCTCCTGGAGCCTTCTTGTTGTTCTTATTCTTTTGTGGACAATTTGTGGCATAGTGTCCATCATCATGACAGTGAAAAAATTTCACCTTTGACATGTCACGCTTCTTGCCTTCTTTGTCGGTCTCAGATTTGGAATAGGAATTCTTCCCCTTCCCCTTCTTTTCCTTACCATCCAAGGCACAATTTTCCTCGTCATCGGTCTTGGATGAGGATCCATCCCTGGTATTCTGTCGAAAATATTCTTGTACAAAATCCGACCATAGTCGCTCCCAATCTGGTAAATTCTCCCTCCCATTCACAGATTCCTGGTAACTATGCCAGCTCTTGGGAAGGCCTAGAAGTGCTAGGCTCACCAAGTCAACATTAGCTACATTAATCCCAACACTTCCAATCTCATCTCGACATTGAGTGAACTTGGTCAAGTATTTCTGGATTGTGTCACCCTTCTCCATTTTGATTTTCCTGAGCTTGTCCTTGAGTGCCAATTGTTTGTGGTCACTGCTATTTTTAAACAGATCAGTCAAGGCCTTCCACATAGAATATGGATTTTCCTTGCCATGGAGACTCGAGACAATATGATCTTTAACTCCCTCTAATAAGATCCTCCTCGCCTTTGCTACCTTCTTCTGCCATGCATCAAGAAGTTGGGCATCTGCTGCTGCGAGCTTGGGAATATCATTATCTATTAATTCCTTCAACCCATTTCCCTCCAACACTATCTCGATCCTCTCCTTCCATGAAATATAATTCAAACTTCCCTCAAGTGCATATTCGAGTTTCAATCCATTGAAATATATCTTGATCTGCTTCTAGATCGAAAGAAAGTATCTACAAATTTGAATATTTTTCAACACAAACTCAATTTCTTCTCCACTATTGTGATTCTTGGCACTCTAATACCATGTAGAAATTAAACCAATGGATTCAATCCGATCATGCAATGTAATAAAACAATATATTGAATCCTTCTATAATATTTTCATAATATAAATCACAATCGCTCAATCATATGCAAGTAAGAGAAAGAATTAAATCAATCACACAACAAAAGATTTTCCTAGGGAAATCAACTGCTCAAAACCCATCCATTTTTATTGTATAATCAACCAAGTAATCATGAAACAATACAATGCCTGTGTGCTCACAAGAACCTCATACACTCTACCAATCATCTCACACTGATCTAGGCAAAATTGGACAAATAGATAGCCAATTTCCTGCCCACCTTCAGCCTGCCTTGCTCACACAATCCCTAGGAAAAATAATTCATATTAAATAGGAATTCCAACCTTCCTTGACAGTGCAATCCATCACGGACTTCATGTGGCTTTATAACTGCACCTGGGCAGTTCGCTAATAATACAATTGATAGTTTGCTTTCCTTTAACCATTTTCTCAATTGGGTCGTCATCAGAATTGACATGCATGCAGTTATTAATAGTGAATCATCAGTTACTTGGTAGATCACTACTTGTGAATTAAATCTATTTTAAATCACTTGATATTCCACTAGCTCACCAATCAGTTACAACTATTTAAATTGATTTTAACTCAATTAATCTGAGTTAATTGATTTCACTCACACCATACTAGTGCTACAACTACAACTAGACCCTGTAAATAATAGAATCACTCTACATGCCTATCCTTTGACCCTCAACTCGAAATTCTTGAGCTAACTAATTCTATCACACTTAGTTAACTATTATAAGTTGTTATGAGATAAGATTACAATTTATTTTCCAATTTATTTAAAATTTGGTCGCCCACATTAGCACTAATGTGTCACTGAATTCCTCACTCATGTGTGACCTGGAATCCCACACTAGTATGTGGTGAATTTTCTTGTTGAATTTCAACATCGAGATCATATTGTATCGAACCTCCATGAGAAGGATACTCCATATGAAATGTGGCAAGCCTTGATATACTTGTTTCAGAATAGCAGTGACCATGGGAAGTTGGCACTAAAGGACAAGCTTCAAAAAATAAAGATGGAAAAGTGCGACACAATAACACAGTACTTGATAAAGTTCACCCAATGTCGGGATGAGATTGGGAGTGTTGGTATTACATATTTTGAAGATGAGCTGATCAACCTAGAATTTCTAGGTCTTCCCAAGAGCTGGCACAACTACAAGGATTCGGTAAATGGGAGGGAGAAGTTACCAAAATGGGAGTGTTTGTGGTTGACTTGGTGCAAGAAGAGATAAGGTGGAACACTAGAGATGGAACCTCATCCAAGCATGATGATGAGGAGAAGTATGCCTTGAATAGATTAAAGGAAAAGAAAGGGAAAGGGAAGAAATCCCAATCCAAAGGATATTTTGGTCATGCAGGCAAGAATAAATACTTGTCGAAGATTAAAATTTTTCACTGTCATGAGTTGGGAAATTATGCCACAAAGTGTCCATACAAGAAGGCTGGAAAGAAGCCCTCACGAGGAGTGGAAGGTGAAGCTCTAGCTTCACAATTAGGGTTGGATTTCACCCTCATTGCATGCATGGTGACATAGGTTATGGGAAGTGTGTGGTATCTGGATAGTGGATCCTCATTCCATATGATGGGAAACAAAAAAATTTTTAACGACTTGGAGTAGAAGGACCTCCAGATCCACATCGATATGGGAGATGACGGAATGTATAGCGCGACTGGTATCGGTACTGTTACTTTTCAGAGGGAGTTTGGTTCTCCTCTCACATTAAAATATGTCATGTATGTTTTGGGTCTAAAGGAATTTAGTTTCAATTTCTATGATGGAATACCATGGCTATGATGTGATATTTAGCAAAGGAAATACTTTCCTTCCTCACATAGCTACGGTACAAGTGAAGCAGATCAGGGTTTGAGTGAAGAACCTCTACAAATTGGATGTAGAATATTGTGTTGCTTTGAGCAGAAGGAAAAGAGGTGCAGAGCCGAGACATCGGTAAATTATGGCATAGGAGACTTGGCCATTTGCACCATGGATATTTGAAGATCATGCAGTAGATTTCTACAGGACTTCCCAACGGTGTACTAGAGAAGATAGATACATACAAAGGGTGTACATTGGGGAAGTACACCAAAGCCACCTTTCATGACAAGAATAGTCGAGCGCAAGCAGTTCTTGAAATAGTTCACTCGGATGTGTGTGGACCTTTCTCAACAAACTCCACAGCCAAAAATGTAAATTATTTTATATTTGTAGATGATTTATCATGCAAGTGTTGGATATTCTTAATGCAGAAGAAAGACCATACTTTCTCAAAATTTTATGAATTTAAAGAACTTGTTGAGAAAGGCACTGGCAGGAAAGTGAAGGCTATCAAGAGCGATAATGGTGGTGAATATGTGTCGAATGAGTTCAAGAAATTATGTGCAAAATAATGCATTCAACGAGAATTAATAGCACCCTATAAGCCACGGTAGAATGGGTTGGCTGAGAGGAAGAACATAATTTTTTTGGGAGCCACACGAGAGATGTTGCATGATCAAGGCCTATAGTTCTACTTGTGGGATGAAGCATGCAGCACAATTGTATATGTAGATAATAGGAGTCCTCATCGGATTCTTAGAATGAGTACACCAAAAGAATATTTTTCAAGTAAGAAACCAGATGTGGCACACTTCAGGATCTTTGTTTCATCAGTTTATTGTCATGTTTCCAAGGATGCAAGGAAAAATCTAGAACCGACAGCAAAGTTGGGAATATTTGTGGGGTACACTAATACACCTCACAATGATCCGGTGTACCTACCATCTCACAGGATGAAATTTTTTCATAGAGATGTGAATTTCAATGAAGAGAAGTCCATGATATGTTCCCTTGAGAGGGAACTTTAGTTGCATGCAGATGAGGAAATTTTAGCTCCAAAGGAAGAACCTCGGGATGTTATGGAAAAGGCACAAGCAGAGGGAGAGAGAGTGGAAGCACCCGCTCATGCAGAGACATACGAATATGGAAGGAAGCGCGCCATAAAGGCTAACAGATTGATGCATGATACTAGAGAGAATGTGGGAGCACCCACATCACAGCATAGGTAGAGGAGGTCACCAGATCGGTACACCAACTACATGGATCTTGTTAGTGTCAGTATTTGCATACTTCCACCAGGGATCAAAACACATTTGCATGTGCATCTTAGGTGTCCCATTCTGAAGAAATTTTCAATCATTCCATTACGTCATGATATAAAATTATTCCACCGGTGGTTTTCCTTTTCATGTCTGTGTTTCAAAGGTTTTTTCCATTGTATTTTCAGTATAAAATCAGGTTCCAAGTGTACCCAACAAAAAGAGCCCGGAAAGAGCTTTCCAACGATATATTATACTCTCAAAATTGACTCCTGGTTGAAAAATATGCCTAAGTGAACAAAAGTCCCCAACAGCCTAACCTTACCCCCTTTTCCCATTTGTCCCTTAAGAATTTATTTTATAAAATTTTAAAGTTTTTCATTATAATCCCCTTCCTCCGATCGCAACCCTTCCCCTCTGATACAATCGCAACATTCAATCGCATGGTCTCGATTGACCCACTTCTAATTGAGAAACTCCGATGCGATTGACCCCCTCCGATCATATCCCGACTGTTGATCTTCTCAACGATCCAACGGCCCACATGTAATTGCATCGCAAACTTAGCAGTGGTCCCTCGACTCATCCCCCGCTCTTCTGATTTCCTCCGACGTGATTAATGCCAATCACAATTGGCATTTCCCATGATACTTTGCCTCTGCTCCCTTTCCCCGCCGATTTGCGATTGTGATTCCCTCCTGGTCCCACCATAAGGCCTTTCCGCCATGCTCCAAATAAAAGTGTTTTTCCCTTCGTAAAGCCAAAAATTGACTTAAAATATCTCTTAAGTCTTTTATCCATCGCATCGCATTATTTCATTTCCCCCAGCACATAAATCCGCTCCCTCCTCCCCGCCGATGTGATTGATCGCATATCACTCATCACAATCAGTGAAACCCATTGTGTAATACACCCACTCCCCTTCCCAATTGCGATTGCGATTCACCTGGGTCCCACCTAAAGTATTTTTCCTTTTTCAAAGAAAAAGGGGTTTTCCCCTGTGTTAAAACAATTTTTCATATTTTTTTTAAAAGGGCTTTCTTTTCATCGCATCGCAAGTCTCCAAATCGCTTTCCCTCACTTATTACCCCCACTCTATTGAATTACTCAATCACATCGCAAATTATCATCCTGATGTGTCCACTCCTCTCCCGTTGTGATTCCTGATTGTGATTGTGATTCTTCCATAAGACTCCCTCTATACACTATCACATCGCAAAATTCCTAATCACATTCTCTTTGTTATGTGATACACTCCCTCCCCTCTCCCGATTGCGATTTGCGATCGCATATGGGCCCACCATCCTTTCCTTTGCCCTTTTTCACCCAAAAAGAGGATTTTTCTTCATTTAAATAGCAAATATAGTTTTTCATCGTTTTTAAAGGCATTTTCTTCAAGAGTTGGTTTTTCTTCAAAGAGAGTAAAGACAGAGACAAACAATCAAAGCCGAGAGCTAAATATAAACACAGAGATCATTAAAGCATGACAGCAACGATTTGGTTCTGATTCTGTCTTTCTTCTCCTCTGTTTCAGCTACAGCAAACCTTCCATATGTTCAAAATGTATGGTTTCCCCTCTTTTTCATGGGAATATTGTTGTTCTTTTTCCTATGTTCAGATTTCGGTTTATGGGCTGGTGAAATAGCGCCTTTTTTTGTGGATCTACTCCCCTCAAATTCTGTATATTTAATGTAATCCTTCATCATTTTAAAGGAGGGAATAAGGTGTGGAATAAGTTGGAAATCACTGAGGATGTTATGCACTCCATTTGTAACAGTTTGACAGGGAATTAATAAAGAAATGCAACTATGTTTTGTGGGATCCCTGTGGTATGGATTTTAGCATTGTTTTATCCTTTGTGTTCATATGTTAATTGTTATGTTTACCATTCATTCATTCACATTTCTGGTTGAATGCTTTCAAGATATATAGGTAGAATCCATTGTATAATGCTCTGCCTTGGGAAATTATTCAACATCTATGTTTTCTGCTGTTTGAAAAGGATCCATCTCCTATACCCTTTTCAGCTCCTCACCAGTCTTAAACATTCCATCATTATTTAAACTGAATTGTTAAAATCTCTGCCTACCTTGCCCCATGAAATATCCTGTATCTCTGATTTAATTCCCCATATTCAAACTGCCCCATCTGCTCCATACAACCCTAAAAAATTTATAAAAATATTTCCCATTATTATACCTAACCTAAAATCAGTTTACTCTTATACTTCATTGAATATTTTTTTTTTTTCCGGATTTTCCTTTCTTCAACCTGAGGTTCAAATTAGGTGCTAACATTTCTGGCGACCATACTGGGGATGAAATCTAACGAAAGCATAGATCTTCCCCGGTAAAGAATTACAAAGTATCATATCTAAAGGTTGATGGTGAAAAATAGTTGGATACATATGAAGGCTGAATCATTCACCTGGCAACTCCATTCACTGAAAGATCCAGAAAATCAACACTTCATGCTGACTCCATTGCAGGAAGATCAGTAGCTTTAATATTTTCAAGATGGCAAGTGTTGCAAGAATATATGCTCCCATGAGCCGAGATCACATTCCAGGTTTTCCAAATAAAATGCCTAAGGTGGATTGGCAAAGGAATTTCTCAAGTTCAAAAATGTGAAAGGTAATGATGCTGCTCTTCATCTGGTGAGATTTCACATGCATGTGCATAAATTAAAAATTGATTTTCCTGAAGATTGCCTGATGAAGATGTTCATGGCTACTCTGGAAGATGAAGCTCGATTTTGGTATGAAAGTTTGCCACCCGCTTGTATTTATTGTTTGAAGGATTTTCATACAATATTCTTTGAAAGGTACAAATAATCTTGTCCATCTTTAATATTAGTGCATAATTTTTGTAAACATATTAATAGTTTCATTGAAAATCTTGAGAATTTTTATGGAGATGATGAATTCATGGATGAAGAAATCATGGAAGCCCTGTATGAAAATCCATTTCAACGGCATACAGAAATCTTAGAGGATACTTATCAAGATCAGCAAGATGAAGATCTTTATAGAGTTGAAAATGATGGAATACAAGGTTTTATTTCAGATCTAATTGAAACAAAGGATGGTATGCAGGAAAATGAAGTTCCAGTCTCAGATAGTGATAAATTCAAACGAGATCTAGAGTTAAGATGTGATGATGAAGAGTATGTTTTTCCAGACCCCATAAAGGAGACTTATATTGTTGAGGTCACCTCAAATGAAGAAAACAAAGTTATAGACCTAAGTGTTCCCATCCTATCAGAAAAAATTCTTCACGACGAGGTAGCCCATTCTCTCTATGAAAAACAAGATGAGATCTTTTTTCAAGTAAGTGAAAAAGTTTCTTTGGATGAATCTATGGTAGATGATAGAAATGTCAATCTTAGGTTTCAAGAACCATCTGAAGTTTCCTCTCTTATGATTTATGAATGTGATAAGAAACATGACAATCTGGTTGTTATATCATATGAAGATGATCAAAAATATGTTCAGACTACAGAAGACCAGAACATTCAGAACTGCCATTCAAATTCTTCTTCCTATGTTTCATGCTTTGAAATGTTTTTTCAAGAGGAAATCTGCTCACATACTTGTTCAGAATTTTTTGAAGACCAAGAACACACTCTTACTGAGGTACATTATGAAGAGAGATCAGAATCAAGAGAAAAGGACACCTTGTCTCTTCAGCGGGAGGAAGATCTTCATATTTTTTAGGATCCAGTGGAAAATCTATTGCAGTCACCAGTGAAGGTAATTAATGCAGTATTCAGTGATGAAGGAGGTCATGGTCGACTATGTTTTTGGATGCCTAGTTGCAAGTATCTATTGTTGTACAGAGGATCTGATCAGGAGAATAAATCAAAGAGGCATTTTCTTGATTGGTTACACTAGCATTTTGATATCGCCTAATGATACATTTTCTTTCAACAAAAACAGGTGGTTGTCATCACGATTTGAAACCCTCAATTCTTGGTCGTGTACTTCCATCAAGGTTCAAATTTTAAGTTTTGTCCTAGTTAGCTTTGAGTCACTTCTGAGTTAGTTTATTGAGTCAAGTTTATTTTAGTATCCAGTTTGGTTTTTAGCTATTGACTCCATGCCCAATGGATAAGGCTACTAGGTCTACGGTGTTCTTGGCACCTCCAAGGAGGTACCATCCCCATTGGAGCCAATGTTAGTGTCATTATTTTCATACTTCCACTAGGGATCAAAATAAATTTGCATGTGCATCTTAGGTGTCCCATTCTGAAGAAATTTTCAATCATTCCATTACGTCATGATATAAAATTATTCCACTAGTGTTTGTCCTTGTCAGGTCTATGTTTCAAAGGTGTTTTCCACAGTATTTTCAGTATAAAATCAGGTTCCAAGTGTGCCCATCAGAAAGAGCCCGGAAAGAGCTTTCCAACGATATATTATACTCTCAAAATTGACTCCTGGATTGAAAAATATGCCTAAGTGAACAAAAGTCCCCAATAGCCTAACCTTACCCCCTTTTCCTATTTGTCCCTTAAGACTTTATTTTATAAAATTTTAAATTTTTTCATTATAATCCCCTTCCTCCGATCGCAACCCTTCCCCTCCAATCCAATCGCAACGTTCAATCGCATGGTCCCGATTGACCCACTTCCAATTGAGAAACTCTGATGCGATTGACCCCCTTCGATCATATCCCGACCGTTGATCTTCTCAACGATCCGACGGCCCACATGTAATCTCATCGCAAACTTCGCCGCGGTCCCTCGACTCATCCCCCGCTCTTCTGAATTCCTTTGACACGATTAATTTCCAATTGCGATCGGCATTTCCCATGATACTTTGCCTTTTCTTCCTTTCCCCGCCGATTTGTGATTGCAATTCCCTCCCGGTCCCACCATAAGGCCTTTCTACCCCACTCCAAATAAAAGTGTTTTTCCCTTCGTAAAGCCATAAATTGACTTAAAATATTTCTTAAGTCTTTTATCCATCGCATCGCATTATTTCATTTACCCCAGCAAATAAATCCGCTCCCTCCTCCCTGCCAATGTGATTGATCGCATATCGCTCATCGCAATCGGTGAAACCCATTGTGTAATACACTCGCTCCCCTTCCCAATTGCGATTGCGATTCGCCTGGGTCCCACCTAAATTCTTTCGCCTTTTTCAAAGAAAAAGGGGCTTTCCCCTGTGTTAAAAAAAAAATTCATATTTTGTTTTAAAAGGGCTTTCCTTTCATCGCATTGCAAGTCTCCAAATCGCTTTCCCTCACTTATTACCCCCGCTCTATTGAATTACTCCATCGCATCGCAAATTATCATCCCGATGTGTCCACTCCTCTCCCGCTGCAATTCCCGATTACGATTGTGATTCTTCCATAAGACTCCCTCTATACACTATCGCATCGCAAAATTCCCAATCGCATTCTTTCCTCTATATGATACACTCCCTCCCTCTCCCGATTGCGATTCACGATTGCGATTGGCGATCGCATATGGGCCCACCGTCCTTTCCTTTACCCTTTTTAACCAAAAAAGAGGATTTTTATTCATTTAAATAGCAAATATATTTTTTCATCGTTTTTAAAGGCATTTTCTTCAAGAGTTGGTTTTTCTTCAAAGAGAGTAAAGACAGAGACAAACAGTCAAAGCCGAGAGCTAAATATAAACACAAAGATCATTAAAGCACGACAGCAATGATTTGGTTCCGATTTTGTCTTTATTCTCCTCTATTTGAGCTACAGAAAACCTTCTAGATGTTCAAAATGTATGTTTTCCCCTCTTTTTCAGGGGCATATTGTTGGTATTTTTCCTATGTTCAGATTTCGGTTTACGGGCTGGTGAAATAGCTCCTTTTTCTATGGATCTACTCCCCTCAAATTCTATATATTTAATGTAATCCTTCATCATTTTAAAGGAGGTAATAAGGTGTGGAATAAGTTGGAAATCACTGAGGATGCTCTGTGCTCCATTTGTAACAGTTTGACAGGGAATTAATAAAGAAATGCAGCTCTGATTTGTGGGATCCCTGCGGTATGGATTTTAGCATTGTTTTCTCCTTTGTGTTCATCTGTTAATTGTTATGTTTACCATTCATTCATTCACATTTCTGGTTGAATGCTTTCAAGATAGATAGGTATAATCCATTGTATAATGCTCTGCCTTGGGAAATTATTCAACATCTATGTTTTCTGCTATTTGAAAAGGATCCATCTCCTATGCCCTTTTCAGCTCCTCACCAGTTTTAAACATTCCATCATTATTTAAAATGAATTGTTAAAATCCCTGCCTACCTTGCCCCATGAAATACCCTATATCTCTGATTTAATTCTCCAGATTCAAACTTCCCCATCTGCTCCATACAACCTTGAAAAATTTATAAAAATATTTCCCATTATTATACCTAGCCTAAAATCAGTTTACTCTTATACTTCATTGAATATTTTTTTTTTTTTTCGGAGAGAGCCCTCTCCTGACCTTTTAGGGCTAGCTACAAGGCTAAGCATGGTTTGAGGTTACCCTGATTTGCCTTTCTTCGGCCTGAGGTTCAAATTAGGTGCTAACAGATCTTATGAGCGAGAGTGTGTATACCATCCATCCTTCATTCGATGAAGCAGTGCAGCAAACAATATGGGTTGATTCCATCGTATAGTAATATGAATCCATTATCAGGAACAGTTCTTGGTAAGTTGTCCCAAGGCCAGAGGACAAGTCAATGGTAGGT